>CM035344.1:9434554-10013441 GCA_020226455.1 Prunus salicina | reverse complement strand
ATATTTATTTTTTATATTATATTATAATCACACGTAGTTAGTTATATTATACGTATATTACTTAAGTTATCGGGCTGAGTTTGAGGTTGGGGATAACAATACCATCCATGGCCCATACCCGACCAGGAATTTTTGAAATTTGGAAAGGGTTTAGATTTCAAACTGACTTGGCTTGTTCATTCGGGCGAACAAGTCTAAGGCCCAGTTTGGGATTGCTGTCACTTTGAAAAAAAAAATTGCTTCTGCTGTGCTTTGAAAATAATTAGTTGTAAAGTAAAGCAGCTTCATGTTTGGTAACCAATATTTTTAAAGTGTTGTTAGTACAAAAAGCAGTGTCAAAACCGTTTGGTAAATTTTAATATAAAACTGTTGTAACTGTAAATAATTACTAAAATAGACATGATATTAAAAGTGTTATGTGCTAATCATATGGTGTAGTGGTGGTGGTGGAGTGCAGGTGACGATAAAAGGGATGGAGATGAAGGTGGTGGTGGTGATGAAGGTGGAGTTGGTGGTTGTGGTAGTGGTGGTGGTGGGGATGGCTGTTGTGGAGGTGGAGGTGGAGGTGGTGGTGGCGGTGGCTGGCAGTGTGGTGGTGGTGGTTGTGGTGTTGGTTGTGGAGGTGGTGGTGGATGTGGAAATGGTGGTGGTGGTAGTGGTAGTGGTGGTGGAGAAGGTAGTGATTGTGGTGGTGGTGGCGGAGGATGATGAGGATGAGGATGAGGATGTGGTGGTGGTGGTGACAGTGGCAGTGGTTGTGTATGTGGTGAGTGTGGTGGTGGAGGTGGTGGAGTTGGATGTGGAAGTGGAGATGGTGTCATTTTTTAAAATGAATGATCGAATTTTGGGAATTAAAAAATTCATTAAAGGCTCATCTCTGCTTCTTTTGAAAGTCGCTTTGAAAAGCAACCCAGAGCCTACTTTCAAAAGTTGCTATCAAAAGGCCACTGCTTTTAAAATAATCGAGATATTTTATTTTCACCAAACACCGTAAACTGCTTAACTTTAAAGTGAAGCAGGTTTTTTGCCACCAAAAAAAAAAAAAAAGCAATCCCAAACGGGGCACATACTAGGATCTAAATGCCCCTTAATTGATAGTCAAAATTTAGAAATTATTCAAATTTATTACTAAAAAGGTCGAAACAGTACAACAAGAGACAACATCATGACCAAGGAAAAAAAATCTTGCCCAACACCAGCTGTATACAATTATGGCATGTTTACTAATCCGTAATTAGATTAGAAGGAATTGAATTGAGAATGAATTGAATTGAGGAGGAGTTGGATTGAGGAGAATTAGATTCCGGATTTCTATTGAAGTTGTTTACTAAATCATATGGAATTGGGGTAGGAGTGGTGCTAATTACTAAAATGTCCTCGTTGTTGGGTTAAAGTAGATGGAAAATTTGGAATTTTTGAAATTGTGTGAGAATATAATGGGTAAAAAAGATGAATTCCTAATGGGTTAGTTCTCTAGGAATTAGAATACCACCTCCCACCCAAGAATTGAATTCCTCCAAAATCAGGAATTCAATTCCTAATTTTGTGTGGGCCCCGCTTACTTTTCAATTCATTGATGTGAAGTAAACGCAGGAATCCTCCATAGGTGGAATTCAATTCCTGATGAGAATGTCAATTCCTGATTAGTAAACACACCATTAGTTACACCTAGAATTTTCTCTATAGACAAGAACTTGCAACAAAAAACAAGCCCAAGCCATAAGACTAGAGACAAAGCTCAATACAACACAACAAGCTACAGCATAATGTTAATGATGCAATCTTAATGAGTATGGGTTCTTGTAGTTATATCTCTAATAATATAATGATAAGAACATTTTTACACGGATAGACCAAGTTCCACTTTTGCCCTCCTCCTCTTCTTACTATGAATCAAGAAAAAAAAATCAACCGACAAGGGGTGGCAAAATTTTTATTTTGTGTAACGAGTAAGACCAAGAAAGTACCATGCGTATACAACAATCTGCTATAGTGGATCTAGGTTCCAGATGGTTTAACGACTTGTGTTAATCTTACTATAAGTAAGTTAAGATTTGGTAATGCTTTTAGGAATGCTAAAAGCGCTTCTGACATTGTTTGTGAGAGAAATCAAAAGAACGAGAGAAAGCAAAAACATTTTTTAGTAGTGCTTTCTGGAGATGTACGTAGTAGATGTTTGCTAGGAAGCATTACCAAGTACGTACTTTTCATGGAAAATTTTCAAAAACACTTGAATATTTATAAAAAAAAAAAAAAAAAAATCGGTTCTTCTAATAAAAGCGCTTATGAGCAGGCACTCTCAAACAAGTCTATAACAAGATCAAGATCAAGACATGCAATTTCAAAGTCATACACAGACGCAAATGTATAGAATTTAAACTAAGTCAAATCTATAAATAATGGTATTTAGGGGTTACCCCAACTGGAAGGAAAGGGATGGGATCCCAAAAACAAGGGTGCTAATTACTTCATTCTTCATTGATGCTCTCCAGACTTGGCTGCCATTGATCTGGAGATGGAAATCTCTTAGGTGGTCTTCTTACCAAATTTCTTGTAGAATCCTTGCTCCTCCTCCTGGTAAGTGCCTTGGTCTCAATCTCAGAAGATGAAATACTGGTGCTTGATGATTTTGTTTCCTCTTTCAAATCATCACCATGTTCCTTAACCTTGGTCCCCATAAGAAAGCAATCAAAGCAATTATCTTGAGAAAAGCACCCCTCCTCTTTCTTCTTTCCTTTTGTAGTGGTTGATCCTTCATGATTAGAAGCCATGTTCACATTGTTTTCCTCATCGTTAGAATGTCTTGTACAAGCATATGGAGACTTGGTAGAATTCTTATTCATGATAAACCAATTACAATAATTAGAAACCATGTCATCACTTTTCTGATCTTCTGTGCTTGGTGTGATGTTACTTTGCATTTCATGAACTGAAGTAGGTGAATGCTTTAAAGAGAGCCTTTGAAGCTTCCGAATCGTGCTTATCGGCACCACGTAGTATTTCTGCCCTAGCCTTAGCATGGTGTCTGGTGCCACAATTGCCCATGGCTGCTGGAAAATGTGAGGATGTGCAACACAACATCTTGGGTTCCTTAGCATGAGCTCTGCTGCAAGAAGAGGGCTGTCATGCAGCTCGACATGCCCGCCGGGGTGAACAATTTTGACAAGCATCTTCTTGGTGCTGTTTGTGCAAAGGCATGCTGACAAGGACATTGTTTTCCCTGTAGTTTTCAAAAAAAGAAAGGAAAAAAATTGTAGAGACTTTGTAGGGTTGGTATTTTTGTTGGGTGAGCTTTAAGTAGTGGCTCTTCTCTTGTGTGAATCGTTGATATCCATGATGAAACAGTTGGTGTTCTAGCTAACATGATTTATCATATTTTATTGTAATGAAAGTATAAAAATTCCTTGAAAATATCGTGGTACATTTGTTGCATTCAGGTGCTAAAATGATTGAATTTGTCTCAATTGTAAATCCAAAGTCAAATCTGGTTTTTATTTGCTGGAAAGTGACTTATGATGCTTGCCATGTTTGGCTTTGATGATGTTGGTCAATCCTATCTCGTTAATTTGGCGGATGTTTCTATATTGTTTGTACTTCATATTATTTGTACTTAAATCTCCACATTGCTAAGACAAAATGTTTGGTTAGGAATTGCTTAGTAGCCACTTATTATTAGCTTTGAATTTATCTTTACAAAGAAAGTGAGTGAGTGAGATCCCTAATTAGGCGGAAAAAATGCTGATTTGAAGAAAAAGTGATTTTAGGAAAAAGCTGTCTCTTATACCATCGGGGCTCGTTTGGTACATCGGACTGTACTGGCTAATTTCCGTCGGATAGTATTAATCTGTTCCGAAGAGTACTGACTATTTATCCATAATATTATAAGGCGTTTGGTGTTGTTCCGGATAAATAGTCTGACTAAGTTATACTGTGTTTGGAGATGTTCCGGATAACATTAGATCAGACTATTTTTAAAATAAAAAAAATTCTTTGATAATTTTAATGGAAATTGATATTCAAATTACACGAATTTTTTTTGGTAAGATTCATATGACAAGATTTGTTTTTCAATTGTTTTTGGTAAGATTCATATGACAAGATTTATTTTTCTTTAGTCTTGCTTTAAACCAAAAAAATTCAAAAGAAAAAAGGCTTCATTTGAGCTCAGAGATAAACATGGCAATGAATCAGCTAAAGGAAAAAGTAAAAGACATTTAGGATTGCTATGAAATGTCTACTTTCAATTTGATTCAATTACAACTGGAGCAACAATAAGCTCTTCTTCTATTTTTCGGAGCGACACTTTCTTGGATCTGAATCCTTTGAGGAAAATATACAAAAATGATGACCAGAACACAAGGAAAGCTATCCAAAGATTCGAGCCAGCCTCTTCCAGCAATAAGAAAGGCGACCGTCTTTAGCCTGGATTACGTATACAAGTCCTAGAGAGCACCGTTTATCGGTGGAAGGCTTGGCTCAGGCTGAGGGTACACAGTCAGCAATCCTCAGCGACCCTCCAAGCTCGATAGGGACGAGAGGGATTAGCGAGTGCAGAACATCTGTTATCAATGGCCTGTAACTCGGTTCAGGTTGTACACATAGTACTGCCACAGCAGCGACCTGTTCATGGCAAAATAATTTCAACTTATCAATTCAAACAAGAACGTACAAGTTCAAAGTATCAATATAATCTAGCTCATTTAGGTACCTGGTACAGATGTTTTAAATCCATAGTATCTTTTATCACACAATCCACGATGTTTGGAAGCCTTGATCTATCAGTGAGCTGGGGCATGGCCTGCATGTCAATAAATCAACAGAAACATTAAGTTCCAACAACTCATGTAGGGCCGTTGTAGGGACTGAAAATAAATACCCATGTGACTATGGATTGGCTTTCAGCTCCGGCTTTATTTTCCACCGATTTTCTTCCCATCAAGAGCTCCAAAAGGACAACTCCAAAAGCATAGACATCACTTTTATCAGTTAACTGACCTGAAAAAGAAGAAAAATTCTGATATTATCATCAAAATCGCTTAACAATCATCAAGGATCTAGGCAATATTTTAAGACAATTCCCTATTACTACAATTGCAGAACAAGGAGACGACATTTTGATAGATACGATTTAGTATGAACTGAAGAGAAAAAAAATTGGATTGCAAGCCCACAGCTCACATCTCAAGAAATCCCACATCAACCAATTACAACAGAAAACAAAGCAAGTTTCCAACTAAATACCTGCCTTATTGGTATTAATTTTTGTTTTAAGAGTGCCTTGAAATAGAAAGAAGCATAATGCAAAACTGCATTTGGAGCCAGAACACAGAATATTCAACAACCAAGTCCAAAATGATTTAAGAGTTACTGGGACCACATACGTTCGCAGTGGGTCTGATTCATTTATGGTGATGATGTCTACCTGAAAGATAAGAGTTAAAAATATCTCTGAAGACTAATTTAGGGTCCAAATTAGTTATATCACAGCTTTTCTAAGGCAAATACGCTGGCATTAAATAATTTACTTAACAGGAGACGGGATATGAAAACTGCTTTGCTATTTTTGAGGAGTCTCACTTGGGGGGCAAAAAAAGGGATCCTGACTAAGTGAAGTACACATAAATCATCACAAGAAAAAAGAGTTTCATCCATAGAAATTTCAGATATTAACTGCAACTTATCATATCTGCAGAAACTCAAGACATTTGCGGGGGAGCATTGCAACAGAATGACACTCATAATGGACATCAGCAGCATATTCACACGTCAAATGTTTACACATACCATCCAAAATGTACTCTGGTGCTACATGATCCAAAGTTCCTGACAGCTTTACGTTGTCCTTATCCTTCATCCCAGCAGTTACAGCAAGACCAAAATCTGAAAGCTAAATCAAGGCAAAACTCATTAGACAATGAAACTGTTATTATGGTAATAACAAGGGCTTGGATATGTCTAACCTTAGCACTAAAATTTGAATCCAGAAGAATGTTAGATGATTTTAGGCCTCTATGGACCACAGGGGGATTACAGTGCTCATGAAGATATTCCAATCCCCTAAATGAACATTAATGACGGAAGAAGTATCATGTTAATAAATAAGCATATGTATATACCTATACAAAAATAGGTGACAGGACAATTAGTTCATTGGAATTACCTGGAAACATCAACAGCGATCTTCAACCGTAGATGCCAAGTCAAAGCTGACCCATGATTAGGTCCTACAAGATTAGTCAAAAATCAGTATAAAATAAATGGTAACTTCAAGGTGGGAATTTGCAAATGCCTTTTGTCATAAATTGAGCCAGAAAATTCATACCACATAACTGAGTTTCTAAGGACCCATTCTGCATCATGTCATAAACAAGAAACCTTGCTTCGCTGTGAATGCAGTAACCCAAAAGTCTAATGATGTTTTGATGCTTGATTTTGCTCAACAAGTTCACCTCATTCTACATAACAAGTATTCATCAAAAAGGGAACCCCATAACAAAAAAAAAGTTGTATTCAGGAAACTGAATTCAAAGAAGTTTAAGATGAACTTACCTTAAATTCTCTATCAGAATCCGGACCTTCACTATTTACTTTCTTAACAGCTGCAATAAGTTTGTCATCAAAACTAGCTCTGTAAAGAAGTCCAGAACCATCCTCACTCAAAACATTACTTTCGTTGAAATTGTTTGTTGCATCTTCAAGCGATTGATAATTGAATACTGCAACTGAACCCTTCCTACTCCCCATTCGCAAGGTATTAAATTCAACCGTCATTGGATTGAATTGCATCCCCTTTGCAGCCTCTTTAGATGGATATTAAAAGTAGAATAGGGAGAAAAAGGAAAACAAGAAACCTTATGATTATTCATTATCTTGATAATAGAGTATGAACATAAATCAAATGAAATGTTTGATGAGAAGAGGATACCAATTGGCTTTCCCTTTTTCCCATTGGAATGTTTCAAGGTTTTCTGTCTATAGATCCAAAAACATGACAGGAACAGCAAGATTCCTCCAAGGAGTGTGGAAGCAACAATGAGTGCTATAAGAATTCTCTTGTTCAAATCTTGATGGTGAACTACTCTAACCTCAGGCAATCCTGTTTTACGAGGAAAAATATCCAAAATCATAATCAGTAATTAGTGTAACCCAGCATATGAACAAGTCCATGTGTGAAGTCCATTAAAGATAATCATATCACTTTTATTTAGCAAAGAAAGAGTAAGGAAGTCAATTTATTTTTTATCTGAAAATCCAGATAGGATGTTATCTAACTCTGGTGAATCTAAACATCTATAGAAAAATGGAAGGGAGAGGAGAACTGAATTTCTTATCTGTATTTCCTATGCTTTTCCAAATCTCTTAAATTCAAAAAACAAAGTCACCATTGCGAAGAACCTTTTGCTTTTCCCGGTTTCAGAAAATTTATAATGTAAAGGTTCACAATTTGAATTTCTTTCCTTCCCACATTCTCTACGCAACCAAAAGAGGGCGCAAATTAAGTATCTTTTTAACCAAAAAGTATGAGAAGCATTCTCCAAAAGTAAAAGTGGATCATTGGTAGACCCAAAAGCTTTCTTATGGCTTTAACTTTCAAACAAACAATGATTGGAGATTGAATTTTTCAGCTCATTACTTTCCCCTGCATTTTCTCAGCAACCAAGCAAGGCATTCAAAGAAGACAACAGGGCAGGAAAGGTAAAATTAAATACTTCGAAGGATGAACAAATCTAAACTGACAATTTGCTTATTCTAGTTCGGAATTTCAGTGATCTAGTTCGGAATTTTAAAATCATACAAACCCACTAACCCATCTAGTAAACAGAAATTAAAATTAAAATAATGTGAAATTAACATAAAACAGAAAACAAAGAAAAACTCTGGATTGTTGAAATACCTGGAGATTCAGCTTCCATTTTTGCAGAGAACTGAGTGATGGGTTCTTCCTCAAAAAGGATAATGTGACCAGAAATGGTGGAACTTGTTGGCTCTGCTGTGGCTTCAATTATGGTTACCAACAAACTGGTGGTTGACACCCACATGGTTAATAACAGAAGAGCAAGAGTCATGTCCACTTTTTACAGAGAAAGTGAAAGGACTCTCGTGTGTGTGTGTGTTTGTATGAGTGTGGGAATAAGGTGTTGTGGTATTTGGACTTTGAGAAACGTCTCTATGTTCTTATGTTTAGTTTGAAACTTTGAATCTAAATCTTTTACATATATGTTTCTATTTGTGTGGAGAAGGGGACAAAGGGCTGTTGCAGGGGAACCAAGAAAGCACTTTTGAATGTGATCTGTGTGTATCTAAAGCCAAAATGGGCATGAAATCATGCGGCAGTTATCAAACAATCAAAAGGGTAAAACTTGAAAAAAGTTATGGTGTTTTGAGTTTGGATGTTGATGGTGGGAGGGAGGGGAGAAGGTTTCCACGTGACTCGTAAGTCTCCAGCCATGACCATCTTACTTCAATTATGGCCATTATCCTCTGGCCAAAATATCATGGCCATTGGCCATTATCTCTTGCGAAAATATAAAAGTGAAATATTAATGGCCCTTATCCAGTAAAAAGAAAAAACATCTTTTCGTTTTGATTTTGGTGAAAGGTTTTGCTGGTTTTACGACTTTTGTCTCCATAATTTTAATTCTGTCAATTTTATCTCTTTAGTTTTAAATTCCTCATAATTCAACAAGTTACAAAATCTGTTAAATTTCTTCTAAAATTCTCTCCAAAATACCCTTTCAAGTCAAGAACACGTACCTACTCTATCAAGAAATTGGACGGAAATTTGGACGTGTCCTTAAAGTACGAGGGAAACTACATTGATCAAATTCCCAAAATTGAAACTAAAGAGATCAAAATAAAAAATATGACAACCTACCCATACCAAAAATGACTTTTTGCCCTTATTTTTATTTCTCACTAGTGATTTGTTTTCGCTGCTAAAATGAAAAATATGTTGGATGAAAGATGAGATCACAATTTATTTTCTGTAAGAGTTATTCATACTTCCGTACAATGATTAGTGATGGGTTTATGGAATGTAACAATTTTATTTATTATTTTGTTACTAAAGATTTAGTTTTCTTTTTTCCTTTTTTGTTTATGATGAAATAGAGGGAGTCAAAGTTTTAATGTGATTATGAGGGTAATTTTTTTTAGAAGAGGAGACTTCATTAGATAATCAAGTCGTTACAAGATGCAATAATATGTTGCAAGTGCCCTCATTAAAATCTTTTTGACGAAAATTCAGAGGGATAAAACCCTAAAGGAGGAAAGAGTAGCACATATGTCATAGACTACAAAAGAGTTAAGGAGAGTCAAACATCAACAAAACTATCCCCGTTTGGTTCACCAAATGAATTTGAGGGGATATCACTTCTCGTGTCATTTCTCAAGAGGTGGGAAATAAAAGATTCATTTCCCACGTTTGGTAATGCTGGGAAAGTAACCGGGATATATCACTTTATTTCCTTTCACTTTTTGGTTTTGAATAGGAATGAAATACATGGTTTGTATAATTTTTCAATTATACCCATATTAAATCAAATAAAAAAAATGCATTTAATGATATATTGTAATTCTAAATTGTTAATTGGTACAAAATGGTCATGAAAAATGTGCATTTAATGTTGGCTAATTTTCTCAAACTTTCCCATGAGGACGGAAAACAAAATCCAAGTTGGGAGGAGGGGTTCACTTTTCCCCTATTTTCCTATGTGCTAGGCAACCATTTCCCATGCATGAACTTACCAAACATGGGAAAACAATTGATTTCTCCTCCCCAAACCTGCTTTCCCATAAACCAAATAGGACAATCCTCACAAAGACAATCCCTCAACCAAGGAGGTGGGTCCGCAAACCAAAAGAACAGGTCCTCCTGACTAAGACAGAATCGTGCAAGACAATCTGCAACCCCATTAGCAATACGGGGAACAAAACGAACAGAGCAGGACGGCTAGATCATTGTTGCTATAATAGATTTATAAACACCACAAAAAGAATGAGTTTCCATCAATCAAAAAAGATGATACAAGAATGAACATGGAGGATAATGAAAACCCTGTTTGACAATCTTGATAATAATATGGTTAATAATTATGGATGGAGTAGTTTATCCATTTCCTTAAACAAATCGAGATTAAACTTTTGATCATTTTTTCATCATTTTTTATCTCTATACTGTAAAATATACATTTGATTTAAAACCATAAAACCTAAAAATGAAATGCCTAAAACTATCATGAGTTTGAAATTAATAAAGACATTCAAACAACACAAACTCATAATGTATCTCAAAATTAAGAATCTATATGATAAATCTTAGGTATTGGTTTTGTGGTATTCATTTTCCTTTGTTGGGGGAGATCTCAAATCCAATCGTTCATTTCTTTGAAAATAAAAATAATAATACCACAATCAACATTGGTTAATAATATTTAAATATTTATGCTATTATATAAAAATTGAAATCATATCAACTGTCAGAAATAGTTTTTTGTTTTCATAACATATGGGAATTGAATCAAGGATCCCTTCATCACACTCCATGCATGTCGCTTTAAGCTGATGTCTGAAATAGTTTCTAATTATTAGAAAATGAGAAAGTCATGCTCTCGGTTTGGTCCTTTGGGCCCCCTTTAGCAACCGAAATTAAAAACAGAGCATGTGTGCCATTGCATGACAAACAAGTGCATTTAGGTCACAAGTTGAGTCATTTTCAGTAAGGTTTTTTTAAAACGAAGGAGTAGATAACGACTTTTTTGGAGTTCTGATAACAATTTCTATTTTTCCCCTTTTTCAGTGAAGTTTTTGAAGAAATTCATTGGCAACCTCTCTCATCTAACCAATTCAGTAAACTAGTGGCTAGAAATTTATGGGACTAATTGTATACGAGGTACATTTTGGTCATTTAATTTAGATCTTTAGTTCTTCAAATCAATGTGGCACGATTAACCCTACCGTCAGATTTCTCACGTTTTGCATCTATTTTTGGAGTGAAACAATTTTTTCATGTTCTTTCTAGTAGGCAAAGTAGGTCTTTACGTGTATTTAATGGGTGGTTTTTTTATATGCTCCATTATAAGAGTCTGATTGGAAAGGAGGAAGCAGGGGCTAAGGGGTCGAGTCGGAATCCGGAGGTGGGGAGTTCTTGGTGGCGGAGGAGAGTGAGCTGATGTGATCTTGAGGTTCTCTTTGATGGAAGAGCACTGCACCACTCATCATTCCAATACCGGCACAATGTTATACAAATTTTTCTTTTAATGAAATTGTTGAATTCAGCCACAAAAACTGATATATATATCTTATTGACTTTTCTGCTATAGTTATTGAGTACAATTATTTGTCTTGCTACAAACTTTCATTTGTCAAATATTAGTTTGCTTATTAAATTTGCTTCTTCTTGTCTCCCTTTTTTCTGTGAGAAGATAAGACTTCAAAAGATTAATAAGAGGATACATCACTTCGTATGGCAGATAGGAGTCAGTCTGGCCCTCTTCTAATCGCGACAAATATAAAATTTTAGAAATGTCACTTGAAATTATACACGGGTTTCAGTCCTCATACATTGTGCACAAAATTCCTGTCCAAAAGATAGTCATACATTGTGCACGTGCCTCAAAATCTAGGGCCGTCGCATATAAAACTAGTCCAAATAATGTTTGGTAACCTCAGTGGGATAAAGAAATGTCAGTCTGCTTACTCCTCAAGTGGACCAAGGCCTCCTCTCACTTCACACACATCACCAACCCTCATATGATGCCAAACACACCACAAATTAGGAGGAAAAGGAAAAGGAGTGATGAGTCTCCCAAAGCCTTTTTACTTTAGAAGCAAGTAAACTAATCAGTTAGATAATTTTTGCTATAATAATGTTACTAATGGTTTTTTGGCCATATTGATAATGCTAATATGGATGCATTTCTTTTTAATGCATCAAAGAAAACCTAAATTCAAGAGCAAGCCCTAGCCCTTGAAACCTAAGTTGCAAGGGAGAGTGGGATAATGAGATCGGAAGGATAGGTTAGGGTTCGATCGCTCTCCAATGACACCAAACAAACAACATTTAAAGACAATAATGGGCCCTGGCCTTTTTCAATGCGCAACTCCTTCCTTAGAGTCCGTTACTAGATGGGCAGCAGAAGAAGCTTATAAATCAGAGAAATTCTCCCAAGCCCAAGCTTGAGTCTATTTGCCAATATGGTAAAGACATTTGGGTTTTCTCTCCTGTAAAATCTGTATATTCTTTGGCAAGTGCAGTGAAGCGAAACTGGTAAAATTAAGGAAGGCATGTATGTATTGAATAACATGCACATAGGGAAGCAGGACTCAACTATATTTTCCATCTCATTTATTGGTTTTGTTAATTATTTTTGTCAACCTTGGCACTTCAAACTAGGCAACCCGCCCATTCTGCCCACATTTTAAGTTCCAACCCTCCTCAGTCTCAGCTGAGAGAGAGAGAGTTCATCCATATTGTTGAAACTAGTATCCATAGCTGTGAGCCTGTGGCCTTATCTGATGCATAGTAATTGCAGCACATTAATGCACATTGTGCTGTGGATTTAAGCATCTTACAGATTTGGCAGTTGACTTCGCACACTTCACCTCATAAGGAACCAATTAAAGACATGATTGACAAAACATTTATGTGGCTAATATCAAAATTAAATCCAAAATTAGTGAGGAAAGGAAAGACTTCTTTTCGTTCACTGCATATATTAGAACAATCCTCAAGTGTAGAGAGACATGAACTAGAAAATGAAAGCAAACACAGCAATCATTGTGACTACTTTAGCTCTGCTACTGATCACTCAAACAATCACAGAAGCTCAGCACAATCCCACACACAAAGAAGTAGAAGAAGAAAAGAGATCAAGACGAAGCAGCACAAGAAGCAGAAGCAGAAGTAGAAGTAGAAGTAGAAGAGGCAGCAGCAATGGAGGAAGAACAAGATCAAACTGTGATCCATTGTTTCAATACCTGTTTGGAACCTGTGGCCAATGGCCCTTCCCTATAAACCCTTCCCCAAGCAACCCTTTTGACCCAACACCTCGACCCTCTCCTCGACCGCCACGTATCCCGCCTTCTCCTCCCACACTCCCCTTCCCTCCTTCACTTCCATCTCCACCCCCAGTAGTAACATCTCCAACCCCATTAGTGCTCTCCCCACCCCCATTAGTACTATCTCCACCACCAGCAGCACCCCCACCTTTAGCTGCTGCTCCACCACCATCATCACCGCCACCTTCACCCTCGCCACCACCGCCTTTGCCATCGCCACCACCTCCTTTGCCTTCGCCGCCACCGCCTTCTCCACCTCCTCCACCACCATTAGTTCCATCACCACCTCCACCATCTCCTAGTCCACCACCACCACCAGAATTCCTCCCCCCACCCATCCCAATTGTATATCCACCACCAGAAATGATACAACCACCCACCCTTCCATGGCTAACACCTCCCCCATTAGTACCTACACCAGAGCAACCAGCCTTTGATCTTCCTCCACCTACACCAGACTTACCACCACCTGATGAAGACTCTTCTCCATCACCCCCACTTGTCCCAATATTTACATCACCGCCACTGCCTTTTGAGCCTCCTCCATTTCCATTTGCACCACCAATTATATCATCCCCAACTGCGCCAGACCCTGGTGTGATTGATCAGCCACCATCTTTGCCCATTCCTCAGTCACCAGAAATCTTTCTTCCACCTCCAATTCCTGAAGTGCCCCAAAATCCACAAGGGCCATTTCCATTTGTACCACCAATTATATCGATCCCAACTGCACCAGACCCTGGTGTGATTGATCAGCCACCATCTTTGCCCATTCCTCAGTCACCAGAAATCTTTCTGCCACCTCCAATTCCTGAAGTGCCCCAAAATCCACAGGAGCCATTTCCATTTGGGTCCACGCCACCAGCTCCAGATATGGATTTCAATGAGCCATTGTCACCCCCAGAAATCCCTTTTCTGCCTCCCGTTGATCAGCTTCCACCGGCGTTTGATTCACCTCCCTCTTATAGTTAAGAACTAATTAATTAAATTGTTTTCTTTGGTTCTTATGCTTCTTCAGTCAGATGAAAATAATTGCTACGTACCAAAATGTGAATTGTGTTCTGTTTTGTAATGTATCAATGTTTTGGAGAATTTGAATGCCATAGATTCTATCACATTCTTAGCATAAAACTGATTTACTGACGAAACGATGTCGTTAGAGCAAAACGGAGTAAAAATGCTTGCATTCTATTGGAACAATTGATCATGAAAACTATTAACAAATCCTAACTAATATCTAATAGCTAAATTAACTGATAATTAATGAGTTCATTTTCACTCACCTACTTTTAACCCTGACGTTGTAGCTCACCCCTTTCTTAAATTCTGCCATAAATACAAATACAAATACTTAACCCGTCGCGAAATTTCAACAGAAAACTCATAATATGGGGTTGGCCATCAGTTGGTTAGCCTTTAAATTCCCTTTTTCAAAAATATATATATGCTACACTTACCACATTATTATCCCACATTTCTATACCACATGATGTGACATGTCCATATCATATGCCACATCAATTAAATGAATGAAGTGTATTTTAATAAATAAAATTAGAAAAACAGAAATTAATATTTTACATGATGTGGTATGTACACATCATCTGCCACATCATGTGGTATAAAATTGTGGTATAAAAAAATGTGGTAAGACTAGTATTATTATTATTATTATTATTATTATTATATATATATATCATCATACTAAGAGCTAGTTGATAATAGCTTCACTTATTTGAACTTCAAAATTCAAATCCAAATTAAAAACCAAGAGCTTCATTTGTCTATTTCAATTAAAAACATAACCGAACTAAACCGTATCGAATCCAACCCTAATATATATATATATATATGTGTGTGTGTGTGTGTGGGAGTTCCGTCGTAGTTGAGCCCCACATAAAGGAGAAAAACTTAATTGCAACACGGATAACACTATGTTGCTATCCCGATCAATAATACCATCCCATATGAAAGTGTTGTCATGCATATCACAATGTTATTGGTCAGGAATAGCAAAATAAAAGTGTTGTCACGCATGCCACAGCTAGGGACGAATTGACATTGTGGGCCGTACAAATTTTTTATTTTTTATTCCTAAATATGATTGTAGTCTTCACAGAAAAATAATGCTTGGAATGCAACTTTTGTAAATAACATGTGTCCAACCTGACATTTCCCAATAAAGGATTAGGGTCCGTTCGATAACATTTTCAGATAATGTTTTCTTAGAATATTTTCAAATAATGAAAATAAGAAAATGAATTTGCTTTTTCAGGATTTGAAAATGCATTTGGTAGATTAATTAGAAAACAGATTCAGAAAATAAAAACAATGAAAATGTGTCTGGTAGTACAATTTGGAAATAATAATATGTGAGTTATTTTTCAAGTGTATTTTCGCTAATTTATGTTCTAAAAAAATATTTTAAAAAATTTATAATTTGACAAATAAAAAATTATATTGTTTTTTAAATGTTAAAATTATTTTTTTCTATTATATTTTTCATTTTTTCTCCTTTTTTCTTCTTTTTCCCTTTTCTTTCTTCCTCCTCACCTTTCTCTTTTCTTCTCCCTTCCCTCTATTTCACTATCTCTTCATGGAGCTGCACCCACTCATTCCTTCCTTCCTTCCATGGCATGAATCCCATCAACCCACACCTCTCTCTCTCTCTCTCTCTCTCTCTCTCTCTCTCTCTCTCTCTCTCTCTCTCTCTCTCTCTCTCTCTCTCTCTCTCTCTCTCTCTCTCTCTCTCTCTCTCTCTCTCTCCTAATTGGGTGGTGATGGCGATGATGGTGCTCTGATTGGGTATGGGTGGTGGAGGTGTTGGGGTCGATTGCTTTTTTACTAGGTGGCGATGATGTGTATTGGGTTCGATTGGGTGTTTGGTGGTGATTCCATTGGTATGATGGTAGTGTTGGTGTTGGTTGGGTTTGATAGGTGGTGGTGATGTGGGGACTGGGTCTGTGAGGTTTGGTGACAGTGGCAAGGTCAGTGGCGATGGCGGTGGCAGTGACGATGATCTGACAGTCACGGCCATGGTGGGTTTGATTTTCATTTCTGTTTTGCTAGTAAAGTGATGGGGAGAGAAGATTGAGCAGCAGCGTGTTTTTAGGCGTTTGTTTCCTATGAGAATGAAAACATCTTTTTTCGTTTTTCCAGAAGTACACATGAAGCTGTTCTCATTTTATTAAAACATTCTCAATGCTTTATTTTTTAGCCCACCGAATAGGTTCTTGGTTTGTTTTTGTTCTTTGAAATGAAAACAGGCCCTTAAAACTTAAAAGAACGGGCCCTTAGAGACTCAACTAACAAACTACAATTACTTTTGTTTGATTTTTTTAACACACTCCCATATTTATTGCTTCTATATATTGTTTTTGTACTCTTTCATTAATTAATATACATTAAAATCATATAATTTACAATCTTTGTCAATACTCACTTAAATCACTTAAACACACTATGCAATAGATTTCTTTCAATTCTTTTGTGTTAAAATAATATGTAACCTTTTTTAAAGTTTCATTAACAATTTCTATATTTTTCTCAATTTAAGACCATCTTCACACATAACCCTCCCCCCTTAAGGTTAATGAGATATTTAGTTATATACTCATTCTTAGCACTAATGATGTAGATAAACCCTACACCATTTAATTTCTATAAATAAACCCAAAAAATGACAGCTGGCCCTAATGAATTTAATGTTGATTATTAAAAGGTTTTTTAGGTTTTAGACATAAAAAAAATTTCACTTTTGGAAAAAGCCAAAGCTTTTTCAAAAAAGACAAAAAAACTGCTCAACTTTCAAATCAAAGACATGCAAATGTATTGGATTCCTTAGGAAATCTAAAAATAAATAAGGGCATTTTTGTCCATTTTTGCTTGTTTTAAAATTTTTCTCTCTCCTTTTGCTTTTTCCAAAATGTCCCATTATTAAATTACTTTGATGCTTTATTGAGTTTTTGGGTTTTTTTTATAATGTTTTGGGGTTGGGCTTGTTTTAAGAAATCGATGGCAGTTTTGTAATTGATAAAAAGTTAAAAACCTCTTTGTTATGTTGTAAATGGGCTTTGGGTGTCTTTCTAATGTCTATTTTATATAGGTTCATTTTATAATTTGGGCTCCTATATATATATATATATATTATATATAATGGATCCGTGGCACCATATTTTTGACACAATTTATAACACAATTTTTGGATCATTATATTACTCCATTTTTAATGGTTGAGATTAAATCTGACATGACAAATAGTTTTAATGTTTTAAATAAACAATTATTAATTTTATTATCTCTCTCATAAAAATAAAATAAAATAATTTTCTCTCTCCTCCCTTTTTTCTTGGAAACGTAATCTCTTTTCTTTGTATTATCCTTTTTTACTTGGTATATACCTCTCTCTCTCTTTCCTGGGATCAGAAAAACAAAAACAAAAAAACTCCATCTTTTTTCCCTCTCTCTCTCCCTCCAGTAACTGCAAACCAACCATATGAATACAGAATTCTGGTGCAAATGTGCCCCATTCAACACCTATGTGAAAGTATCTTGTTTCTAAACAAGCTTATCTTCACCAGCTAAACATCTGTCTTGGGTAATTAATGATAATGACAATGGAAGTAAAGACATCTCTGAGATCTAGAAAAAATTCTACACAACCACGATATACAGAGAAACAGATGCGGCAAACATAAACCCAGCTACATCTGGTGCAGATTCAAACTCTAGCTTGAGCAACAACCACCTTTCTTCATAGCCGAAACATCTTTACTGATATCGATTTTCTATCCCTGGGAAGGAACAGCTGAAGCAGCAGCTTCATCTCCAGCCTCTGTGGCCTTCCTGCTCATGACACGAAAGATCTGGGTAAGGACTTCAGCAAATGCATTGTCCACATTGGTTGCTTCGAGTGCATTGTCTCTCTCCCTCAAGACAACCGTATCAATACGGTTGGTTTGCAGTTACTGGAGAGAGAGAGAGAGAGAGAGGGAAAAAAGATTGAGGTTTTTTTTTCTGATCCCAAGAAAGAGAGAGAGAGAGAGAGAGAGGTATATACCAAGTAAAAAAGGATACTACCAAGAAAGAGATTACGTTTCCAAGAAAAAAGGGAGGAGAGAAAATTATTTGATTTTATTTTTATGAGAGAGATAATAAAATTAATGATTGTTTATTTAAAACATTAAAACTATTTGTCATGTCAGATTTAATCTCAATCATTAAAAGTGAAGTAATTTAATGGCCCAAAAATTGTGTCAAAAATATGGTGCCACAGATCCGCCCCCATATATATATATATATATCTATATATATAAAGCAAAAGGCAGAGAATGGTAAAACATTCAAAATACCAGAAAATGACATTTGCTAATCCAAACATTAAAAATTAAAATTATTAATTAAATGATGATAATATGGTAAATTCACACTTTTTTATATTATAAAAAATTAAAATTAAAAGAAAAATCAGATAATGAATCCTATTTTTATGGAACACAACTACCCATTATCTTTTTTAATTCTAAAATAAATTTAAATTTTAAAAAAAAAATGCCTCTCGCAAGCGCGGAAGCGTGTGCGAAGAGACTAGTATATATAAAGCAAAAGGCAGAGAATTGTGAAACATTCAAAATACCAAAAAATACCCTTAGTTAATTCAAACATTAAGAAATAAAATTATTAATTAAATGAGGATAATATGGTAAATTCACATTTTTTTATACTAAAAAAATTAAAATTAAAAACAAAATCAGATAATAGGTCATACTTTTGTAGAACATAACTACCCATTTTCTTTTGTTAATTCTAAAAATAAATATTTTTTTTTAAAAAAAAAAAACCAAGTTGTGTATAATAGTACTAAATCTCACTAAAGTTAACCCATGTTCAAATCCTGAGTTAGTCCGTCGATGGGCAACGTTATTGGTCGGGATAGCAAAATTGGTGCCTTGCTTTCTCGTTGCTATCCCGTCTCCTTAAAGTCTTTCTCCAAATAGAGACCCTTGCCAGATCAAAGCTAGGCCCGCAACAACACGCAAACTCGAGGTACCGCATCCATCTCTCATCTCAGTTCTTGCAAACCTTGAAGAAGTAAAACAATGGCAGAAAAAGCTGTTGATTTGCCAGAAGAATGCTGGGAACTGATAATTAAACTGCTAGACCACCCCTCTCAATTCAATTCACTCTCTCTGGTCTGCAAGCAATTCCTGTCAATCACCAATAGACTTTTATTGAGTCTCAAACTTTCTGATCCAACAGTTCAAGCCCTTCTGCCTCGTCTTCTTCAAAGGTTCCGTCGGATCAAACAGATAGAACTCACTGGATTTCAAGGTGACATGAACTCAATTCTTCATCAAATTGCGCAATCTGGGTTGAATCTAGAATCGCTGAACGTTTCCAAGCAACCAACTTTACCAGTGGTTGGTTTAAGAGCGTTGGGCTCCAAAATGATGGATTTGAAGAGTTTGAACTGCTCCAAGATGAGGTGCTTTGGGGATTCTGACTTGAACGTGATTGCAGAGTCATTTCCAGGCCTTGAAGAGCTTGACATCAGCTATCATGCGGATGATTCCACAACTGGGTCGAAGCCCATATCCGATTTGGGCATCTTTTCATTGTCATTGAAGCTCAAGAGTCTCAGGAAGATCAACCTTTCTGGTAATAGCTTCATTACTGATAAGTCCCTTGTGTTTTTGTCTACCAACTGTTTGTTGTTAAGCCAAGTTGTGCTTCACTTTTGTAACTTTATATCACTGAATGGTATATCCAAGCTCATCCATGGCTGTTCTCACTTGAATTCTATTTCGGTTCATGGAATTGAGAATCCTTCTGTTAATGCAGCATTCAAAGTACCATTCCTAAGCTCGAAAGCTTTATGGGCTATTGATCTTTCGGATTCCGATATTTCGGATGAATTTCTGTATGCAGTTGCTGAAGCACGTTTTCCTCTGAAGAAGCTCACTCTTTCTAGATGCGCAAACTATAGTTTTTCTGGAATTTCGGTTTTGTTGAATGAGTACCAATCTCTTGAGTACTTGAATCTTGAAGCAGCATATTTTCTTAGGGACAAGGACATAGCTGAGCTATCCAGGTTCCTCCATAGTATCAATCATATAAACCTTAGTCATTGCTATGGGTTGACCTGTATCACCTTCTACACGCTCTTAAAAAACTGTCTGGTTTTGGATAAGTTGGAAATGGAAGCAACAAGTATTGGGGAGGAAAACATTGAGACTGACTTTAAGGCAAGCCATGGAATCAAATCTTTAAACTTGGCAAATTGTTCATTGGGCAATAACTTTATAACAAGTTTTGCATCTATTTGCCCAAAATTGGAACTGCTCAATTTAAGCAAATGTAAGGGAATTACAGAAGAAGGCATAGTAGAAGTATTGAAGAGATGCTCTGAGATTAGACAATTGGAGGTAAACCACATTCAAGGGATGACGAATTCTTTTTTACACCTTGAGTTTGAACTTCCCAAGTTGAAGGTGTTGTCTCTAATGTTTTCTGGAATCGATGATGATGCGTTGGCTATGATTGGTAAAAGATGTTGCAGGCTACTGAAATTAGACTTGGCAGGCTGCTTGAGTTTGACATCAAAGGGGGTGAAGGAAGTGGTGGAAAACTGCAAAGAATTGAAGGAGATAAATTTGAAGTGGTGTAATAAGTTCAGTGCTGATATTGTTCCTTGGATGGTGTTTTCAAGACCATCACTGAAGAAAATAGTTCCTCCCAGTCGTTTAGTTCTTACTGAAAGACAAAGGAACCTTTTCTTGCGTCATGGGTGTGTGGTGTATGACGGGGGTGCCTTTGAATGAACTTCACAGGTGATGAAGTATTCTCTTGCACACAGTATTTTTTGAATAAAAATATGTGAAGATTGCATTTGGATGTTTGTCTTTCTTATATTGTTGAACTCAATTTATTATGTAGCAACTCTGTTCACAGCCAGTAGCAATTGTAGAGGATGCTTTCTGATGTTGGTGTTAATTGTATCTTGAATCTTACATAAGGACACATTGTCATTAAGACCTATATTCATCGCTTATAGTTGGAATGGGTATTGGAATTATTCCAAGTTCTGACTTCTTGGCGTTCATTAACACGTAAGGAATCCAAAGTTAGAAATTGTGTTCATTTGCAAGAAATGGCTGCAATGAAATTGCGTTCAATTGCAAGAAATGGCTCAACTGCAAGTAGATTTAGACAAACTAGTTAAGGTTTCCATAAAGATAAATACTAAAAAGGCACAGTAGGGCAAGTGAACTCAAGAGTATCTGTGTTCATGCTAGCCCAACCATTGATTCTAATCCAATCCGGTCAATTATGCCTAGAATGGAGCTTATATTCGGTGTGCTCTGTGAGTGGCACCAAAGGGAGGTCTGGAACTCATCTTTTCTTAGCAATGAACTCCATCAAAGGGGGTTTTGTGGAGTCCCTATCTTAACTGAAACATAAAATGCTGAAGAAAATGAGAAAAGAAACAAGAGAACAAAGAAAAAAATTACAATTCCGAATTCTTCCCAAAAAGTTGGATTAAACCATTGAGAAGACCAGAAACAAGAATTCCATTTGGGTTTTAATAACAAACAAAAGGAAATGAACTGTAAAGATGAATTTACAACTGATAAGTCTTTACTAACGCAACCCATTGGAACCAAATACAGCAATGCTTGTGTTAGTCGGATGCTGTATAACTAGAAAAGTTTACCAAACGTGTCTTAGTAGAAGAACAGATAAGCAACATACTTATTCAAAACAAGTGAAAAAGAAAAACGAAATGAAACTAGTATGGGCCTTCAATTTCACTTTTCTTCCCTACAAAATTGAAAAAAGTTATAGCTGACCAGATACAAATCAAAATGCTGAAGAAACAGACAAATAATGTCGACTGGTCTAAGTTTTGTTATCTGCCTTGTACCGGAGACCAAGTTTAGAGAGAAACTCTGGCTTGTCCCGGAGACCAAGTTTAGAGAGAACAAAGCAGTAAGAATCCCAGTCAGTTTTTCGAAGATACTTCAATAACCTCTTCCTTCTTTGCAACATCGCTTGAAGACCCTTACGGGAATGCTTATCCTACAAAAAATAAATAAACTGTTATGTAGAGTAATAGAAACTTGTGACTAAATTAAAATGTTAAATAGACCCATGTAATGCACATATGCTTAGCAAGTCAACATCAGCATATTGCTTTTTTTCCTTTTCGGTAACAAGGAAACCTCCATGGCCTTAATGAGTACAAGGCCTTAAGTAAATTTGGGTGCAATCACTCACAAACCACATGTATCAAGTAAGCCTGAGTATTTATGCGTCAGTGTGGTTCAAAGTTTACCACTTTATGTAAATAAAAAGTGTAACAGGAGAAGAATAACAGCGAAAGAGTGATCGGCGGGTGGCATATGTGCATGCATGTCCTTCTTGCAGAGATATATGGGATCTCAGTCTTTGAGGTGTATTATCAATCAACAATGCAATAATGTTCACAAGGACAATCTGGCTTTTGGTAAACATAAAAACTAGAAAATTATGAAGTGCAAATACAAATACACCAGCACCTCAATACTTGCAACTAGCGCCAATGTTTGTTTTCAAGGTGAACCTTCACGAGTAACAGCTAGGGTAAGCTACCTTTGTTAATTTTATCTCTAATTACTTGGGACTATTAAGACTTCACAAAGCTATCTCAAAACCCACAAGTGGAGCTGTACCATGTCAATTGTGTTAAACTACTACCTGGAATAGTAGCATGACCAACAATATTTGAAGTATGAAAACAAAAGCATGAAACAGGAAGAGATTATTGGTTCCATTGTCACCTTTTTGTGCAAAACTGAAGATAGATGTTTGATCTTGGTTGTGAGCTGTGCCACTGCAGAACAATCAGGAAAACAAACGGTTAATAAACCTTCAAAGCAAGAATCAGAAGGAGACATGCTATGCCGTGCTAATTTCAGCACATTGAACCCTTTATTTTTCCCCAGAAAGGGGAGTGGGGCACGAATTTTTTTTCTCTTTTAACTCAGTTTTTGGATTCTTGGTTTTAACAGTTTCCTGCCAAAAATCAAATTCCCTGTTCCACCTTGTTCTTTTTTTTCCCTTTTTTTAATAAGCAATACAATTTTATTCACACCAAAAATCAAGAAGAACAAGATCAAATATCAAGTTCAAACTTCAAAGGAGACCTTAACAACGTCAATTCCTACAGAACTACAGTATAAGGTTGCTCCAAAACACCAGAAGAGCATCAAAATAGATTATAGAGGCCCTTCTGTGAGTGAAAAAGACAATTTGGGTCTGCAGCTCGGAATGCTTAAGGACCCCCAACTGGAACCTATTCTCAAAACATCTACTGTTTCTTTCCCTTCATATACACAAGGGAGCCTTCCACCAACATTCACTAAACTCTACTAACTCTATATCCCCTTGGCTGCAGGAAATCATTCAATGAGCCGGATATAACAACTGAACCTCCTAATAATAGAGGAAAGTAGACCACAACTCTTAAGCCACCTGTAATATAGCAGAAGGTGGTCAACTGATTCCTTGGCATTTTTTAACATACAAAATATTTTAACTAAGATGATCCTCCTCTTCCTGAAATCATCAAAGGTGAGGATTCTACCCTACAACAAAGACCAAACAAAGAAAGTCACCTTAAGCAGTATTCTAGTTCACCAAATGGTACTCACGAGAACCTTTAACATTGCTGTAGAAACTACAAACTTCAAACACCCTTATTGAACCCACAAACCATCTAAGCACATCTCCAGAAATTTTCAATCTTCACTGCTTAGAAGTTTGGAAAACGCAATCTTTTTCATTTTTTTCAGTTCCTCGGTTTTTCTATGGTTAGCTATATTGATAAATAACACCATTAAAAGTTTCCTAGAATATGTTTCTTTATAGTTCTTGATCTGTAATTATCATAATAACTAACTGAAAACAAAGTAAAAAGGGGGTATCACCCACTAAAAGGACTTGGCCGACACAACTCTGCACTATACCAATGTCAATTTATATTATAGGTTTGAACATCCTTTTGCAGAGTATATCCTTTCTCACCCTTGTCTTCTCTTCCAACAGCATGAAAGGTATAACAATGAAGAATATAAAAGAAACTTTGAAAAAATAATAAATAACAATTAAACAGCCCTCATAAATGTTATTGATGAAAGTAGATTAAAAGACTGTTTGCAAGGCAACCGAAAGAACCAGACGAAAAGTGGAATTAAATTTCTGCCCAATTAAACGATCAGTAAAATGTGCGTGCCAAATGCAAAGAACACTTGTATAATGGAAAATAAAATCATACAAATGCATACAAATAAAAAAAAAAATAGTGTAATGAAACCAAAATCATAACCTATACCTTGAACTCGTGCAGAACCACAATCTGACTCTGACATTTTAAATTCTTCTCTAACTTTGGCAAGCTCAATTTTCAGTTTTTCTGCAGAAGACATGTTATCTGGATGGAAATACTGCATCAAATATTTCATTAAACATATTAGGCACCAAACTACTGATCAACATTAACAAAATTAGTATTACTTCATGCGAGAGTTACAACAACTCAAACATCTATAGGTGCAAAGCAAAATTTATCTGAGAAGAAAACATGCTCTCGACAGAGAGGAGGACAACATAGAAAATGTTGGGGTATGGGTAATTTAGCGTCATGAATCTTGTGAAAATTCCCAAATGATGCATAAAGTTAACAGAAAAGATATACTTGCCTTTTCAACCAAGTATTCCTTGGGAGGTTGCAGCATAAAGCTAGGAGTTCGGCCGAACTGGCCCAAGATATCAAGCCTCTGGACTGCAACAATAAAATCAATTAATAAATTGCAGGATACCTAGCAAATAAAACCAATCGAGCTCAATCAATGTAAAGTTTTGTTTATAATATACTTGTAAATTAAAAGTACAAACCAACAAACTCAAATTTGATAATTCCCTTTCATACTCTACCTTGTGATGAACCCAGGAGTTTTCTTTTGGAAGAAACCAGAATATAATCCCACAAGATAGAACTCGAGCTCATTTATGTTAGATTCCTAGGCCATATTTTCAAAGTTGAATCTAAACTGGGAAAAGGAGCGTATATATTCCACTTAGGGAAGATAACTATATCTGTCGCATATCTAACTTTCTACACAAATCAAAATGTTTAGTTGGTAAATTCAAGACAAACATTAAACTTATAACTTCAGTAAGCTTTTATAATAAAATATATATAGCCTGAATTGTCGTAAAATTCAAGTCTGGAAGTTAATATTTCTCTAGCAGTAAAGAGATATGGCTCTTATATAGGAAGTAGCACAAGAGTTATTCAGTAAATGAAATTTGCACCTTCTCATAATCTCTATTGGGTAAAAACTATGTTAAAACTTGAGTTTTAACACTGCTTCCTTTTCCGTCTCCACAATTTTTCAGCAAGCAAATATTGAAATCTTCAATCAGCAAATATTCAAAATTGTGCAACAAGAAGAACAAAAATATAATCACTACTTCTAGGCTTTCTCATAATTGTCGATAAATTAGAAAGGGTTTTAATAACAAATGGAAGGGCTTCTCATAGAAGTTCAAAATGAAAACCTCACTAAAAACCCTCAATGTCAAAGTGCAAAGTCATAAACTCTCCTCTTTCCCTTAATTTCACAAAGAGCAAACACAAATGTAAACATTCTTCTGACCAACAAACATAACTATTTGCTCAACAGACTCACTTTGCATCTTTTCCATCTTACCTTATCAACTGTTCTAAGAAGGAACTTGTTTACTTTTGGTCTCAATTTTCATCCTATTTCATCGACTACATTTTCTCAGTAAACAACCGAACTGTTTACCTCTACAAACATACATCATTCATAACAGATGAAATTTAACATAAACTAAAAAAAACAGCACAAAACTGCTTACTTACTCGAAGTTTTCTTCACCTTCTCCTCATCCGAAATCTTCAATTTCACCAAGCTATCCCTCAAATCCCTAAACGAAACGCCGGTCATAGCTGCCTGAGTCTCCTTCTCTTCCATCTCCCTCAACTTCATCAACCTCTCATTTAACTCCTTCAATGAAAACCAGCTCTCCCCCTTGGCCTCCGGCCTCAAGCTCCTCAACTTCTCCCCCAGCTCTGCATGGTCATACAACTTCACAAAATCTGTCTTCATTGCATTCGAGCCCTCTTCTTCATTTCTCCCCTTTATCTTCTCCTTCCCAAAAATCGACATCGGCAAAGTGTCAGTCCCGCCGATCACATTCGGCTTAAGCTTCAAACTATTGGTAAATGCCGATAAGGACATAGGGTCCACACTCTTCCTATCACTTTGCACATTGGTATTCGACTTTATCTTCTTCAAGCTCTCTCGGATCGCATCGAAAGAGAGCTTCCCACCCTTATCGGCATTGGGGTCCTCAGACTTGCCAAGCACATTTCTCTGATAAAGCTCTTCTAAAGAGATTTGCTGTGTAGAACCTTGAGCTGTTGAAGATTGCTGTGAAGGTGCAGAGTTTGAGTCCGTAGGTTCCGGCACAGCGGATCGCCGCCGAAACTCCGAGAGGTTTTTACGGATTTCTTCCAAGGAAGCCGCTCCGGAGGTCCTGGACAGAGGATGGTTCGAAAATGAGGGATTTTGAGAAATGGGTCTTCTCTGTTGTTGTGGTTGTTGTTGTTGTTGTTTGAGACTGGCTTTGACATCGCTGAAATAGGAGGTGAGCGAGGAAGAGTGAGATTGGGGATTTGGGTCTGTTGGGTCTGTTGGGTCGGATGGGTCTGAGGAGGAGGTGGTGGAGAAGAGGTGAGTGAGAGGTGGTTTTGTTAGAGTTCGGTGTCTGGCTCTCAGTTGGAGAGTCATGGTTGATGGCCTTAGGTTTTGGAATTTTGGGGAAGACCGTGGAGAAGAAATGTGGGGGTTTAGAAGATACTTGGGTTTTAGGAACCGGGTTCTTTTGGGGTTGGACCGGCTTTGGCTTCATGGAAGTGTTCTTTAGGTTGATTCGAGTACAAATTTTGGGTTGATTGAAGTACAAATAGATCAATGATCAATCGAAACTGCAAATTTTGTTAATGATGATAGAAATATGTATTAACATTTTCTTAAACACATTAAGGACAAAACTCTATCTACATTTTCTTAAACTTGGCTAAAGTGTTTAACATCCAAAATTTAGCTACTTTTCAAAATTGCCCTTTACTATGGATCACAATTCTCTTGTCTTGGCATATGTGCAAGTTGGCCAAATGAGTGTAACAAAGATACATAATTCGATGCAATTGAAAGTGTAGAGAGAAATGTGAAACTGTATGAAAACTACATGGAAGAAAAATTATCTAGATATCTAAAGTAAAAGGCAAAGAATAGTAAAACATTCAAAATACTAGAAAATGTCTTTGGTTAATGTAAACGTTAAAAATTGAAATTATTAATTAAATAAGGATAATATGGTAAATTCACACTTTTTCATATTTAAAAAAAAAATCAAATAATAGATCATATTTTTGTGGAACACAACTACCCATTATTTTTTTAATTCTAAAATAATTTTAAAAATTTTATTAAAAAAAAGTCTCTCACAAGCTCGGAAGCGCATGCAGAAAGGCTAGTATTAATAGCACATGATCGATGACCATCACAATTATGAGATTTTAGGAGCTTTATACAAAACTAAAACTCATCAACATATTTTTTTTTAAATATTAAAAATAATTGTTAAACAACTAATTCAACAAAGAGCTTAAAATCAAAATACCATGATTCATCAAATTATTAATTATAATTGACCAATCAAAGACAATAGCATACAAAAGATATCCTCTAACCAATGAAGTTTTATTGTTTATGAGCCAAAAAAAAATACTAAACATATGACAAGAGCTCCTTATATGTTACATACATATATATATATATATATATATCTCCGCACGAGCTTCCGCTCATGTGAGAGGCTTTTTATTATTATTTTATTTTATTTTATTTTAGAATTAAAAAAAGATAATGGGTAGTTGTTTTCCATAAAAATAGGATTCATTATCTTATTTTTATTTTATTTTTATTTTTTTAAATATGAAAAATGTGAATTTACCATATTATTCTCATTTAATTAATAATTCCAATTCTTAATGTTTGCATTAACCAAGGGTATTTTCTGGCATTTTGAATGTTTGCACATACAACAATTCATGAGCTTTCAACAAGGCTTGATGCATATTGTGGGCTTGGTTTTCTTTCTTTTATTATTTTTTTGGTCTGAGGTTTTCTTTCTTATTTAAACAAGGATTACAAAAGAATTTTATTTATTAAAAAAAGAAAAAGGAAATCAACTCTTTTATATAAAGATTGACATCTGGTGCCGCCCTATAGTATTGTACAATCTGAATTGCTGCGTATTTTTCTTTAGCCAATCCCAAAAAAAAAAAAAAAAAACGTTTTTTTTCTTCTTGACCAAAAGCCAATTAATTTCTTCTTCTTCTTTTTTTTTTTTTTTTTTTCTAAATTGTCTCTTATAATCAGTACTAGCCTCTCTGCACGCGTTTCCGCACCTATGAGAGGCCTTTTTTAAAAAAAAATTTAAATTTATTTTAGAATTAAAAAAAATAATGGGTAGTTGTGTTCCATAAAAATAGGATTCATTATCTGATTTTTTTTTAATTTTAATTTTTTTAAATATGAAAATGTGTGAATTTAATATATTATCCCCATTTAATTCATAATTTTAATTCTTAATATTTGGATTAACGAATGGCATTTTCTGGTATTATGAATGTTTCACCATTCTCTGCCTTTTGCTTTATATATATAGATTAGCCCCTTGGCACATGCACACACATGTGCAAATTGGTTTCCTTTTTTATTTTTTATTTTATTTTTAGAATTAAGAAAAGATAATATGGGTAGTTATGTTCCATAAAAGTAAGACTTATTATAAGATTTTGTTTTTAATATGAAAAAAAAGTGAATTTACTGTATTATCCTTATTTAATTAATAATTTTAATTCTTAATGTTTAAATTAACCAAGGGCATTTTTGGTATTTTGAATGTTTCACCATTCTCTGCCTTTTGCTTTATATATATAGATAGATTCAGTAGCAAATTCAAAGAGGAAGAGGCCATGTGATGCACAACTTGAGGTATGATCAATTATGCTTTATTTATTTAATTGATAATTTGATATTGATTTTCATTAGATTAATTGATATTGATTTTCATTAGATTAATTGATGGTTTGATATTAATTTCCATATTAATTGATATAATGTATGAACTATAATTAATTAGTCATACACAAGGTCTTAAATATCGATAGTTTCGGAAATATCGGTGGTTCAAAAACACGGAAATATCAATAGAAATATCGGGAAAATATCGATATCGATAAAAATTGGATAAAAACCACGGAAATTGAGATAAATACATGGAAATTTTTAATGAAACTTTAGAAGAAGTTTATTTAGTCAATTATCTATTATTTTGACACAAACAATTGGAAGGAAATGCACTGCATAACGGGTTTGAGTGATTTAAGTTGATTATATTGAGAGCTGACAAACTCTGTGACTTAAAAAATATGGAGTAATTAATGAAGAGAATTAAACACCCCATAGTAATTTATTTATCATTTTTTAGTATAATATTTTACACTTTGTAAATTGTATGGTAAGATACATGTGTAACCTTATTTCACATTATTCATTGGACATGGTACACGTTCTTATATTTATTATTTATCAAAAATTGAAAAATAATTAAACCAACTTGACTTTTTTTAATCAAGTTTCTGGCGCTTTTTTTAATTAAAAACACTTTCTCACTTCTCACTTCATTGTCCACCGAAAGCTCCAGCTCTCAGCAAACCCCTCTCTATCTCTCTCTCTCTCTCTCTCTCTCTCTCTCTCTCTCTCTCTCTCTCTCTCTCTCTCTCTCTCTCTCTCTCTCTCTCTCTCTCTCTCTCTCTCTTCTAATTTTAACAACAAAAGTTAAAAACTGCAACAATGGCTGGGTACAGAGCTGATGACGACTATAATTATCTCTTCAAGGTGGTCTTGATTGGCGACTTAGGGGTGGGCAAGTCCAATCTGCTCTCCAGGTTCACCAAGAACGAGTTCAACCTCGAGTCCAAGTCCACCATTGGGGTTGAGTTCGCTACCAGGACCTTGAACGTTGATGGAAAGGTCATCAAAGCTCAGATTTGGGACACTGGTGGCCAAGAAAGGTCCTCTCTCTTCTTCTTATATGCCTTTTTTCATCTGGGTCTTTCTTGTTTTCAGCTTTGCTCTCTGGGTTTGTGAAGGTTGATTTCTGTCTTCTGGTACATTTGGTTACTTGCGCAGTTGGGATTACATGGATTTGTGGGTTTTGGTGAATTTCAGGGACAGATTTGGGTGTTTATTGTTTTATGTAGTTATATTTAGCTCAGATTTGTTCAATTATGGTTGCTCTGTGTTTGTTCAATTATGGGTGTTTGTTCATATCATGATATTATCACGATATTATCGATAATATCACGATATATTGACCATTTGCACTGTCAATTGAACGAAAATATCGTAGTCGAAATATTGGCGAAATTATCGATAAATTGACAATATATATGGAAAGGTGCCAAAATATTGCTTCCCCAAAAAAATGATATTTTCGCCAAAATATCGGCGAAAATATCGATTTTTCAATCATTGGTCATACAGTTATGGAACGGTACTTTAAGAGAAAATGTCTAAATTCTCCTTAAAATTCATGGTCGGCAAACATATATATTGAAACAAGGACAAAATTTAAGCGCCTCTTAAAATTGGGGCCCCTCAGTTTGCACTCCCTCAAAGTTGCCCTCATCACCAACTGATTTGATACCAAATAGTTACGCTCTAACTACCATGTTTTTGAGGACTTGCTTCGTGCCATGAACATGTATTCTACCATGATCTGTTGTTAGGTTTCATTAAATTGAATCATATCCACTTGAATGCGAAAAATGCATGATTGCAATCAATTATTACCTACCAGAAAGATCTTTTCATAACTTGCCAAGTATACGCACCAAATGGTTTTCCCTCTCGGTTGCACTTTTTTGTTTTCTTCTTCTCTTTTTGTCATTTGGAATGGAAAGCACATTAATTTTCAGTCGTGGCATTGCGAAATCGCACCATGTATTCAAATTTCCATACCATTGGAAGTGTGATCACAACTTTTGTATTCATATTCATCACAATTGCATTATATGCTCATTAATTACATCATAATACTATCTTAGAAAAATTTATGTACACCATATGGAAGAAAGAATTTTGTTGGCATGTGTAACACCAACGGTCAATGTAAACCTAGTGGGGGTGCAACATAGTGATTGTGAGAACAAATATTTTCGGCAACAAATAGAAAGGTGACACTTGAAAGAGGGAATATTCCTTCAACTAATTGTTTTAATTAAATTCTATTTAATTAGATAATTATCTTTGATTTAAGATAGAGATATCTCCCCGAATTAAGGATGAGGATTTCCACCAAATCTCCTTGATTAATCTTATCACTTATTTTTCAGTAAGAATAATCTCAATTAAATATGTAATTATTCTACAAACCCTAACCAAGTAAGGAGACTATATAAAGGCAAGCATAACTCACATGTGAGTTCATTCCAAAACCCTAACAAAATTACTCTCTCTCTCTCTCTCTCTCTCTCTCTCTCTCTCTCTCTCTCTCTCTCTCTCTCTCTCTCTCTCTCTCTCTCTCTCTCTCTCTCTCTCTCTCTCTCGTCACCCTCTCCTCTCTCTCACACAACCCACCTTCCAATAACTTTTTTATTGACTTAGACATTGGAGTAAATTTGGCCAACACCCTCGAGTGTGGTCCGTTGACCTAAATTTATTTTGTAGGAAGCGAAGGAGAAGAACTTATCAAGAACCTGCCTTCGACCTTAACTCAATATCTCAAGATACAATTTCTCAACTCCCTCCCTCAAATACAGACTCACTTAGTTAATATAGAGTTAACCTAACCAACTATCAACTAAACATAGCCTAACTGATGGTTAACAACTAACCCTAGTTCCAGCTTATATAGAGATTCCTATCAGTGGAGGAATCTTTTGCAAATATTCTTCTGTATGATTATTTACATAAACAGTGATGATGAAAATATGAGTGAGATTGAGACGTGGAAGAACACCAAAGTGGATTTGAAGATATATTTCTCTTGATCTGGTAGTGATGACTAACATAATAAAAGGAGTTTACAATGCTTGTAGAAGTAGAGAAATTTGAAGTGAAAGAAGAGGAAGCAGTCCCCTCTTCCTTCGCATGGATCCTCTATTTTGTCTAATTTCTGTCATGGTCATATAAAGTAATTTCGTGTATAGATAATAATGTGATAAAAACCAAAAAGCTGACATATGAATGTAATAAAGCACTTTATATTTATTGGGTGTAACTTATAGCAAATAATAATGTTTCGAAGCTTTATTGATGATTACTCGATGATATATCAGTGAAGATGATGAGTATCGAGTTTTAGATAACTTCTGCCGACGTTAAGTTGATAATAAGTTAAATTATTTCATTGTCCATATTGAAGTTGTGATAAAAAGAAACTAAGAAATGAAAGTGGTAAGTAAAATTTAGAGCGTAAATATAGAAGCTACTTTTATTGTGGGAAAGATATTTTTAAAGTCTCGTATATTCCATTGGAACTCTAAAAAAAGTTCCTATCCATTATATTTAGAGCCTCTACTCGAAATATTAGACAAGATGCGAAGGAAGATGCCATACTCAAAATATTCTAGTAGTTAAAGATGGCAAGGTTGACGCTGCGTTGCCGCATTGCCAAACTCCAAATATTATACAAGTTAAAAAAAAAATATGGAAGTCTAGCGCGGAATTGCCCTTCCCAAAACTAAATTGTAAAATAAAACCAGCCACGTAAACTAGGGTTCTAGCTTCTTTTTCCCATTTCCTACTATAACTATATACCCAATAAATAAATAAATAAATAAATAAATAATAGGAAAATGAAACAAAAAAAGGAAAAGAAATGGCCACCATATCCTAAGCGAAACGTGCCGCATCATTAACTGACAAACATCACCATCTTCCACATCTGCCCCAATTCTCCATGTTCTCTCTCTTTCACTCACTCACTCACTCACCTACCTTGTGAGCGCGTCCAGCTCACATCTCTGAACCAATCTACACCTATAAACCCTATCTGTAAATAAATTAGTGTCATCCATCAAAAACCCTTAACCAAAAAACAAAACAAAACGAAAAAAGAAAAAGGGCAAAAGCCACGCGAGCTTGGTCCAGCAGTGCCACGTGTTTCCAGTGTGGTGGCCCACAGAAAATGAGAAGAAAAGATCGGAAATAGAAAAAGAAAAAAGAAAAGGGAAAAATCCACACAAAAGAGGAGGAAAGGAAGTGGAAGAGTTGTTTGTTGAGAAACACAAGAAAAAAGAAAGCAAGCAAGCAACCAACAAAACAAAGCAAATCCACCACATATAAAAGCCTCCCCTCATTATTCTTTCTTCTCTCTCTGCACACACACAACAACACAACACAAAACTCACCTAAATAAAAAGGAGAGATTTTCTCTGGCCACCCTCTTCTTCCCCTCTCTCTCTCTCTCTGTGCAAAAACAAGGAAAAAAGATAAAAACGACACTGACGACACTATGGCTGCTGCTGCTGCTACGGACGACGACGGCTGGGTCAACCTGGCCATGAACGACGAGGCGGCGGTCGTCGACGTTCTTCTCCTCCTCAGGCACGCCGAGCCGCCGCTGCCGTCCAAGACCAGCCGTGACCTTCCGTCTCTGCGCTGGAGCGTTAGGCAGCGCCGCTCCAAGAACGTGCCACGTCATCACCATGCCAGTGACCTCGTCGTCGTTGAGGGTAAGGATAAGAAGAAGGGCGAGTCGAGCGCCGCCAGAGCCAGCCCCACCACGCCGCTCTCCTGGAGCGGCGCCACTTCGGTCAGCGGCGGCGCCCTCGACGGCTCCGAAGAGTCCAGCAGGCCCCCCAAGCCGACCGATGCCGCGAGATCTAAGGTTTGTGTGTCTCTGTCTCTGTCATTCATTCGGGTCGGGTCGGGTTTTGATTCGGTGGCTTTTCTTTTTATTTTTTTCAATTTTATTTTACCTATCTATCTTAATTGACGAAAGTACCCCTGGGAAGGTGGGGTATTACCTGGGGTGGTTCAGGCGTCAGATAGGATAGATTGTCTGGCCAGAGAGGGCTTCCAACTGATCCTTTTTTCTATTGACCATTATGCCCCTATGTGCATGGGGATGTCTCGTGACCGCCCGGGCCAATTCGTTCATTTCGTACGCCCGACCGGTTTCTAGACCCGCCGGTCATTTGGACTGGACGTTGTCGTTTTACTATTGTCAACATCGTGTGGACCGAAATGCCCTCCTCTTTACGAGTACGATGACTTTCTCTTTTTCTCTTTTTCTAGAATTTTTTAATTTTCAGAGAAAATCGGTGACTTCCATTCAACGCATAGAGACAGAGAACTCAATGGATACTTTCACGTTTTTTTTTCTCTTCTCTCATTCATTTCCTTTCCGCTCTTGTCACGCTTATTCCGCTGAAAACCCCAAAATACCCTTCTGGTTAGGACCATTTTCGTCATTTCACAAATCCTCGGCCAACTCCAGAAACTGTGCAGCACAACACTCCCCAACTCCCAACTCCCAACTCCTTTGTGTCGGAGTCAACAACCATACCCCCCAACTGGCATTTGGCAGCTTAAGTTTTTCGCGAAATGACGTAAACAACCCTGCAAAAGTCAAACCCAGTACTGCAAGTTCGAGGGCATTTAGGAAGAGAAAAAAACATCGTCACCTCCTTTATCGGTGGCGTGTCTTCGTGGCAAAAAATAGGTCTACGTGTGGTTTGGTGTGGTGCTGGTAGGGTAGTAGTTAAGCAGTGAGGAGGGGGAATGATTGGGTGCGGTCGGCCACAGATTGGCGTTTCCTGCAGGCGCATGGTAGAAGGCCAACCAAATCGAGTCCCCGTCCTACGACGTTGTTTTTACGCCAGAGACCATTGGCAGGCAGGGAGAGGGTGTATTATTAAAATACGACAAGAAAAAAATATTTGTCTGTTACCGTATTTGCGTGACAGCTTGATCGGCAAGCCACTTCTCTTTATGGAAAGACGAGGTCAAAGCTTGGATTCAACGGGAACAGTCAAATGGGTAAAAAGTTATTTCTGAGCAGGCTGTTACTCTATCTTATGTGACAGCCTGGCATGTTAACCTTTTCAATGTTTTGGTGGGGTCCAAGAAGAGAAAATAATATATGGGTGGGTTCAGAGTTGAGAGTTGAAAAAAATTTCAATGAGACAAAAGTGCTCTCCTTTTGGGTATCAAATTGAGAGATTCACTGTAGAAGAAGTGGCTCTTGGGTGGGGAGGCCACATTGCCCCCCTAATTGTTATAAGCTGACTTGCTTGCTCTTTGGTGCCTGCCAAACTCATAAACTTTTCAACAAACATAGGGCCCTCAAGACTTGTTTTTTTGGTTGTATTTTTTTGTAATTTTATTTTGGGGTAGGTTGCATTATGCATTGTGGTTGAAAACTGAGAGCTTAATTGCTAAAAAAAAAAAAGAAAAGAAAAGAAGATAATGGAGCTTCACACTATTTGTGGGCTGCCAATTTGAAATGGTCACAATATGAATGCATAAGTGAAACGCACATTGTCACGAGAAAGTTATGAGAGACCCTTTTGAAGTTTTGAGGCCTTGGAGCGTTGAGAATTTATGGATTTATTGTGACGTGGTCCATGCAGTGATTTTCCATCACCGCCACATGTAATATGTGTACTTGATTGGATGCAAAGTGTCTTATATTTTTCTCTTCCAAGTTGTTTGGGGGGCCTTTCCTATATCCGTTGAGCCGGCAAGCTCTCATTTGTATTAATTTTTTTAATTTTTTTTACTGTACAACTTGCTGAAAAATGATTTGGTGATTAATTGGGTTGTCTTATATTGGGTTGTGTAGGTTGCTGTTAGAAGTGAAGCAGCCATCTTCAAGAGACCAAGAAAGAAGAAGGTAAATATATCATTATGTATTGCGCCGAAGAAGATATTCATGGAACGTTTATGTCCTATACCACAATTAATTTTTTTGTGGAGAGTGCATAGAACATAGAGAATATCTTTGCTGAGCAGATCACAAGAAAGTTAGGTAGAAATGTCCTTGATAGGGCTTAAACTTGGGATCTCTTTCATTTACTGCATAATACCCTTGGAATAAATGGGAGGTCTAGCTAAGTAATGAACGATACAACTAGCCTAATTCTAATGTCTGCCGGTGAAATGTGTTTTCGAAAAATTAAATGGGGGTACTTATCTCGACATTAATTAGCAACATATGAATGAAGCAGAAAAACTAATACTTGATTTCATCTGTAAAACTAACATTGGGGTCGAATATATGAAAAGCAGTAATGCCATCATCTTGCCATTTTCTTGATGAAGAAGTATTTTAAGGCTATGCATCTCCCATGTTCTTTCTTTGTTTTGTTTGTGGTGGTGAGTGGAATACTTGTTAGATTCATATCTCATAGTGTAGTAATAATTTCTCGTGGCTGCGTGCAGACGCTTGCTGAACTAAAAGAGGAGGAGAGTTTTCTGTTGAAGGAAAGACGAAACTTGAAAAATGTATGTCTTTAATTCATTCTCCCTTTTTATTTCGTAATATGTCTCAGTGGAGATTTCTGAATATTGATTTCTTTAATTCATCCTTTGAGCAGCAACTGGCAGCACTACGCGTCACTGTTGAAAAACAGAGGGCCACAAATGAAAGCTTGAGAAAAATAAAGGTGAACATGCTGCTACTACTCTCTAGACTCTTTATGTTATATGTATGCATTTAAATTGAACTTGGATATATTTGAATTTTCATGAAATTTGCAGTTTGAATCCTGATAACGGATTCAGTTTTGTTTGCAAATAATGGCTTTATTCTAAAACTTAAAGTTTCATGAATTTTCATGTGACCGACCTTTGATTTCTTTATTCTAAAACTAAAAGATACTATTGGATTGGAGAGATTCTAGCTATTATAAAATAATGGCTTCCAAGCTATTTTTGTGAAGATTTGATGCTTGGACATCAAAAGCTGTTTATAAGTTCTTTATTGGATTAGAAAATCAACTTCACTTATAGGATAATTTGTATGCCTCAAATGTGCTGATTTTCTTTCCTCTCGGGGAGATTTCTCTGCTTTTCATGATTCTAGAACTTTTAGTCGTCTCGGATGAGTGATTGACGTCTGCATTGGGGCCTTTGTTGCATCGTTTAAGGGCGTGTGTTGAAAGTTGTAGACTTGTAGTTCCATCTGCTTAGAGTTGTGATCTTGGTACAAATCAAGCATCAGAACATCTCAACATCAGTGCAGAAATTTTCTCATCCTTCATTAGAACTTTCAGAAAATGCGCTTAAGTAGGAAGTCCACCTCAGTCTCGGAATATATACATGTGGACACTATGTATATGTTTTGAACCGCATGATGCAGTGCTTCATCTTTTCTTGAGGGTTCAATTTTTTATGCTTGGGAAGGGAATGTCTTATATGGTCTTCTAATACATAATGGGCACACACTATGGTATGCATCAGCAGACGATTACACGTTGTCTCAAGACTTGAAGGTCACTTTCATTTCAACAGTGGCCTACTCTTCTGGTTCTCTAGTTTCCTCCACTAAGGATGCTTCCTGCATTCAACTGTGTGTATGGGATTTTACCGTCTATATTTTTGTGATTATCAGCTACTTAAATAAGAATGTATTATAGACAGGTATGACATGGATTTTAATAGTGGTTTTATGTTCAATTACAGCTTGATTTGCAGTTGCCCCTGACAACGATGAAAGCTACAACTTCTGTCGTGCCTGGTGAATCCATTTCGTACCAACTTGAGCAAGTAAATGCAGTTGGTGTCCCTACAAAAATCATGCCAACAATTGTTCATTGCAGTAATCTTGGCGCTTCCCAAAGCTCCTGTCCACCAAATGTTTCTTGCAAGGTAGAAGAGGCTGGGAGCCAGGATGCTGCCTTTTCACTACCTGATTTAAATCTACCATTTGGAAACGACCCTAGCTCCGAGGTTTATACCGAACGAGCTGAGCAGATTCAAACGTATACAAAAATTCAGTTTCTCTAATTATGCGGCATAAAGATCATCAGCGGTATTTAGCTGAATAAGATTTAACTCCTTGATCCTAAGTTCCTAACTGTATTTTAGGTTGACAGACTGAAAGTGTAAGTATAAAAGAACGAGTTACCTTGACCGCTTCTGGAAGTGAATGCGGACATTAATTTGTTTTTTCATACACGAAAGAACTGAGGGTAGTGTAGAGATCCTAACCCTTTAGTTAATACATTCTTCCCGTGTTCAGGTTTCTATGTTTGTCTGAAGTTCTTTAGGAAACCCTAGTTTATTAAAAATATATTTTACTGTTGACTGCACGGTGTATTTACTCCATGATATAGGCTTATTTGTTGAATTGCGTCATGTTCAGCTTGCACCTTGACCAAAGGTTGCCTCATTACGTTAGTTTTCATATAAAAATTGTTAAATCAGTTGCAGTGGCTTGGGTATTTTGGTAAATAGAACTATTAAAAATAAAAAAAATCTAAATTAAATATTAAAAATACTTGAAAAGATTTTAAAAATAAAGATAAAAATGTCTCCTTAATTTTTCTTCATAATCGTCGGCTTCCATCACCTTCTCCCTCATCTCAACTAGCCCCACCAAAACCCACCCAGCCTTCTACCTTCTCTCTCTCTCTCTCTCTCTCTCTCTCTCTCTCTCTCTCTCTCTCTCTTCAATTGGCAAAAGGCACAAAACCCAGGTGGTGGTGGTGGTGGTGGTGGGAGGGAGAGAAAAAGGAGGAAGGGTTGCTGGGGTTGGTTGGGCGGTGAGGCTGGTTCTCTCTCTTCAATTGGCAAAAGGCACAAAACCCAGAAGAGGAGGGGGGGGGGGGGGGGGGGGGGGGGGGGGGGGGGGGGGGGAGGGGGGGGGGGGGGGGGGGGGGGGGGGGGGGGGGGGGGGGGGGGGGGGGGGGGGGGGTGTTTGGTGGTGGTGGTGGTGGGAGGGAGAAAAAGGAGGAAGGGTTGCTGGGGTTGGTTGGGCGGAGAGCTGGTTGAGATTGGGGGTGGGGTTGTGGGAGGGAGAGAAAGGAGGAAGGGTTGTTGGAGTTGGTTGGGCCAGTAGCGAAGTTAGGATTTCACGTGTTGGAGGCCTCTTACAAATATAAAGAATCAAAAGTTCATACTCACAATACATACGAAAAATAGTATATATATATATATATCACATATGTCAAGAGTTATATTGCTTATTGGTTGCAATCATAATTGTCCTCAACAAAAGGATAGACAAATATATTTTAAGCAAGAAAAATTGTAAGAGATAGACAAAGAGTAGCGATTTAACAAATATCTTAAAGCTTTTTCCCTCATTAAACCCAATAGAAAGAAAAAAAATTAAAATTTCACAAACTAAAAAAAAACCTTAGGTCGTTTCATGCATTCATAACATACATAAAAAAATGTTTTATGTAAAAATATTGACAAGTATGAAAAATGGTTTTTCGAAATAATCATTTTCTCAAGATAATTTTTGGCGGCTTTTATTCCTTACACATCAAATAAGAAAACTTGATTTTATGAGATTTTAGTATAAAGTATATATTGACTTAATGAACCATCATTTTTAGCCTAAATCGTATTTTGCACTAAAACGATTTTTCATATTTTGATTTGGTGGGAATTTGATTTTCTAGAATTTTTATTTGAATCCAAATATGGGGTACTTCTTTATTTACAAAGACATTTACTTAAATGCTGAAAATGAAAATAAGGTAATCTATACACTTGGAGTGCACCACCACCAACTGAGAAAATAGGCAATTTGAAGCACCTCATTGTGCCTTAATAGATCCGCCACAACACATGTGGGTACATATCAAAATGTAAAGTATTTGAAATAATATACATATAGAAATACATAACAGTATATTACTTTTAAAATATATAAAAACTTGAGTGGGGGCCCGGGACCACACTGGTCCCATGTGGCTCCACCCCTGTTGGGCGGTGAGGCTAGTTGAGATGAGGGAGAAGGTGGTGGGGACTGATGATTGAGGGAGAGAAAAAGAAGATATATTTTTCATATCCATTTTAAATAATTTCAAGCATTTTTTTTTTATATTATTTTGAATTTTGAATTTTTATAAAAATAAGTCACATCAACTGATTTAACAATTTTTATTTGAAAACTAACAGAATAAGGCAACTTTTGTCACATAATCTATATATATAAAGCAAAAGACAGAGAATGGTGAAACATTCAAAATACCAGAAAATGTCATTGGTTAATGCAAACATTAAGAATTAAAATTATTAATTAAATGAGGATAATATTGTAAATTCACACTTTAAAAAAATTAAAATTAAAAGAAAAATCAGATAATGAATCCTATTTTTATGGAACATAACTACCCATTATATTTTTAATTCTAAAAAAAATTAAATTCTTTTAAAAAAGGCCTCTCGCAGCGCGGAAGCGCGTGCAGAGAGGCTAGTGGAAGTTTATGGGGAAATTGAGTCATTTGAAATGTCAGCGGGCAAACTCATACTATTTAGAAACCACATAAGGCATTTCAATAAATAAGTTTGTAATATATGAAAAAAAAAACCACTAAACCAATAGCTACTCGGTACTTCTGTACTTGGAAATTTCAGAAAAAAAGAGAGATAAGGAAATGTTAAACTTTTGAAAAAGAAAATGACAAAAAAAAAAAAAAAAAGAGCGTTGACTTCAGAAAATCAATAACCACATGGTTGCCTAATTAATTATAGGCTTTTTTTGTTTTTTGTTTATAATCACAAATGGTCCATGAGATTTGCAAAATTATAACCTTTCGTCCCTAACCTTTTTTTGATAGTAGTTGCAATTAGTGTAACTACTCTCTCTCTCTCTCTCTCTCTCTCTCTCTCTCTCTCTCTCTCTCTCTCTCTCTCTCTCTCTCTCTCTCTCTCTCTCTCTCTCTCTCTCTCTCTCTCTCTCTCTCTCTCTCTCTCTCTCATGGACATGCTTGATTCTAATTAATGAGTAATTTGGTTAGGTGAGGATAGGTATATATTTAGGGGATCACCCCTTATGTTCTCTCTTCCTTTTTTCTTTTCAAAATAAAATTCTTATGGTAATATTTTCAATCATGCAGAAGAAATTTTGTGGAAATTTGCTAGGGTGTTTGGAAGAAGAAATGACAAATGCTTGAGGAAGGGAACTAATCCAGATAAGTTTTGGTTTGGCAGAAAACTGAAGAGAAGGCACTTGAAATTTTGACTTTTCTCTTTTTGGTCTGAAGCATTTGATATTTAATTCAACTTTTGGTAATATTATTTTATGTTTGATGAAAACCAGGATTCAAGGATTTGCTAATGCCATCCAGAGAAGGGTTAATGGTTTGGGCCTCTTGTTCTATCCTATATGATATTGTAGCACTTGTATTGCTAGATTCTGGGTTTCAATTTATCTGTCTTGGGTTTGCTCTCTCTCTTCTTTTGGTCAAGGGAAACTCTATTCATTAATAATGGGAAACATTACAAAATGAGGAAAACTCAATCCAAATGCAGCCCAGCACCAACAAATACAGCAGGCCCAAAGGTACAAAGGTAGCTAAACAACAAAGCCCATAAAACAATAAACAAAGAAACCCTAGATCTAGAACAGGAACAGCCGCTCCACCAAGCAAGCCAACAACACCACAGAGCAAATCCATCACCACCAAGGAGAAGTAGTCGATACCAAGGGGTACCAAAGAGGCCAACAGAAGATGGGGGTGAGCAAGCCACCCGCGCGGAAGCGCTCCCATAATCCAAGAGTTTAGTGCAATATGCACTTTAATAGCAGCCACGGACCACCACACACCACCGAGGAAGAACAACGGGAGCGGCGGACGCGGAACCGAGGAGCAAACGGTGGTGGTTGAGAACTGGCAACCAGACGAAGTCGCTGGCCATGGATGGACGGCATAACAACAGAGAAGAGATGAGAAGAGTGTAGAAGTAAGAAGTGGAGGGTGAAAAGTGAAGGTGGCTGGGGAAGAAAGGAGAGGGAGAGATGAGAGATATAGGGTCTCACAAAGTGGGCTTAACTTAGGGAAAAACAAAGAAAAACTAAAGGAAACCGAAGTGGAGGCAAGGAGCCCCAGATCTGAGACAAAGCTCAGGGGAAAAACACCCATTTCGGGTGGGGAGAAGCTAGAGACTCTCAAAATGGAGGAGGAGGAAGAGAACTCTCAAGAGAGCTCTCTGAGGGGTTTTTCTTGCTCTCTCTCTTCAAACCCTCCAAACTAAACAAATGCGGATCGTTTGGTTCATTGGTAATTTTCTAATTTGAATAGAAATTAGTAAACACCATTGGGTTAAGAATTATTAGTTCATTGGGTTAAAAACATGACCACTGTGCTTTATAATGGCCAACTTTTGGAGATTTCTGGTAATGAGCCCAAGGAATGGACGCCCTTTTCAAAATAGAAGTGACAACTTATCAGATTTGTTTGCAACCCTATCAGAGACTCCAAACTAAACAAATGCGGATCGTTTGGTTCATTGGTAATTTTCTAATTTGAATAGAAATTAGTAAACACCATTGGGTTAAGAATTATTAGTTCATTGGGTTAAAAACATGACCACTGTGCTATTATAATGGCCAACTTTTGGAGATTTCTGGTAATGAGCCCAAGGAATGGACGCCCTTTTCAAAATAGAAGTGACAACTTATCAAATTTGTTTGCAACCCTATCAGAGACCGGTGGACAATGGTGGTAGTTTGTGGATTTTTTTTCTGAAAAGGTACCAATGCAACTGTTTATCGAAGTGAACAGGTTCGGTCTTGGGTTTTCTAAAGCCCAGGGCAAATTTCTAGAGTGCGTCCTTTTAGACAAATTAAAAATTAAAATTAAAATTTTTGTTTATCAACAAATTAATTTTAGGGTTAATGACAAAAGACACTTTGCAAGTTTGGAGTGGTTTTCAATATAGACCATAGGATATCAATTTTATCAATTTACACCCTTACGTTTGTAATATCGTCTAATTTCATCATTCCATTAAGTTGATTGTGTGGTCAATCGTTAAATGCTCACATGTCTACTGTGAGACCTACCTACTGACCAATCCATTCTTAAAAAAATTTATATAATTAAACAAAAACTAAATATAAAAAATACCAAAAAAAAAAAAAAAAACAGACGCACAGACGCACTGCACTCCGCTGCTTGTCCTCGTTGAAACCAAGTCCATCACTCCTCTCCTTCTGTCCCACCACAACACCTCCCATCCCTCTTCCCCATCCCCACCCCACCTCAAAGGATTGATAGTTTCAGTGCATGGGTGAAATGGATATCAAATGTTTTGGGCAAAGAGTGAGATGGGTATTGTGTTTTGATGAAGAGGGTGGCCATGGATGCCATTGAAGATTTGAACTAAGGCCTGTTCTTTTTTATCTATGGCTGTGCTCAAAGTTCAAATAATCAGATTTTTTATTTTTTATTTTGTAAAACAAAGTAGCATATTTGATTTAGTGCTAGAAATCTAGGCGTCATCCATCAAGTTGACAAAGCAGTGGCGTTGATTTGAGAGATAGAGTGGATGCATCTTTTGCCATAGATGAGAGTTGCCTTATCATCTTCCAGATTTCGAATTTGTTCATTAATCTCATCCACTTCTTAATTGTTGCAATTTGAATAACAAAGCTTTTCTTGGAGAAGAAGAATATGAAAGGTTTCAGAGAAGAGAATCGTTGGAAGAGCGAGAGAGAGAAACATTCTCACACACAATTCATTCTAACATAAGCATTCCTTTTACAAGGCAGAGAATATGATCTCAGCCATACAATTGTGTCAGTAATATGAGCTGTACACTTGGCATAAAACTAGAACATATGAGTCCTATAAAATGCGATGACATCTAAGCCTTACACCTGTCCTGCTAAGGATTAAACCAGAGAGAATAATTTACATTTCAACATTCCCTTCTAAATTGTTAAGTGGTTAACTCCTAGCAATCCTTTCAAATAGTTGAACTAATCCTTAGGCAAAGCTTTTGTGAAAATATCAGCCACTTGTTCTTCAGACTTGCAGTACCTCAAGTCCACTACACCTTCATGTAGAGCATCTCGGATGAAATGATATTTGCGGTTAAAGTGTTTGGTCTTTTGATGGAAAACTGGATTCCTTGTCATTGCAATGGCAGATGTATTATCTACCATTAATGGAGTTGCCTATGTCTGTAATTCTCCAAAGTCTTCAAGCACAAACCTCAACCATATTGCTTGAGTAGTAGCTTCACTTGCACTAACATATTCAACTTCAGTTGTGGAGAGAGCAACACTGTGTTGCTTGATAGATGCCCAAGAGAACACTCCACTCCCAAATGAGAAAGCATATCCAGAAGTGCTCTTCATGTCATCTTGACTCTCACTCCAGTCACTGTCACAGTATCCAATTAATACAGCTTCTTTTCCCTTATGGTATTCAATACCATAATCAATTGTGCCTTGGATATACCTCAACACCCTCTTAGCTGTTCCATATTGTTTCTTTGTAGGACAATGCATGAATCTAGCTAATAAGCTAGCTGCAAACATTATGTCAGGCCTTGTAGCAGTTAAGTACAACAAACTTCCCACAATCTGCCTATATTCATTATCATCTGCAAGATCACTTCCATCAGCTTTGCATAATTTCTCACCTGTCACCAGAGGAGTACTAACAGGTTTACATTGTTTCAAACCAAACTTACTCAACAAAGTCAATGCATACTTCTTTTGGCCTATAAAAATACTCTTTTCAGTTTGAATCACAGCCATGCTAATAAAATGATACAAAAAACCTAAGTCAGTCATTTCATACATTCTCATCATTTCGGACTTGAACTCTGCAATCAACTCTCCACTGCTTCCTGTATACACTATGTCATCAACATAAATCGACACAATGAGTGTGTCAGAGATTTCTTTGGTCTTTCAATAAAGAGTTGCTTCACTGGTGCTTCTTACATATCCACAATCAATGAGATAGGAGTTAATTTTCTCATACCATGCCCTTAGCGCCTGTTTTAGACCATACATGGCCTTTTTTAGTTTATACACTTTGCCTTCAGAATGCTTAATCACAAAGCCATCTGGCTGGTCAACATACACTTCTTCCTTAATAACTCCATTCAGAAAAGCAGACTTGACATCCAATTGGTACAACTTTCATCCTTTTTGAGCTGCCAATGCAATAAGAGTCATAATGATGTCTAATCTGGCCACAGGAGCAAAGGTTTCATTAAAGTCAATACCAAGCTTTTGTGCATAGCCCTTGACAACCAGCCTAGCTTTGTGTTTCTGTATTGAACCATCAAGATTCAACTTGGTTTTATAAACCCATTTGACACCAATTATTGGCTTTTCCATTGGTCTGTTAACCAATTCCCATGTTTCATTCTTTTCAATTATCTCCATTTCAACCTCCATTGCTTTCTTAAACGCAGTATCTTTTCCATTGGCATCGGTTTTGAATGTAAACAGTTGTGTTCATTGCCTCTCCCCAAAACTTAAGGTAACTTCTTCTCATGCATCATTGCTTTACTCATTTCCACTATAATTCTATTTTTTCTCTCAGCTACCCTATTTTGCTGAGGTGAGTAGGCTACAGTTAACTGCCTTTCCATTCCTACATCCTCACAAAATTTCATAAATTCAGCTGAGGTGTACTCCGCACCTCTATCACTTCTAAGCCTCTTAATCTTATAGCCACTTTGTAGTTCCACCATGGCCTTGAATTTCTTGAAGACATTAAATACCTCATACTTGAATTTCTTGAAGTACACCCAACACATTCTGGTGCAATCATCAATAAAGGTTAAGAAGTACTTGTTACCTCCAATTGTAATGGATTGCATTGGTCCACACACATCTGAGTGTATGAGTTCAAGGGGCATGCTTGCTTTCCAAGCTTTTTTTTTTGTGCCAAAAGCCTCTCTATGTGATTTTCCCATTGCACAACCTTGACACACCTTCTCTAAGTCACCAATTTCTGGCAGTCCATACACCAATTCTTTTTGTTGTAACATTCTCAAGTTGGGAAGATGTAGATGACCATACCTTCTGTGCCAAAACCATGTAGTTTCTTTAATTGTTGCCTTCATATCCACTACATTCACATATTTGAGGGAAAAAGGAAAACACCTATTTCCTATCATTGGAACTTTAGTCACTAGGTGCTTGAGAGACTTGTCATCATATATCTCCATTATAGAATCACCAAAAAGCAAGAAATATCCATGCTCAATCATCTGGCCTACACTAAGCAGATTCTCATCCAATCCTGGCACAAGCATGACTTCTTTTATGTGCCTTGGTCTAGATTTTGTATCAATTACTAGAGTGCCTTTACCAGTGACTTGAACCAAATATCCAGTTCCCATATTCACTTTTGCAGTGACATTTGTATCTATATCAATGAGAAGAGATTCATGTGCAGTCATGTGGTTCCTACAAGCACTATCCACATACCATACACTACTGTTCTTGAGTACAGAAGCAGCATGACATGCATAGAACATTGTCCCTTCTTCCTCCATGTGCTTTGCATAATATGCTGCTTGAGGTGCCTTGCCACTATAGTCTTTTGCCAAGTGACCAAACTTATCACACTTATAGCATTTAGGTTTGCTTTTGAACCAACAAACACCATAATGCAATTTATCACAGATTTTGATGGGTCCTTTTGCTCATTCATTATGGTTCTCCTTTTTATAAGAGCTTCCAGATTTCCCTTCCCATTTTTCCTTATTTTGTGACTTCCAATTCTTCTTGGACTTGAAACTACCATCTTGTGTAGCATTTGACTGCTCTTTGTAATTCACACTTAGGCTAGAAAATGCCTTTTCTGTCAATTTCTCATAGTGCAATCGTTGTTCATGGGATTTCAAAGAGCCTATAACCTCTTGAACCCCTATAGTTTCAGTGTCCTTTGTTTCTTCAATCACTTCAGCAATGGAATCATATTCCCTAGACAAACTAATCAAAAGTTTCTGCACAATCCTTCGATCAGCAATCTCTTCACCATATGCTTTCATGTCATTTACTAACTCAAGTACCTTAGTTATATAATCAGATAAAGAATCATCCTCTTGCATACGAATGTATTCAAATTCCCTTCTAAGTGCTTGGAGTTTAACCGATCTTACCTTCTTATCTCCTCTGAATTCTTGCTGCAAAATTTCCCATGCTTCCTTGGTTGACTCCTCCAATGTAATTCTGGGAAAGATATCGTCAGAAACTGCACTTTGAATCAGTCCTAAAGCCTTAGCATCCTTTGCAACATTCTCCTATAATGTGAGCTTTTGAGCTGCAGTTAGAGTTTCACCATCCTCCTTCTTCACTGGTTGTTCATACCCATTTTCAACCATATCCCAAAGCTTGTGCGATTTGAAAATCATGCACATTTTGATCCTCTAGAAATCGTAGTTACTTCCATTGAAGATGGGAGCTCGTAGCTCTCCCTTTCCAGATCCAACCATGTGAGACTAGATAGAGGTTTTCTCAGCTAGATTGCTGCGGTTTCATAGTGCCCAGTCTCAGATCGCAACCTAGCTCTCGATACCATGTTGCAATTTGAATAACTTAGCTTTTCTTAGAGAAGAAGAATATGAAAGGTTTCAGAGAAGAGAATCGTTGGAAAAGAGAGAGAGAAACATTCTCACACACAATTCATTCTAACAGAAACATTCCTTTTACAAGGCAGAGAATATGATCTCAGCCATACAATTGTGTCAGCAATATGAGCTGTACACTTGGCATAAAATTAGAACATATGAGACCTATAAAATGTGATGGCATCTAAGCCTTACACTTGTCTTGCTAAGGATTAAACCAGAGAGAATAATTTACATTTCAACATTAATCTCTTGACTAGGAGGGGAAAAGATCGAATCTTTGTGAAATTCAAAGCCTTAGGTTTGTCCCCTATATCAAAATTGAAAGCCCTAGGATTATCTCTCTCTATCTCTACAACTTTTCCCAAATTTCACAAAACCAAAATCACACAAAATCAAAACTATAACTTCCTGCAACTTGTTCAAATCCAAAGTTTCAGAGACAACATATGAGCAGTAGATGGGGAAGCTGTGCTTCAGAGAGGAGGTGTAGGTGGCTGGACGTGTCGGAGGGTGATGGGGGATAGGGTTGGAGAGCTGGGAGGAGGAGGGACGAAGAGAGGGAGTTTATTATTATTTTTAAAGCTTTTTTTATTTATTTTTATGTTAGTTTATTATATTATATAATTTTTTAAAAAGAATTTATGGGTCCCATAATGAACATATCATCAGTTAATGTTTGACCAAACGGTCAACTTGACAAAAGGCTTAAGGAAAGGCTTACCTTTCTAATATTGGTCGGGTACCCATAATTTAATTCCTCCACCAAAACAATCTTGATACAAGAAGCAGAAAAAGAGAGAGAAGAGGATAGAACATGAAGAAGAAGAAGAGCAAAAAGAATGGAACATGAAAAAGAAGAAGAAAAAAAATACAGCTTTTGGACGTTAACTATCCCGTTAGTTGGGTGTTAGTTTTTGTTTTTTTAGGATGATGCCTTAACTTTTAAATTTCTTAGATTAAATTTTAATGAGGTGGCATATGGAGAACAAATGTAAAGCAAATCATGCAGAGAAAATCGGAGCAAAGAATCCGGATCCCTAAAACAAAGAGTCCAAGAACTATAGGGAGCAAGAACACGTTCTTTCCCTTGGAACAAATTAATTTCAAACCATACAAATTATTAAATCCTGAAATTTTGATATAATTATTTGACCAATATCAATTAGAAACTTAAAACAATAAATGATCAAGTAGTTCAATTTGGAAAAGAGTACCAACGTACATGGGTTGTAGTAGGTAAGAACAAATTAGAGAGACTTTATTCTTTGTTTAATTTAATTAAAGTGAACTTCTTTTTAAAAGCTCGAGAGAGGGAATTTAATATTTTAAAGCAACGCAACATGCGAGCACAACTTCATTTCTCTCACCAAAAATATGTGAAAACAGAATGACAACATTTCAGAAACTCGTCATAATAAGAATTCAATATTCTTTTTATTTCATGAGAAACAGAGCCACCGTACATGCACCAATATACATGTCGATGAATTTTGAAACAAAGTTTTGCAATACTCAGTGAAGCAACGTGCACAAATTCAGATTTGAACAACCTTAAAGACCTAATTATATGTCATACAACAATTTGGAAAATAATTTCATGTGCGCAGACTGCAGACCAAGGATAATTGATATACTCCCATCATTAGTTGTACTCGGTAACAACAAACACCTCCCGTCCAACACAAATGGGCGGCCAGGCCCCATGAAAATGGGTCGACCCCAACCAAAGTCAGCTTCATGAATCGGCAGCTTGATCCAACTGTTTATCGCAAGATTTGGGCACTGAAATGTTGGAACCCCGGTAACAAGTTGGGGATTACAAGGAAGATGAAGCTCAAGATAGTCAAGGACTGATCGAAGATAATCATCGTCCCTCCGCACCAAAGCACTGCGAACACAGCTTGCAGCATACCAAGTTGGTTTCGATTGGAGATCTCCTGCTGCAGCTATTGGTGTGGCTCTGAAAAGGGCATTGCCGAAGAAACCAGGTGGGAGTGGGGGTCGCAATCTGTTCCGTCCATCAATTGGAATGAATAGCTTGGTGTCTTGATCATCCGGAAGTTTACGTGCCTTGCAAACACATCTCCAAATATGACATGCCAACATCTCAAATGTTGTATAGTTGATTGTACTAGTATTCTGGCCGTCTCCCTTTTCCTTAGACTTGGCTTTCAAGAGACTGAGCTGCTCCTGCGTGAATCTAAAAAGGGACGTAGTAATATTACTTGTGGTTTGCAGATGCTCATTAGAAGCTGATTTCATTTCTGGAAAAGGATGGTATTCGGTGTGGGGGAATTCAGGCTCAGGCGGGTCACGGGCACGAAGTAATGTCCTGTCCATAAAGGGTGGTTTAATATTTGAGAGATCCCCACGAGCAATACTAGACCATGTATTTACAAAATGGAGACCAGAAACTCCATCTGCAATGCGGTGTTCGATTGCAACACCAAGTGACACTCCACCACTTTTGAAGTAGGTCACCTGCATATTTGTCAAATGGTGTCTAGATTTTACACAAATAGTCATTGGGTGGATGAGGGTTACGCATAAAACTTAGGCTTAGTTTGGTATTGCTGTACTTTAAAAAAAAAAAAAAAAATTGCTTATATTGTGCTATGAGGATAAACAACTGTGAAGTGAAGCGGCTAAATATCTGGTTATATTTGTAAAAGTACGTGTGAAAAGCAGATCAAAGTGTTTAGTAAATTTTTTATTTATTTACAGAAATGCTGTAACAGTGTATAATGACAAAAAATAAAAATAAAATTATCATTATAAAATAAAAAAATGTCTAATTTAGTTAACAAATAAATAAATTAATGTGCAAATATATAAAAAAAAAAATAGAAAAAACAACTCAAAAGCAGTTGTTTCAGCCGACAACCCCCTTCCTTTTTTCTTTGTTCCTTCCTCCTCTCCTCCTCTCTCTTCTTCTTCCCTTCCCAGGTTTTTTTTTTCTTTCTTCCTCTTTTCTTCTTCCTTCCAGGCCAACATTTTTTTTTCTTCCTCTTCTCGTCCTTTCTCTTTTCTTCTTCCTTCCTAGACCCCGTTTCATTTTTTTTTTCTTTCCTTTCTTCCTCCTCTCTGGCAGCAGTCGACGATGATGGGTCGGAGGAGATTGGTTTCCAGACTTGGGTCGGAATAAATTCCTAAAATACGTTATTTTATTTTGCTGTTTGGTCCTATAAGATCTTGGAGCTTCAGCTTGTTCAATCTCAAGTTTGTGGAAAGAAAATATACAGGAGGAACGACAGTAAAAAATACAGCTTCTCTTTCTTTTTTACCAAACACCAAATCTTTAAAAACTTATAATAATAAAAAAACTGTTTCTAAAAGAAGTACAGCAGTCCCAAACTAAGCCTTAAACTTAAATAGGGTTTGATCTACTTACCTGTAACACCAAAATGGGATATGAAGATATGCCCGCAGCATAATCAATGTGGGGGATGAGCGGAAGGAAATTGGGAGAGGGTGCAAAATCGCCGAAATCATCGACGGTAGAGAAGCTCTCCGCTACAACAAAGAGCACTCCCTCCGCATTGCAATCAACCTCCAAACGGCCAGTCTGGTCGTTGAGCTTGAGGCGGCCTGCCATAGGGTAGAAGGGCACGAGGGCCTTGATGAGCGCCTGCTTGAGCGCTTCCGGGTGGAAGAAATTGTGCTCATGACCACAGCTTGGTCTGTAAAAGTAAACACTGGGTATGTGATAGGGCGGGAACACTAGGTCCAAGTTGGAGAGCCATAGGGAGCCCCGAGGGGTCGACTCCTCGGCTGGCTTCACCATGCTCGAATCCCTTATGCTAACTGTCACCTTCTCCCCCATCTCCTCAGCTTTTTCTACTTCTTTTTTCTTTGGGTTTTAAGAGGATCACACTCTTCTTTTCCTTTTATAATGGAAAGAAAAATGAGGACCTCTTGTGTTTGTACCGTAACTGACCGAGCAACTAGCTTGTCTAATCATTCACGTATTTTGAGAAATCATCACCTTACCCAAAGAAGCATTACCACAAGTCACAACTCTAAACAAAGCAAGAGGAGTTCCACATTTGAAAACTATAAGAAGTGAAGACTCCTCCTCACCTATAAAAGAAGACCACTCTTCACTTAGAAAAGGGTCTTGGATCTAGACCCTTGGGCCTTGGACTCTCTCTTCTAGATCCCAGGACTAGGCTGGGCATCTCACTTGTTATTTTTATATTTGGGCTCAACCCCATGTACAAATGTAATCCTACATTATTATAATGAGAATACTTCTCCGTGGAAAGGTCAACAGTTTGGCGCAGTTTGGCGCCAGTGCCTTTCGGCACCCTTACCATCAAACATCACTTAATTGTCGTGCGGCAATACTGGTGATGAGGCAACTATGAGTCACCAAAGCATCAAGATGCAAAAGACACTACTCTTTTGGAAACCTCCATCAGATAAGTGGCACATTCATTATTTTTACAAATTATTTAATATTGAAGGAACTTATTATTCTTAGGATCAAGAAAAGCCACGTTCATTAGTTCTAAGACATACAACACATTTTCTTATCTTATATTTTAGTATATTCATAAGCATGCAATTCAATAATTGCATATATTATTCAAGTGGCTCAATCGGTGGCCTAGCCTTCATTCATCCTCATTTTAATACTATTTTGTCCTATTTGCCATATAGGAAAGTCTGGAGCAATTTAAATGGCCTAGCCTTCATTCATAACTCAGAGAACCATGCTTGCTGTTACTCTTTCATAGGCTACGGTTTGGAACTCCATACCAGCAATTTTTATCAAGCCACCAAATTGATCTAGACACCCAAAAAAGAATGGGTTCATCCCTAGCAAAACACCACCAGACGAGGAAGCTTCACAAATTCTCAGAACAGCTCTTACTCTGTCAAACTCAAGGCACCATCGGTAATAACTACCAATCTGTCAAAGTCACTTGGCATGGCGAAAGGAGCGGACCCATATAAAGATGTCTTCTCTGTGCCAAAAAAAAAAGAAAGATAAGACTTTTATCTTTGTCCATTATCACCTAGAACAACTAGAATAATGCAAGCACCATTATTATTTTTATGAACGTGTTGACTCACCACAAGTGCAGCCCACCACCTCGTTATTATATTTGTTTGTCTTTTACATGCTTTTCACCATATTGGAGAATGCATGTCTACAACAAACGAGCTTCAGCAGCTCCAAATTCAACGGCATTGCCATACGGCACCATGCCAAACAACTCATCAAAATTCCAAGTTCTCATCAAAATTCCAAACGGCATCCAACCACTGAATTTATCAGGACACCCAAAGAGAATGGGTTCATCATCAGTAAGCCCAATTGCCGATCGGCACCCTATCTTGTACATCTCTCTATCTTCTAGCAATTGCAGAACCACGGGCTAGCAACAATTTTCCCAAGTTACCCTTGCCAAACGGCAAGAACTATGCAGAAGCAAACGGAGGGACACGAACAAATTGCAACCTTGCCAAACGAAAAGGAATATTCTCAAAAATCCAGCGATCAGCGAAGCCCTTGCTGTTCAGTACGTCAACAACAAACTTGTAAGACATCACTAGACTATCTCTAACCATCGGCAAGCCGACGACGGCACCTGCGAGAGCTCCCAAAGGCCAACTGCAGATCATGCGAACAACCCCATTCCAACCTCAGAAGACATTGGCAACACCCTTGCCGATCGGCAAGTCAACTACGACACCTCTGCGAACACCCAACTAATTCAGTAAGATGACGACGGAGCTTGAAGACATCTTCCCAGCCCTCATCCAACCTCAAGCCCGCTCAGCGTAGCCACCTGCCGAAAGTTTTACTAGACAACAAAAAACAAAGGTTGACATCAAATCAAATGCCAAGCAGGAGTAAAATTCAAACCGGCCTTGCCGCATGCACAAGGTAAAGAGGGCTATGAAGGATCTTACCACGTGGTTTTGCCGAAGACCCCACACGAACACGGAAGCCAAACTCCCTCGCCGAAGGTCAAAACTCAAATATGATCTCCCTTAAAAAATCCCAGCTCTTCACGGCCCCACACCCGGCCCAACTTCGATTCACTAGCCCACGATGGCTGCAAAGGAGGCCGTGCTCTTGCCGAAGGATTGTGCCAAAGATCCAGACTACACCAAAGAAATCATCATGTCAAACACATGAACCAAACCTGCCGAACGGTAGGCACCATGTAGAGATAATTAAAGGCGTCAAAAAATTTGATCAAGACACCCTTGCCAAACAGCAGGGGTTGAGCAGAAGAATTGGGATCGCGAGAAATACCAGCTCACCGAAGACCCAGCTCCAATTCCTTGGTGCTCAAGCTTCTTGCCGAACGGCAGGATCCTAGGCACGTCGCGTTTGAACTCTTCTCCAACGCTCCAGAGCCTTGCCAAATTTCAAAGAGCCCAGACCCCGGAGGCTCACTCAAACTCTTTCAACGGACCCTTGCCAATCGGCAAGTGATGGCCAAAGCTGGGAACACTGCGCAAGGAGAAGGAAATCCCTTCGAGTCGACCTTGCCGAAGCCTCCTCGGCTCCTTCTGAATTAACAGCCCATCCCAGCCTATTTGCCGAAGAACACAAGAGCCCTCACAAATATTTCCAAGCAACCCTTGCCAAACGGCAAGGGCTGTGCTGAAGATGGAAGCAGGTCTCGCGACTAAACTCAACGGGTGCCAGGTCCGTTGTTGACTCAAAAGACACGCCTAGATCCAGGTCATGTTCCAAACCTGCCGAAGGGAGGGAGGCTTCGAAACTTCCTCTTCACATAAGTTGCCGAACGACACCCCTAAAAAAATCTTACCCTTGCCGAACCGTGAGCTGCCTAAAACATCTACAGTCCCCTTGCTTCCTTCCGCATAGACCTTGCCGAGCGGCAAGTCTTATGTAAAGAAAATCACGCTGCCCAGCCCCTACGAAAAACCCCAGCTCACTACTTCTCCAACCTTTCTGAAGTTATTACCAAAGCCCACAAAGGCAAAGGCCCAGCCTTCTTGCCGAAAGCCCAAACTTTGGTCACCATGGTCCCAGCCTCTTGCCATACGCCAAGCCAACTAATGCATGGTACCCTTGCCTCGGCAAGGGATTCGCTCAGGCAAAGTGATGTGCTCACGGGTCTCTCTCATTGCCGAAGCCAAGACTAGGCCCAGCTCCACGTGGCCCAGCCCAGCCCACTTGCGAAAATATAGGGCCACAGCCACAAGGTACCAAAAAAAAAAAAAGAAAAAAAAGAAAAAAGAAAAGCTATCATTATTATTATAAAAAATGCACATATGCATTTCTTCCCTTCAGCACCCTCATGCCTAGGTACATCGCCTTACGACATGCAAGTTTTGTGCCTTCGGCACCCCTATGCCCAGCCACATTACCTTGCGACATGCAAGCTTTGTGTCGCCTTCGGCACCCACATGCCTAGGCACATCGCCTTGCGACATGCAAGTTTTACACCTTCGGCACCCCCGTGCCTAGCCACATTGCCTTGCAACATACAAGCTTTGTGTCGTCTTGGGCACCCACGTGCCTAGGCATATTGCCTTGTGACATGCAAGCTTTGTGCCTTTGGCATCCCCTTTGCCTTCGGCACCCCCTTGCAACATGCAAGCTTTGTGTCGCCTTCGGCACCCACTTGCCTAGGCACATTGCCATGCGACATGCAAGCTTTGTGCCTTCGGCACCTCCGTGCCTAGCCACATCACCTTGCGACATGCAAGCTTCGTGTCGCCTTCGGCACCCTCGTGTCTAACCACATCGCTTTACGACATGCAAGCTTTGTGTCGCTTTCGGCACCCTTGTGCCTAGACACATCGCCTTGCGACATGCAAGCTTTATGCCTTCGACATCCTTTTGCCTTAGGCACCCTTGTGCCTAGCCATATAGCCTTGAGACATGCAGGTTTTATGCTTTCGGCACCTGCATGCCTAAGTACAACGTCTTGCAAACATGCAAATTTTGTGTCACCTTTGGCACCTGCATGCCTAAGCACATCGCCTTGCAAACATGCAAACTTTGTGTCACCTTCGACACCCTAGTGCCTAGGCCCATTGCCTTGCGACATGCAATTTTTATGCCTTCGGCACCTTGTGCCTAGCTACATCGCCTTGCGACATGCAAGCCTTGTGCCTTCGGCACCCTCTTGCCTAGCCACATCACTTTGCGACATGCAAGCTTTGTGTCGCCTTCGACACCCCCGTGCCTAGCCACATCTTGTGTCGCCTTCGGCACCCTCATGCCCAGCCACTTTACCTTGCGACATGCAACTTTGTGCCTTCGGCAACCCCTTAACCTTCGGCACCCTCGTGCCAAGTTCTCTCTCCCCCAATATCCTTCTTACTCGGGGACTTGGGGGACTATGGGTAGTGCACTATACAGCTTGGAAGATGAACTGTGGTGTTGCTCGGTCAGTGCACTTAAAATTACAAGTCCCCAACCAAGAAGTACCTTCTTACTCGCGAACTTGGGGGGACTACTATTTGTACCGTAATTGACCGAGCAACTAGCTTGGCTAGATCATCTACGTGCCATGCTTTGAGAGGTCATCACCTTAGCCAAAGAAACATTACCACAAATCACAACTCTAAACAAAGCAAAAGGAGTCCCACATTGGAAAACTACAAGAAGTGAAGACTCCCCCTCACCTATAAAAGAAGACCACTCTCCACTTAAAAAAGGGTTTTGGATCTAGACCCTTGGGCCTTGGACTCTCTCTTCTGGATCGTAGGACTGGGCTGGGCATCTCACTTGTTATCTTTATATTTGGGCCCAACCCCATGTACAAATGTAATCCTACATTATTATAATGAGAATACTTCTCCGTGAACGTAGCCCATTCATTAAGGGTGAACCACATATATCTTGTCTTCTTTATATTTATCGATTGCCCTTCGCTTGCCCAAATCTTCACACACATGCTGAAGGTCCTCACCTTCACCCATCATCCACCACTCCACCTCTATCTAAGTTGACCTCCCAAAAAGAGCATCAACATCTTGGCTTTCTTGTGGTTACACCAGCTTAGAGTTCTTAGAGAAACATGCATGCCAATAGCCGTTAGGCTACATCTAACATTCAATAGATCAGAGGTTTGGTTTCCGAAGACCTCAACAAGAAGTGATAATTAAATTAATGGCCTTTGATTTCTCCTTTTGATAGTCCCAATGCCCCACTAAACCTAATCCCCAAATGCTACTATTTTTTAAAATCATTTTTCTAAGCTTTCAAAAAGCCATAAACCTTCTTCTTTCCACGTAGGAGGTCTTCATGCTCTTCACTAGTATACAACAAACTCCAGCTACTTAAAATCCAAACATGCGATATCAAATGTCCACTGGAAATCAACCAAGGGCCCAACAGCTCATCAAACTAAACCCTGATACTTTAGGATGCACTTACAGACAAGGATTCTATATTCGTTTTGGACTAGTTGTTGATGTGGTTTAATTTTCAGTTTGGCTATTAGGCTCTAATCATCAATTTTAACAAATTGGTTTCTATCTGTCTGACTAAATTATTACAAGTAGCCATAGAGTTTATACTCTGAGTGTGAGATTAACTAACTGACTACAGCCTAACTAAAACTAAGCATGTGCCTACTAACAACAATACTTACTAAATTTTTTTGATTTCTTGTTAGGTTGTACTATTGGAAGATATTGAAGATCAGGTTGCTGAGAAACTTGTGGCAATATGCCCAGTTAAAGTATTTGATATTGAAGATATTGGCAAAGGTAAAGGATTTTTCTTTAATGGCATTTGTTCTCCAGCTGCTTTATATACTAGACTGACAACAAAGAATTAGTCTAAAAATGATGCAATGCTGTAGGTTTGTCCCAATATGGTTTCAAAAACTATTGTTATATTTGCACTTGCACAATTTGTTTGCCTTGTTTGTCATTTTCTGGAGTCGCTTGATTGATGATTTCACTGGTTAATTAGCAGGTAAAAAGAGGGCTACTATAGCCAGACCACGAGCTTGCACACTCGTAGGGAATGCAGAGAAGGGAAGGGATGGGAGAATGCAAGATATTATTACGGAGTAAGAAGGATAATTTCATTTGAAAGTAACTTCCTCTGTAATCAAAGTTGGAATTATAAATTTCTCGTAGTTTCTCATTATTGTAAGTGTCCCAGAAATGTAGCGCAAGTAATCGCTAATGTATGAAATTTGTGTTTCAATCTTTTATTTGTAAAAATCACTTGCTCAGGAGTGAAAAACGGTGTCTATGCACGAGACAAGCAGCATCAATTATTTATTTATTTATTTAAATTATAGAAGTCAGTAGGCACTGATCTTCAGTGCCTAGGGAATGCATTAGGCACGGATGTATTTCATTAATAGAATACTTTAACATGTATTGGGTATTACGAAAATGTGGGATCCATTGCAAAAATTAGGCACGGAGATTTATAATCAGTGACATAATATCAATAGAGGACCCCTTTAAAAGACACTGATATATTGTTTTCTTTCTTTCTTTGTCATTTCGATTTACTTACAGGAATAGTTGACACTTCAATTGCAGGGATGGAGGACACTTCAGTTGCTTGGATTAGAGAGTACTAGCTATAGGTCTTCTTAGGCGTGTATGTATTATTGTTTGTATAGGATTGTACAAATTTTTTTATTCATTAGGAAAATATTGTACTACTTAATTACCATTATGTATCAATTGAATATTTATATTTAATTAAATAATAATATTAGAGGCCTCTTTTACACATGAAGTGCATTACCAAGGAATTATTATTATTATCTTATCAGAAAGAAGAAAAAAGAAAGGAATTACTGTTATTATGCCATTAAAGTATATCAATTGGAAATTGTAATTATTTAAAACATATATAATTCAGAAAATTATTAAACTAATTAAGTGCCGTGTAGAGCAACAAAAGTCCACAGACCGCCTAATTGACACCAACGAGTAAAATCTCCTTATGCTTCAGGACCCCATAGTAACAACAAAGAGTGTGCTAAACTATTAGCCGGAGTGGAAACTGCGGCGGTTAAGAAGTTACAGCCTTCCAAATAGGAACTTGCTAATCCATGGTATACCATGAAGTTACAAAGGTTGTACCGGGACTGACGGGGCTTGAACCCGCAGCTTCCACCTTGACAGGGCGGTGCTCTGACCAATTGAACTAATAAAATATAAGTGTAAAGGTAGCTGAAAAGTCAACATATTGTTTGTCACTTTCTTTATTAATGGTGACAAAAGCCAATAGTAACGGTCACAAATCTCACCAACTCAAAATTTGTAGCTGCATCGTTACTAAAGCTTTTAGTCACCAATAAAGGTGACCAATGCTTTCAAAAGTCATGAAAAAAAGGTGACTATTGCTGTTTTTTTTTAGTAGTGTGTGTTGATGTCTTTGATTATATTGTTGAAGTTTATCTCATGATTTATTGATATTTAAATAAAATAAGTTTGTCCTGCCTTATTCTATATCTTAGATACTATTTCTGTTTATAGTATAGAGCCATTTCCTACTAGTGCAATTAACTTTTTTTTAGTATAAGAGTAGATGAATAATGCCAAACAAATTTTAGTATTCAAAATCCTAAGGAAAATGTTAGGGAGACCAACTTTAGATACCAACTTGTGTACCATCTCTCTAATAGAGTATAGGACCCATTGTATTGGTGGGCTCCATCTCTATTAGAGAGATGGTACACAAGTTGGTATCTAAAGTTGGTCTCCCTAGCATGACCCAAATCCTAAACATGAGACTATTTTTGTCGTCTATATATAAAACATGACTCACATGACTTCTCCGAAGATATGGAAAACCCAATAATATTGCTAATGTTACGTTTGATTAAATTGCTAATATTACCATGGGGCTTGAACTCAAGACCACTTGGGAGCACACCAAAAACTTGGGCTAATCCAACTAACACCCGATTGTCACAGTAATTGTTTGATCCAAATACCAAACTGTTTCTTGATATATATTATGGGGTTGCTTGGACAGTGACTAACAAAATGATTGTAGCAAACAGCTAGGAAATAAGAAATTTGTAAATTCGTCTAGAAATACATTATAAAAACCATATATCAAAAACAAATACAAGGCTCAAATACGTCCACTCCTCCTGTTGATCCTCTTGGCTGCCTCCACAAACCATTCATGCTTCTTGTTTGTCCAAATGTCCCCAGAAATCACTCCAATTATTAAACCACTAATAATTCCTGGCAGAACAACGTACCAGTCTAGTTCAATTTGAAACCCAGAGTCTTCATCTTCTTCAAAGATTGATGGCGGTGGCGGTCTTGAGCTCTCACATTTCTTTGACAAAGGCTTTCCACACAAACCTGCGTTTCCAACATAGGAATCTTCTAGGAATGTACCAAATTGTTGGCCGGGTAGTATAGGCCCCCAAAGACGGTTATGGGAGACATTGAAATATGCAAGGAAATTGAGTTGTGCCAAATCACCTGGGATCCTTCCTGAGAGCTGGTTTTGGGAGAGATCCAACGATTCAAGAGCAGTCAAGTTCCCTAAAGATAAGGGGATGTGACCAGTGAGAGTGTTGTTGGAAGTGATAAGCGAATGAAGGGCTCTTAGATTCCCAATGATACCTGCTGGAATCTCTCCTTCAAATATGTTACTTGAGAAATCTATCAACCTAAGCCGATAAGGGGTCCAAATATATTCCAACTCAACACCTTTTGCAAAAGTATTTTATTGCATGCTGAAAATTTGTGAGAAGTATTTTATTGCTCTTTCTAGAGGTAAAAGAATTTGGTAAATGTTTGTTTTTCAGGGGAGATTATGCCGAAATTTTGGCAGAAAGTCTCGTGCCCCTTTTTCATATTTATGGAAAAGAGGCTATAGTTTTAATAAGTGGGCCCGGCATCGGTGTGATGTTGGAATTTCCACAGGATTTCGTCCTCGGTTCCAAGGAATTCGGGGAGGGTCTTGTCAAGTTACCTACTAGAAGTTGATAGTAGCAACATATACTGGCTGCAAAGTAAGCATTAAGCATCCAAATATTGGGTACTTAATTAAGAACAACAATACAGGAAATCAAAGAAACTAAGGCCGCGTTCGGCATCATTTTCACTGCCCGTTTTCTGTTTTCATTTCCTGTTTTCTGGAAAATATCTGTTCGGTGGAACGTTTTTGTTTTCCCTAAAAATATTTTCCAAAAACAAATCCAATTCATGAACAAATTTAAAAGTTGAAAATGATATTATGTTGTTTTCGTTTTCAATCCATACGATAATTCATTTTTTCCATCTCTCTTTCTCCAAACATCGATTCTTGTCTTTGAAATTCTCCATAGCTATTCTTCTTCTTCTAAAATCTCTGAGATCTTGATTTACTTATCAAGCACCAGACCCCAAAAAAAAAAAAAAAAAAATTCAATTGAGGACCACCACTGTGGAAACCCATCTCCCCCGATCCAGATCCATGGTCTAGTTAGCCGCATCAGCACCTTCAAAGCACGATCACCACCAAAGCAGTCGAACCATAACTGCCACAAACCCAGTTGAACCACTATCACCACCCAATCGAACCACCACCAACCATTAACAAATGGAAACATAGAGAGGATGGGTATGAAGAGAGAAGAAGAAGAGGAAGAATCAGAGAGAGGAAGAAGAAAAGAAAAAATAAGAGACGAAGAAGAAGAAAAGCAAAAAAATTAAGGGAGGAAGAAAAAGAGAAAGAATCATATAGAGGAAGAAGAAGAGGAGAAAAGGGAGAAAAAGGAAGAAAGAAAGAAAAAAGAAACAGTATGGGAAGGAATAGAAGAAGAAAATAGGAAAAGAGAAAGAAAACGAGAAAAAAAGAAGGGCACGGGCCTAGGAAGGAAGGAAAGGAAGAAAGAAAGAGAGAGAAAAAAGAAATGAGATAAGATAGTTTGTCTTTAAAAAAAAACATTAGAATTTTTTATTTGTTAAATTATACATTTCTTTATTGTTTATAAATTTTTGTCTTTGAAAAATAGCAGTTTTTTTAAATAAATAAAAAACTGAAATTAGCAAAAATACACTTGAAAATAACTCACATACTATTATTTTCAAATTGTACTACTAGACACGTTTTCATTGTTTTTGTTTTCTAAAGATGTTTTCTATTAATCTAATAGATGCATTTTCAGTTCTTGAAAATGCAAATTTGTTTTCTTGTTTTCATTCTCTGAAAATATTCTTAGAAAACACTTTCCGAAAACGTTACTATACGGGTCCTAAGCAAACAGGAAACAGAAAATGTAGTTCGTAGCTAATCGAAAATGTACACTACTTTTTTGTACTCGTACAAAAATATATTACAAACATTGTTGTACAATTTAATACAAGCAACTTACAGCACCACAAATTAATGCAAGCAAATTACACCACCACCCTTATTGTAATAAAACAGAATGCACCAGACCCCATACAAGAATTCTAAACAACAACAGCAGCAGCTGCAATATAAACATGGATTTTAAATAAGTACGTAGTTTCTCTGTCCTCTCCTCCCCCGTGTGCCTCTTGGCTGCCTCTTCCTGCTAAATTTCTCTAAAAACCATTCATGATTCTTGCTTGTCCAAAAGTTCCCAGCAACCACTCCAACTATTAGACCACTAACAACTCCTGGCAGAACCACATACCAATCTAGTGCAATTTGAAACCCGGAATCTTCATCTTCTTCAAAGATTGATGGTGGTGGCCATATTGAGCTATCACATTTCTTTGACAATGGCTTTCCACACAGACCTGAGTTTCCTTGGTATGAATATTCTAGGAATGTACCAAATTGTTGGCCAAGTGGTATAGGCCCCCAAAGATGGTTATGGGAGACATTGAAATATGCAAGGAAATTGAGTTGTGCCAAATTACCGGGGATCCTTCCTGAGAGCTGATTCTGGGAGAGATCCAACGATTCAAGAGCAGTCAAGTTCCCTAAAGATGAGGGGATCTGACCAGTGAGAGCGTTGTTGGAAAGGTTAAGCGAGTGAAGGGCTCTTAGATTCCCAATGATACCTGCTGGAATCTCTCCTTCAAATCTATTACTTGAGAAATCTATCAACCTAAGCTGATAAGGGGTCGCATCATATTTCAACTCAACACCTTTTGCAATAGTCGTGATCGAGTATGGAACATCATAAGAGTCTGCATATGTATTTGACCTCTTTGACGTCGGAGAGACTCGAAAATAAATTTGGTGTTTCTCATCGTCAACAAATTTCATGGAATTCCAGTTGTCTAAGTAGTTGGAGGGCAACTTACCTGAAAAACCATTGTTAGATAAATCAATGATGCACAACATTGGGAACTCATGTTTTGTTGCAGGCTTCCCAATCATGCCATGAAAACCATTGGACTTCAAACTGAGATACTGTAGAGCTGGAAGTGCCCCTAACCAAGATGGGAAGATGTCACTCAGCTGATTGTTTCCAAGGTTAAGAAACTCTAAATGAGTGCAATTGGCCATTGATCCTGGTACCTTCCCTTGTAACTGATTGTTACTTAAATCAACCATTTTCAAACTATTTTTGGCCGGACATATTTGAGGAATACTGCCGTGAAAAGAATTGTGGCGCAGGTCCAATATTTCCAGAGAGCTGGAATTCCCCAAACACTGTGGAAGCATGCCACTCAAGCTGTTGTTGGACAAATCAAGAGCTTGTAAATAATTCAAGTTGCAGAATGAGGGTGAAATATCTCCACTATAATTATTGTCTCTGACAACATAGTTTCTGATTGATTGTGGTGGAACTGGCAGTGTTCCTTGTAACATATTGGACTGGAGATCCAAAGAATTTAGATTCTTCCATGGGAGAATGATTGGATCTTGGTCAAATCCTGTTAAGAAGTTATGAGAAAGGTGGAGAGTGATCAATGTTTCTCTAGTTGCGTTCCACACCCATTTTGGTATTCGCCCATGGATGCTGTTGTAACAAAGGCCTAGGTACGACAATTCGTATTGATTTTTTAAAAATTCTGGAAACTCTGTTAAGTTGCATGAAACCAACTCCAGAACTTGAAGCTGTGGAAAAGTAGCACCCAAATTGGGTTTGCTCTGCAGAGATAACTTGTTGTCTGATAATCGAAGGACCTTCAACTTTTTGAGCTTGGAAAACTGATCAAACTCAACACTCAAGTTATTAGAGGAAAGGTCAAGATATTCAAGATTTTTAAGCTGAAAGAGTGACTGAGGAATTTCTCCTTGGAAATTGTTACCCATGAGGATTAGAGTACTTAACCGGGTCAGGTTAGCCACAAAAGATAGGAATTCTCCCTTAATGCCGGTATTCCCAAATTGGAGCTTGGTTAGCTGTCCAACCCATGACCAAGTAATTTGGCCTGTGGAAAAATTACTTGAAACGCCATAAAATGAAGTCGTGTCTAGGATTTCCGGGCCCAAAGAAAAAAAGGACATGTCTAGGTAACTGAGTTGGGTAAGATTTCCCAGTGAAGATGGAACAAGGGGGGAAAAATGACAGTAGGAGATGTCCAGTAACTGTAAAGAGTGAAGGTTTCCAAGGGAGCTAGGAAGTTGGCCAGAGAAATTTGTGTTGGCAACAACCAATTCCTTGAAGAAATTACTCCTGTTAAAGGTGGGAAAATAACCTGTTAGGTTTGAGTTACCGTTCAGAACAAGAACCTCTAAGTTTGGTAGGTAGAAAATGCCTACTGGGAATTCCCCATTCAACTCACAATTGCCAAGTTGGAGAGATGTGAGAGAAGATGCATTGACCAAGATATCAGGCACAGTGGATTGTATCACTACCCAATTAAGATGAAGTTGTTTTAGGTTGGTCGAGTTTTGAACCAGGCTTTTCATGTTTCCCTTGGTCAGTTTTAGAGGGTTACTATAAGCAGGAAGTTTCAGAGAATTGTAAGACAGATCAAGGGTAGACAACTTCGACAGCATTGAAATTTCTGATGGAATTTGGCCATAAAACAAGGAATTTGAAAGGTTGAGATATGTTAGACTCGAAAGATCTTGACCGAACCTTGATGGTATTTCAGAGAAATTGAAGTGATTATCTGAGAGGTCAAGCCTTTGCAGATGAACAAGGCGGAAGAGACTGTTGTTGGAATTGATAGAACCGTAGAGACAGCTGCTGCTGAGGTTAAGGCCAACAACATGGCCAGAGTCCTCATCACACTCTACCCCATTCCATGAACAACAATTACTCCGATTATGATCTCCTTCTAGCGTCCAAAATGCAACCTTCGGATAAGCAAGAGGATATGCAGAAACAGACTTGCTAATTGTGAAGCTTTCCTTGAACTGCAACAAGGCTGAGCACTCATCAACCTGGCCAAGTGCCTGAGTCTGTACAAGTAAAAAACAGAGAGTGGCATTGAGTAATAGCAAAAGAAAACAACGTACAGAAATAAACTTTGACGGCCACGATTCCATTCCCGTCACAACTATGTTTTCTGATTATGGAAATGCTTATGGCTCTTACGTAATTAAGGATCGAGAAATCCACCTCCTTTTATGGACACAACTCATGCAAAATAATCAAGGAAAATGGGGATGATTGATGAGCGGGGATGAAGCCAAATCAACCACTCCAAGACTTGAAGTCAAAGTCGTCTACAGGATTGATATTTATCTATAATTAATAAAAGTAGTGACATAATCAAACATGATTGCTTTGAACATAAATGTGTTGCCTGCTGAGGAGGGAGGAGGGCATTTCCCTCCTCCACTCTCTTTTATTTCCATTTTATTTTTTTAGGTTAGTGAAAAAAATCTTGTGGTGACTTGGTCTAAGTCATGTCAGTTCGGCATCTTTGTTTGAAATATCTCCAGCGAAAATTCTACCATGCGCCAGGATCATGGATGCCCCCAAATTTCAGCCATTAGATCACTTTGAATCTATGGCTTTTAACAAACACTGAAATTGAATCCCACCAACATGGGCTATAAAAAAGACAAAAGGCATGTTTATATATATATATATATATATATATTATTTATTTCTCTTTTGAGTTTGATTTAATGTATACGAATAGTAGGCTAGTTTTTATTATTATTTATTACCTTCTCTTTTGGGTTGATGTTTATGTATATGAAAACTTAAAGTAAGAATGTAATTAACTGAAAAAACCAATATAAATGAAAAAAAAATTAGAATAAATAGAAATTTTAAAGATATTTAGATTAAAATAATAATAATAGGGATTAAAAAATTTGTTCCATGCTTTTCTTCCACTAATCTCACTTCTACTATTTCTCTATTACTCCACCAGTAATTAGGATGTAAATGATTTCTATAAATAAAAAACCAAATATTTCAGTAAAATATAAAAATATTAGGTATGAACAAAATTAGGAAAAATAATAGAATGATCTAAAGTTTCAAAAAGTAGTTAGTAAAACATTAGATTTTTACATGTCAAATATTTATTTATTTGTGGTTATGTTAAATTTCAATTTTAAGTAATAATGATAACATCTTGATTACCATTTATAAAATATATGTCTTGTTCATTGACAATTTTGTGTGCATAAAATACATTAAAAAAAATATATACAAATGTTATATCAAAAAAAATTTATAATCTAAGAATATAGATTTTTATAAACTTGTTCTTAGTTTAAAGTATAGTTTATATGTGCATATAATATAACATATTATTGCTAATAATTTAAAATCTAAGAATATAGATTTTTATAAAATTGATTCTTAATTTAAAGTATAGTCTTTTTTTGCATATAATATAACATATTATTGCTAAGCAAAAGAACACTATCATACACATGCATATGATCATATAAATACTTCTTTGTAAAATCGACCAATTATTAATCGAATTTTTTTCTTCATGTTTTCAATACGATTTCTTTTTTATTTTTTCATTGTGTATTATAAATATATATATAATATAAAAATAATCAAATATAATAATTCTATATTTATAATATAGAGTTATAAATAAATATTAAATGAAAAATATATAAATATGTTATACCTCAATTTACAAAGAAAATGACCCATAGTACAATGCTAAAGTAAGAGTAGACATTGAAGAAGTAAAATTGGGTCCTTAGGCTTGTAAACACAAGAGTTTACATCGTTAAGGACTACTATTAAACTATCATGGACATATGCATTCCATAAGCTTGTAAATCATATCCTTAAGTTTGTACATTACAATATTTGGTTTTGCATTTAAGAGACTTTGCACATTCGTTTCAACATTAAGGTGAATCCTAATCCATAACATTGTAATACTCATTTACAAAGAAAATGATTCCCTTACAACATTAAGGTAAATATGGACCTTAGAGAAGTAATTGTGAAACTTATTCTTGTAAACACTAGGGTTTACAAAATCTGATATTACCTCCCTTCATCCTGAGATATGCCATGGTCTCTGTTCTTCCACAATTATGTCATGATTTTCCGTCTAATCAAAGCAAGAAAAAAAAACATGTCCAAACATTTTCACACTTAACATATATACACGTATCGTTTGTTTGCATCTATATATAACCAGTTTAGATTTTATCATGTTGTAAACAAAAAAAGTTGAGATATTTATAGGCCCTCAATGAAACAACTAGTACTAGGAGGCTATTGAAAGAGCTTGAATATCAAAAGAGTTGTATTTCTTGTAGCGAAAGTTTGTTGCATTTGAAATAGTGGTGAGTATAGAAAACGACATCTAATCTATATGTAAAGGACCAAGTTTCACGCTTAAAAACCCTAGAAATATTAGGGCAACAGTAAAGGAGAAAAAACCAAAGATCAAAGAACCATAGCCAATGGCATTTTAAGACTGGGGAAAATGATATCCACTGAGAAAGAAAACAAATCCAAAAAATTTCACACTTCATATATGTAGGTTTGGATCTCAATGGTCATGGCATATTTAGGGGAATGGAGAACATGACAGATCTGGGGATTGGCAAGGGTTTATTTGGTTTTTTACTTTTTTCTATAAATGGTTTAAGTTTTTACTTTTAATTGTATACTAAATAATTAGGTCAAAATATGAGTAATCAAAAAACGCTTATTTATTGTAGCACCCCCTGAAACTTCGGTCAAATCTCACTTCACCCCCACAAAGTTAAAATGGCCCACTTTACCCCCTTGACCATGGTTTTGTGTTCCAACCCCCCTCTCCCCCCTCTCCCCCCTCCCACCAAACCATTAACGCCATCCAAAATACCATAAAAAAAGCTGACGTGGCAGGGGCATTATGGTAAACATACCCACGTGGGCCAATTGCTGACCTTAGTCAGCGGCCTACGTGGCATATTGACCCCATAGGTGTTGAAAATCCTAATCTAAGCAGCTGAGTTCGTAAAGTCTGGCCAAAGGCCCCCTTCTCAGCCGATATAATTTGGGGAGATTAGGGTTTGGATTGTATCGAAGAAAGAGATTTGAACATTTGAGAAGAATTGAAAATTTCAGACGAGTGAAATCAGAAGAATCAAAATCTGGGCATTGCGCGAGTATTGGACAGAAATGAGGTTCTCAACCCGAGTACGGTAAGTGGCCCTTTGCTTTTGCTTTTGAAATGAAATTGACGAAAGCGATAGATTTATAAAGTGTGGTCCAGGTTTAAACTTCTTTGTTGTCTGCTTGCTTTGTTAGGTTGGGTCCAAAGGTGTTGAGTTTGATTAGCCTCGAATAAAAAATGGTTGTGGTCCCCTATTTGTTGTTGTTATGTTTTCTTGTTTGCTAGTTGTTTAAGGGTCATTTTAGTGTTGACTAGTAGTTTGGTGGTTGTGTTGCTATACATATGACTAGGCAGTGGTTAAACTATACATATAACTAGGCAGTGGTTGAAGTGTGTGTTTTTATGTTCTGTTGTGCAGATGACAAAGGAATAGTCACCTTTGAAGTACACCATGGAGGTAAAATGGTAAAATCCCCTAACCTCAATGAGTGGTGGTTTTATGTGGGGGGGGTTTGTTGATTATTTGGACTGGTGTCTTTTGGACTACATAAATTTGTTAGAGATATATGCTTATGCAAAAGAGCTTGGGCATCATGACCAAGTGGTTGTGACAGGGATACAAAATGGTAAAAAAGTGTCTATAGATAGTGATGCGCAGTTACTTGATTGGTGTAATTTGGTGCCTCCTAGCTTTCAAAGAGTGATTGTCATTTACTTGGAACACCCCACTGTTATTAGTGTGGATGAATCTGCAGTGGCTTGGAGTGAGGAGGATGGCATTGCTGTTGATGAGGAGGACGAGGGTGATGAAGGTACTGTCCCTAAGCCTATACGTGTGGAGGAAGCTGGTGATGAAGGCACTATTCCTCAGGGTACAAATGTGGGTAAGGATAGGCATGAAGGAATTGTTCCTGAGGGTATAAATGTGAATGAGGAAGATGATGAAGGTACTATTCCGGATGGTATAAATGTGGAGGATAAGACTATATATGAAGAGGGAGAGAATGACAAAAGGGCTGAAAATGATAGTGAAGACAGTGAAGATAGTGAAGACCTCGAATTTTATGGTAGTGCTTATGACCAAAGTGAATATGAACAATGCTTGCTGGAGACGGATGATAGAGCATTTGACAACTATGTTGACCACAATGCTCCATATATTGATCCAGCTGCAGATGAAGGAGAGAAATCAGATGATATGGCTGTAAGTGATGTTAATAGCTTGGATAGTAGCTCATGTGATGAGGTTGCATTACCTATGAGAAAAAGGAAGAGGAAACTGCCCAAGTTTGAAGATTTTAGGCCTAAAATAGATTTGTATACCCCAATCTTTAAGCTTGGTCTAAGATTTCCAAGTCTATATACTTTTAGGAAAGCAGTGAGAAACTACTCAGTGTTAAACAGAAGGAAGATTAAGTTCTTCAAGAATGATAAAGATAAAGTTAGAGCAGTTTGTGATGAGATCAAGAATGGAAAATGTCCATGGTTTGTTTATGCTTCAGTTGTAAATGGAAGTAACATGGTTCAAATTAAGAGTTATGAAGAGGAGCACACCTGTGGGACTGTTAAACGCAATGTTCATGCTAACTCATCATGGTTAGCAGAGAGATATGCTACACATCTGTCTAGAATAATAAATTGGGATGTAGGATCTTTTAAGGAAAGGGTGAATGAAGATCTATATGTCATAGCTTCAAGATCACAGATTATATCAAAGGCTTAAAAAAGGAGCAATCATCACCAACCTTCTTCACAATCTGGCCAAGCTCCTCAACCATCTCACCAACCAGCTCAACCATCTCAACCATCTCACCAACCAGCTCAACCATCTCAGTTTGAACAAGCATCTCAAGTTGCTCAATTTGAACAAGCCTCTCAATCTCCCCAGTTTGAACAAGCCTCTGATGCTGCTTTGTTTGAACAAGTCTCCCAATCTCAAGCACCAAATTCGTCTTAGCCTTTACAAGCTTCCTCATAAAGGAAAGTTAGGTTTAAGTCTACAGTTAAGAAGAAAGCCTTCTTGGCAAAGTTTAAGCCATAGAGATATTGAAAATCTCTCATCTGTTTTTGCTGTGTCTTGGGGAACACTTGTGTTTTTCGGTAGAAACTGTCTATTTGATATTTGATTATCTACTTTGTTTTTGGGTACAAGATTGTACAACATTTCCATGGATGTTGCATATTCAATGAACAGGTGCATATGAGATGTTTTGTATTTTGTTTTGGCATTACCATGGTTTAAACATGTGCTTAGAAAGTCTTCTGAGTTATGGTTTAAACTGTACAATTTATGTACAAGACTATATACGGTTTATGTAAAGTTATGAATCAATGGCAGTTGTAAAGCTCTTAAAGGTTTCAACAATTACTATTGCTTACATAAGTCTTTAGTCCTAACCATTACAACATGGCTTTCAAACCATTACATTTGCAAAATGCTAGAGCCATTGCATAAAGACTCTCATCTCCCTAAATTGCCATTCAACTGGGTACATTACATAACATTACCTAACTTTCAAACATACCATATTGCCTAAGTTACATTACACAACAGTGCCAAACCAAATCATAAACACAAAGGCCCAAGAAATAAACAGAGCAATCCATAACTTCTTCTCTCTTTCTCTCGCGCCCAATCTGATCTTCAAATTCTCTCTTTGTTCTCAGCAACCAAGCCATTAGAGCTCTCTCACGGGGAGGCATTTCAATATCAACCCATACAAAAAACCCACAACCTTTTTTTCCCCATTTGCATTCAAATAACAATTCCATCACATTCTCACAATTTTTTTCTTCTTCTATTTTTCAATAAAATGGCAAATACAAAACCTACCTCTAACTTTGGACACACAAAGAACCTCCGAAGTGGGTTGGACTCTGTCCAAGAAGTCTGCAGGCGATCAAGCCTCCCACAATAGCAATCAAGTGCAGCAACGACCAACTCTTCTCCTTGTGGAGGTTCTTTCCTCATCTTCACACTCTTTAATCGAACAAAGATGGAGATATTTTTCTCTGGAGAAGCTTAAATCCTTCAAATGGTGCTAAGTAATTGCTTTGAGTTTAGAAACCCTATTATCGAAGAAGAAGACAGAGGATTCTCATCATCAACCGCTTAAATTAGGATTTTCAACGCATGTGGGTTCCAATATGCCACGTAGGCCACTGACTAAGGTCAGCAACTAGCTTTTCCAATGCCCCATCAATAAGCACACCAATGGATGATTGTCTACCATCAATTTCAGACAACTCTATGCACCGCTCTCCATCTGCTCCTCCAGAAAGTGATCTGCCACCACAAGAAACTCTATGAAACCACCTCCTGGCTTTCCTCATTCCCCTCATCAAGTATGTAAACTTCAAAAAGCTTTATATGGGCTTAAGCAAGCTCCACGAGCGTGGTTTGAGAAATTTTGCACCTTTATTCTTACATATGGATTCTCTCCGAGTCCTCATGATTCTGCCACGTTCACTTGCACCTCCGATCATGGTATTGTTATTCTTCTTCTTTATGTAGATGACATGGTCATTATTGGCAGTGACTTAGATGGTATTCAACGTCTTAAATCTCATTTGCATGCATGTTTTGAAATGAAAGATCTTGGCTAGCTTTGGTATTTTCTTGGTATTGAAATTGATTACTCACCCGATGGTTATTTTCTCTCTCAAATTAAGTATGCTTCAGATATCTTACAGTGTGCAGGTTTAACTAATTCAAAGGTTGTCAACACCCCACTTGAGCAGAATGTTAAACTTCATGCTTCTGATGGTATCTTGCTCTCCAACCCAACGTTGTATCGAGAACTTGTTGGGAGTCTTAACTATCTCACAATCATGAGACCATATATTAGTCACGCCGTTCACATTGTGAGTCAATTCATGGCTGCCCCACGATCAGTGCACTTTAATACTGTGCTTCGCATCCTACCGTACCTCAAGGGTAATCTGTTTCAAGGACTTCATTTTTCCTCCAAATCCAATCTCACCCTTCGAGCTTATTCCGATTCAAATTGGGCTGGGGATATCACTGATTGTCATTCAACTACTAGATTTTGTATCTTTCTTGGCGATTCTCCGATTTCTTGGAAGAGTAAGAAACAAACAGTGGTTGCTCGTTCTAGCGCTGAAGTTGAATATCGTGCTCTGGCTCATACCACTTCTGAAGTTCTTTGGCTTCGCTAGCTCCTTCATGATATGGGTGTCATTCTTCCTCCATGTACTTCTTTGTTTTGTGACAATAAAAGTTGTTTACACCATAATCAACCGAGCATATCCAGCATCAGAGCAACTAGCACCAAGAGCATCAACACCATGACACGTGTCACCACCACATCGATTTGCACAAAGTCCCACATCGGAAAACTACAAGAAGCGAAGACTCCTCATCACCTATAAAAGAAGACTACTCTCCCTTGAGAAAAGGACACCTCTCTCCTGCTAGGGAAACCCTCCTTCTAGTGCTAAAGAAGCTAAACCCTAAGTGCTTGGGACTTCCTCTCTCCACTTGGAAGAGGATCCAGGTCTCAAAGCTAGACCTTTGAGCCGGGGACTCTATTCTAGATCCTCGGTCTAGGCATCTTATTTGTCATCTTTATATTTGGGTCCAACCCCATGTACAAATGTAATCATACACCATTATAGTGAGAATATACTTCTCCGTGGACGTAGCCCATTCATTAAGGGTGAACCACGTATATCTTGTCTTCTTTACATTTATCGTTTGCCCAAGTCTTTACATACATGCTTAAGGTCCTCACCTTCATTCATCATCCATCACACCTCATCATTAAGTTGGACTCAATCTTGGCCTAACCATTTTGAGCATCAACAAAAGTGCTATTCAAATTTCCCATAGCGATGTGTTTCATGAGCGCACTAAGCATATCGAGGTTGATTGCCACTTCATGCGCCACCATGTCTCCCAAGGGACTATTTCTATATTCTATCTTGCCTCTGAGCAGTAGTTTGCATACCTCTTTACTAAGTCTCACTCAGCAGTACGTTTCTGGTTTTTGTTATCCAAACTTCACATGCTTTCTCGAGCATCTTCCGTTTGAGGGGGGGTGTTAAAGTCAATTACGTCTATTATGTATTTCCCTATTTCATCTCCTGTAATTTAGATGATTAGTCAACTAAGTCTCCTATTTTATATGCTGTAATTTAGAGCTATGTTTCAGCTACGTAATTAGTCAACTTTAGGCTTGTATATATACATGGGTTCTCACCCAAGTAAATATATTGAATCATTAAAATCAGAAAATCTTGTCTCTCTCAACAACTATTAGACCAAACAGTGATTGTTTTACTTCCTAGAGTTTTTGCTTTTGGTTTCCCCCCTAAGGAAAAACCTTGCTAATATTGTTAAAACTACTAAAATATTGTAACACATTGTTTGGGCCTTGAAGTTTTGCATTTAAGATTTAGGCTTGATATTTGATGTTGGACTGTTAATGAGAAATCAATAAGGGACGACCCATAGATTTTGGCCCAGTGCGTTGAGAGGTTTCTTTTCTTGCTTTAATCACTAACGTGATTTAAGGCTTTCGACCAAGAAAAAAACTTGATTTAAGGCATCCACCATACTACAACAAACAATTGTCTAATATGAATTTCTCTAATATACTACATTTCATTATGTTATGGCCAAAAAACAAACACGCCCTTTCTATTGGTTGAAAAGGCACCTCTTGTATAATAAATAAATCGCTTTCAGAGTTCAAATATATTTCTTCTGAGATTTTACTATTTATGTATTATTTAAGGGTTTTTATCACAACAAAAGCTTATGAAATTATCAAGTTGCGCCTTTATTTTATTTTATTTTTTGTCACTAATGGTTCTTGAAGTTAACCCTGTACTCTAAAGTAGTACATGCGGTCAGGTTCATCCAACATTCTATTCCCTATGTACTCTACTTTGTACTTGAGAAAGAAAAAAAAAATGAGTGCTGCTATTTCTACCTCCTTGTCTCATTTCCCACTCACTTTATCTTCAAAATTTTAAAGACAAATTTATCCGTTTATAAAATGACTTCTAAGGTCACACAACCCACTTATTCTAGACTTCAGTTCCTTAGCTAATTTGTTCACACCTTGACACCAACTTAACTCTAAGTTAACACTGTTGAGTCAACATAAAAGTAAAAATTAAAAACAGAAAATTAGAAATTAAAAAAAAGCCCAGGAAACAACTACCAGACTACTCACTCGACCCCACGACAACCAACCTCCCCTCCTAATCTCACTGTCAGCCACATCTCTCTCCCAACTGGGCAACTTGAGGAGGAAAGGGCGACCAGACTAGCCACGCGACCAATTGTGTATTAGATGACTCTGTGACAAATAAGCCAGGCCATTCTTTTACCATTTGATGCAGGCAGTTGTGTTCTTCTAGCCTTGTGTGTCTAGTCTGTACATAGGCAACCATCACACTAGGAAGTTGATTCGGCTCGATCTCATGCTTGTGTTTTGTCATTGAAGCTTAGGCAAATTGTTGAACTACTAAAACAGAAACTCAGAGAGAACACCATATATAAATCTTTTAACTTTATATAATGGATGGGAAGATAAGGTGTGTAGAGAAATATGATAAATATGGGAAATAGCAGCACTCATAAACGTAATTTCAAACTTACCCAATTAAACCAGAAATAAAGGCCCACAAAATACATCTTTCGTTATTAGCTCAAATAAAATAACATGAACTCAAATATATCAAACTTACCCAATTAAACCAGAAATAAAGGCCCACAAAATACATCTTTCGTTATTAGCTCAAATAAAATAACATGAACTCAAATATATCTGTCACAAGCAAGAGTACATTTTGTAATTTTTAATTAGATTTTTTTAAATTTTAATATTAAAGATAGAGAATGAAAAGAAATATGATAGTGAGAGGATAGAGGTAACAAATTTATAAATAATAAAAATAAAAAATAAAAAGTAAAGACAAAGACTACAAAGCTGAATTGACTAGCTATACGATATTTGAAAATTACAAGGTGTCGTGCGGTGGTAAACTGTCACTTACAGCTAACAAGCTACTTGGTGCCTCAATGACAAGTGCTCGAAATTCATTGAATGTATTTTATGGCCAAAAGTAAGTCAAACCCTGAACGGAAATTAATCCAACGTACACCTTTGTATTCAATTCATCCATTCGTCTCAAGAAAAAGATTAAAAGGATTTTAAGCCCATTGATCGAAGGGCCGTAGCATATTGGCTCAACTAAAAGCCCTCCACTTTTCTAAAGTTGCTCTTATACCCATAAAATTTGACCTTGAAAGGAAGATAAATTACTACAATTACCACTACCGCCCTACGAAAGAAAACGTTCTAAACATATACTCGGACCAAATATCAGCAGAAATCCATGGACTATTCATTATGGGTGGTTTTCGTCCAAAAAACAAAAAATCATAATGGGTGGTTTAGTTTTTAGGTGTACATCTAATTATTTCTTTATATTAAATTATTAATTAAAGTTTCTATTGTTAAAAATAAAAAAGAAATATAATATAATATGGCATGGTATGCTATCGCCAATCAGTCAATGTACTATCACTGTCCATTGCCTATTAATGTCACTGACGCTTGCTGAACTGAACTGGTTTAGAGTTCCAATATGACAGTAATACGATTTGGAGAGGTGACGTATAATCCGCATCTTATAGGAAATAGAAACCTGCTGTGTTTTTGCTCTCTCTCTCTCTCTCTCTCTCTCTCTCAAGAAAAGTAAATGAAGGAGTATCAGTTTAACTCTGTCTTTTTCCCTGTTGAAGCCAGAATGAGAAAACCTCCATGGTTTACGTTTTCTGTTTCTTTCACTCCTCCACCACCACACCCGTCTTTCATGGGGGTCTTCTTATAACCATAGAAGTTTATTAGACTTCCCCACTCTTTTTTTTTCTTTTAAAGACCTGATATTTGATTTTATGTGCAATAAAAAATAGTGATGATGTGACATAAGTTCCATTCGTATACTTTTTTTGTGTAACTTTAGTAATATAAAAGGCGGGATATACATATATACAGTTTTTTTAATACCGAAGTTAAGGAAAGATGAGGAGTTTTTCGCTCATACATTTTCATGACGCTATAGTGATTTGAATTTGAGATCATCAATTTACAAGTCAAGACCATTCTCTCTCCACTCGGCTAGATATCATATACATATATACTGTTGCTCGCACTCCAATTTTAACCTTTTGGATTCCCAGACCAAAAAAATAAGCAAACATGGAGTGGAAGGCAACAGTAAAAAAATGGTGTCAGTTTCATGTAAAACAGTGCAGCTAGGGTTTGGTTTTTAGCTAGACTTTATTGGTTATAATTGTACTTGGTGCGGGTCCTTTTTCTGATCCTGAGATCTCAGTGAGTGCAGTGCATAGAAAAAGGTCACCTATTTGGTTGGTTCTAATTGTACTCCGAGTTAAGGCCAGGAAATACTCAAAGTCTCCAGGCATACTACATCATCATCTGCTCAACAAAAATGTATGCTCAGCATTCAGTACGGATACAAGATAAAATCCTGCAAAATCAGAAACTTATCAGACTGCTACTTGAATGTAAGTGTAAATATATACCACATGAAGAATCTTAAACAAGGTAAAGCCTCAGAAGATTTCTTCAACACTAAAAACCCAGGTCACAAACATGAAAATATTCTTGAAAACTTGAAATCTTAATACTTTATATATTGGCTACAAAATCCACCATAGCCATTTGCTTGCTTACATTGTCATGCACATCCAAGTTCCAACCCATGCATGACTTAGAACCCAGAAAGGAAAAATACCCAAAATAGAAAGTTAACTAAAGAACAGTTAGAACACATAATTTCCATTATGGGCTTGTTTTACCAATATCACTCACTCCAACTTCCAGCTTCAAATCAAGCTCCACGTTTTCTTTGATCTCCATAACTTGGCTTCTAGGATGGGTTGGAGCCTCACTAAACAAATGAGCCACACAAGTCACCACTGAACATTTTCTCTTGCTCTTCAAACCCTTAATATTATTTTTACCCCTAATCACTCTCTTTGCGTCTGAAGAAGAAGATGATGAGCAAGGTGAGGACAGCGGAAACACTGATGGGATTTCAAAGTTGGTCCGAGCCTTTGAGCCTCTCAGCCTCCTCGCCGCCGCGTCGTAAGCACGCGCCGCCTCCTCCGCCGTGTCGAACGTTCCGAGCCAGTGCCGGCACCTCCCGATTCGGTCTCTTATCTCCGCCGACCACCTTCCCCATGGACGCTTCCTCACTCCCCTGTAGTTCTTTTGCACCGAAAGGTTTCCGATACCCTTCTTGTTGTCGGCATCTTTTTTGGAAGTTTCGGCTGAACCGACAGGCTCCGAACAGTAACCGAATTCCGAAATTTGTGTCGTTTCGCCGTTGGTTGGGACGTTACAAGTCCTTTGGCTTCCATAGAGGACATGTTGGCCGACAACGGCCGCGATTCCGTCAAGAACCGGAGGAGTTTCGGTTTGGGACTCCGATTCTTTACCACTGACACCACAAATCGGGATTTCAGCCGACACGTTGGTATGACATGGTGGGTTGAAGATGTTAAGCTGGTTTGGGAACGAAACAGAAGACACCGAGAAGTGGGTTTTGCTGAAAAAAGACTCGTAAAGAGAATTCGCCTCGGACAGAAACCGAAACGTTTCGGGTGCATGAAACGTTAAGGGGTTATGACAGAACGGAACGGTGGCCATTGTCTTACTGTTCATAGTTGTGGTGAACGGAGAAAACGCGAGAGACATAAACGGAGGGTTTGTGAGCCCACAACCCCACAGCTTAAGAATTTATATATACAAAATAAAATAATTAAATAATTAAAAAAATCTATTTTTAATATTTAAAAAACTCAGATTTTATTAAGATATTGCTGTCAAGTTCGATGAGACCGTAATCCCTCAGATTTACGTCATTGTCTATGCTTGGCAGGACGGGGATATACCTTTTAAAATGTCGATAGTACCACTACATTACTGATATTGGACTTGTGTGGTCAAGGGGCTGGCTGAGTAATTTAAGTCCTTACAAAATGGGTTGAGTCATCATGGAAATGTAGAATTACGGAGTAGCCTCTATTGCTAGGTCCACAAATTACTCCACTAAATAATTTGCTTAGGTACTTGTTTTGTTTTATTTACATAGACAAGGATTTGAAAAAATGAAGTGTATACTTCGTACATGTTGCCCCAATATTTTGCAAGAAGGAACTATTGCTTATGCACAAGGAGGCTCGACCTTGCCAAGCTCTCTAGGTGAAACACTTTCTTATCTTCGTTGCATTGTTTTTTTTATCTATTTCTTTTCTTAAGTAAGTAGTTTACATTACGAGGAACAACAAAGAGAAATAATGTAATTATGTAATAGATGCAAAGATGTTTGTCTGTTAATGAACATCTAACTACGTCCACAAAACTAGATTATATGTATTTTTTCTCAGTCACAAAAGATAGTCCAAAATCAGTTGATAAAAAATGATTTAGCTCAAAATCAATGGCAGATTCGGGAATTTTTGTGCTACTTTTTTTTTTGGGAAATCTTTTATAACCAGGAATTTTTGGGCTAATTAATTTTATATGGTAGGATTTTTTTTATTTTTTATTATAGAAATTATGGTAGGATTTCAGTAGGTAGAAGAAAAAAAAATCTAATTTAGGTGGCTAAAATAGGCTGAATTCTAAAAGATAAGTGGGCTACTATTTAATTGTATAAAGACCAAAGTACAAAATCAGCACTGGGCTAAAGCCCAGTTGAGCCCCTTCATAGGTTCATCCTTGCTCAAAACTTTATATATTTAGATGTGAAGTTCATATATCTAGTATGTGGTTGAATTGATCAAATACATGGATGAATTATATTGCATCACAAAGAATTGTAGTTGAATTGTTGTTGACTTGTGGATAAATAGTTTCACTTTAATACTATGTTAAAGTTAAAATCATTCTAACTAAAAATATAGGAGAAAGAAACTGTGTTGGCACCCAAATTTCTCTCTACATCTGTTATACTCGTACACCGTTACTTATTATAAGTGTAAGAAGTGTAAAGAGTGTAGAGAGCATTCTAGAGGTGTCAATAGAATTCTTCTAAGCTCAATCGACTTAAAAGGTTAAGATAGAATAGCTCTTTTACGATTTTTTTTTTTTCAAAATTGGCACACAATTTGACACCAAGTAGTTTTCAAGATTTTATAAATTGATATTGAAGGTTTCAAGTTTTATATTATATACCCCCACACAAGATACGTAGTCCATTGCATGGAGTCAATGAGGGTTCATCATGTACATAATGATTTGATGGGTTTTAAGAGTTCATGATCTCGAGACTTTGGATGAAGGGCAGTTAATGGCCGTTGGATTTAGTATCGGAGGGCGAGAAATGCGTCACATTGTGGTCAAGAAAAGATTGTTCGACTGATTACATCTAATTTGTGATATTATTTCTCGATTGCTTGCCTTAAGAGAGGACAAGTTCCGATGTTACGCAGGTGCGCGAAAGTGACCGTGAGGATGCAGGTGAAGAACCGCCATGCAAGAGGAAGATACCGTGATCAGTGATCTTGTGTAAAAATAAAAATAAAAGTTGACGATTGATATGATTTCATCATGTCAGTCAAAGGTTACTTGGTATCCATTAAAACGTTTTCATATTTTCCTATTGATTAATTTCGATTTTAGGGGTCGAAAACTCTCTTTAATTGTAGCCTTGCGATTTTAGGTGATGTCAGCAGATCCTACGGCCATGAGGTGCCAGTGCAACTGCTATATTTGTGCATGAAATTTAATGGAATTATTGCCTCCATAATATAAATATACATTCTGAAGTTATCATTACATATATGTAGTCAGAGATACGCTCCTGGGCCAGAGATAAAACCAAATTGATGGCTGGGGACAAATCGTATGGCATGCAATAAGAACACGTAGATGAACACGATTTTAGTGGCCTTCATAGCTCAAATGACATATACCCTTAAAAAACTTAATTGCAATCGAAATAGATGTCAAAGTGTTATCACTTATGTCATGGCATTATTGATTGTTGATAGAAAAATAGTGCTATTTTCGTTTTATAAAAGTCTTTCTCCTACACCAAAGATATTAAAATGACATTTATCCTTACACAAGATATCTTAAGTTCGATTATCTTATTTTTCAAAAACGTTTGTATAGAAATAAATAATAATAAATGAAGTTAGGTGGAAAAATAGGTTCATATTGATTAAAAAATATGCATCATTTGACTTGGACATCATTTGAAGAATTGTGCAGGGTTTTTACCCCTGAGATATTTGGCATAATTTTATAAAGGCACCACACGTTTCGTTTATTACACGAGAACTTTTTACAGTAATGTCCACTTTAACTGCAAACGTTAGTTGATGGAGTTTGATTAGAAAAATGCGTACATTAGCTTCTAACCCAATTAACAATTTGTAGAATCTTAAGATCCCCCAAATTTAAGAAGGTCAAGTCATTTACAATTCAATTTAAAATTTTGGCCCCAACAATCTAAACATTTAAGCTCCACCCCTGAGCATATATAACATGGTATTGCAGTCTCATGAATATTTTTCTTTTCTGTATTTTTACAAATATGTTACGCGTAGGATATGAATGTCTAATTTGCAGTCAATGCATATATACACACAACACAAGACTTGAGGCTCTTCCCAACAAGATTCTATTGCCTGATCTGAACCCTAATCCAACCACCTTAAAGAAAAGAAAAAAAAAAAACTATTTAGTGTTTGTAGGATAGAGATTTATAATTTCTATGCATATAAATCCACGAAAATTTAGGCTTTTCCCAACAAGGTTTGGTCACCTCACCTAAACCCTAATCCAATCACCTAAAGCTGCGTGCCTGTCTGAGGATATGCATGCATGGACAACATGGAGTTGATGCAACAAAAATAGCAATGGAGTTGCATTAAAATCTGCACGCAAAGGTCTAAACCTAATAACGTTTCTCAGTTGAAGCCTTAAGGTCCCAAGCTTTTCTACCTTATCAAACGTGTGCACAATGAGCACGCAAAGGTCACGTGAGAACCTCTCAGAACATGAGCTTTGGAATTATAAAATGATGCAAATCAATGTTTCTCATTTTGGTCTTAACCTTTGCAATAAACAAACCAACTTCAGAGACCTTGTAGAAAACCGTGGATACAAAAAATTAATCGGTGGTCCATAAGGTGGACTATATTATCCTACCCAGAAAAAAAACAGATTAGTTTATTTGAAAGTAAACTTTGAAGTTTGAAGTCAATCTTCTCCTTCTCGTTAATCTTCTCTCTGACACACTCTCAGGCATACAGACGAAATGTGAATCTATTGAATATAAATTGTTGGCTTGTTTTGGGCAATACCCAAGGTGATGGTGTGTAATGAACTTATCGATGTTTTGATATTTGCAGGAACATTTGGTGGGAACAAAAGAGAATGTCTGTCTACATATATGACCCTAGGCTCACTCTATGTTATGTGTTTGAGAGAGAGAGAGAGAGAGAGAGAGAGAGAGAGAGAGAGATGTGTACATAGAGAAAGGAAAAGATTGTTTTCCCAAGAGAGAGGAGCGGTGAAGCACGCGAGGGCTTTAGTGTTTTACACTCTTTGGACTGAGAGTTTTTTGTATTGCCATGAGAGAGAGAGAAGTGGAACATTTTCTCACTTGGGTTTCGAGAAAGAGAGAGAGAGAGAGAGTCAGTGAGAAAATCCCAAGAAGAAAGAAGACAAAGAAAGTGTGCTATCATGATATCTTTATGATTTCCTACTTTGGATTATTTTGTGTAAACTTGTGTGCAAGTGACTTTGAAAGTTTCATGGCTTATGGGAAATGTGAAATTGCCCAAGTTTCTCTTTTTTGGGCCAACTTGTAGAGGCACTTGTGAATATTCCTTATCGTTTGGTTTCTTTTTTGGTGAAAGTAGCTAGTAATGAAATAACTCGGGTATGAAAGTAGCTAGTTTTGGGTTGACACGAAAATAGATTTTTCGTGTGTGTCAAAATGTAAGTTTGAGATCATTTATAAAAATTAGTGACTATTGCTAAATATTGTAGTAGTGGAATAAAAAGGCCATACGTTATGCTTTGTCATGTTGGTAGGTGTATAGGAGGTTGCTCCTTTGTCCAAAAAAAAAAAAAAGGAGGTTGCTCCTTAGGTAGCTCTATTGAGGCCATGTCATGTGCACAAATAAAAGTTGAGCCTAATCATTCAACACTTGACAGTCAAGAAGTAAAGCATTTCCCATATATAATACAGTACTAAATTGAACTAGAAAAACAGGCAATCATTTGAATAGGACAACAACCCCCGAAAATAAATAAATATATGTAAACACGATAAATGATGACACTAAGATGGATTATGACACTAATTATGAAGATAATGATGGGATTAGTTTTACTTGTGCTAGTTGCAGGGCTAGCCAATGAGGAAGATATTCCTTCTTCTTCTCTTCCCTCTTCTCAACTTCCCTTAAGAATACCAATTTTGGATATTGTAAGAGCTTCTCTCCTCCATGGCACTCTTGCACTCTCATTTTGTGTTTCGTTCCATTAATTATGTTCGGTTACATCTTACTCGAAATTTTGGGATAGTTTCTACATGCATGTTGATATCCAAATTCTACATCAAATTTTGCCTAATATTATTAATTTCAATAAGTTTTGATCGTGGCAAATTACCAACTTCAGCTCCTTCATGCATGTTCATACTTATAATTCTAAAGTTGACTTTAAGAGTTCATCAATATAGGGTTGGAGTGGATTCTCCGCCGTTTGTTTTTTAACTTGCCCCTCACCAGACCAGGCTGTGTATAAATTTGCTTTCTTGTGTACTGAGGTGTGTGTGATTGGTACAAGAGGGTGGGGGAAAGGGGTTTACACAAATATTCATTGGGTGCGTAGGGGTTTAGAACCTCTACACAAATTAATGGGCGGATGTGGAAGCTCAATCAACTGAGCTATACCCCACTAATTTTTTGTTTTTCTTTGTTTTGTTTTGTTTTTTTTTTTTAGATACAAGCGATATATTCAGTAAAAAAAAGAAAGATAAAAGCGATATTAGAGGAAGGGGGATTGGAGAACATATATTCAAATGCATATAGGTAACTACTCTTATCTACTTGAACAACTACAAGCCCTCTTGCATAGATGGAGAAGTTTTAATGAAATACAATCATGTAGCAACATACACGTGGATAGAAACTCCCTCTGTTTGTTTAGTTAATTATTGATTATGTATCATAAGCGAATCATTGTTATTTACAGTTGGTATATGTATAAACTATATATTCAATACGAATATTACTATTAATTCCACTGATTTTCAAACCTAGCCAAGGGGTGAGTTTTACTCACCTCAATAAGCTACAATCTCAAGTGATGACTTTCAGGTCCTGTGCAGGGAGGAGCTGATGTGCTGAATTAGGGTTGTGGCTGGCATCTGTGTCTTGTTGTGTTTGTCTTTCTAGTAGTGTTATGGGACTATTTGATCATATCAATGTTCATGCTTGTAATTACTACGTACTTATGAACTAGTTTCTTACAAATAAGAATCAAAGAGATGGATCTTATCCATCCATACCAAATCTAACAGCTAAGATGTAAATCCTCATGAGAATACCTACCACCATAATAACCATTACATATAGCTCTATGTATATAAAGATGCAATTGATAGCTTAATGATCGGACTGCGCAAAACAGAGACATGCACAAACTGAGCCAACATAAAACCCAGCAATAATGTACATGTCATATATGAAGCTAAATTTTCGACCAAAAAATACATGAAGCTAAAATGGTTACAGGTACTTCAACTTCAATTAGAGCCATCAAGGACCGGCAAACATTCAAGCAAGACCTCAGCTGCATGCTCCAATTCTTGCTTAGAGATAATCAAAGGGGGCACAAGCCTGAGAACATTTCCTTTTCCTGCTGTTATTATTAGAAGACCCGAATTTCGACAGGCATCGACGAGTGGTGAAGCAGAAACATCTAGCTCTACCCCAACAATAAGTCCCGAACCACGTACTTCTCTCACGTGTGGATTTTTTCCCAGCTTCTTTGTTAACAATTCTTTGAAGTACTGACCTTTGTTTGAGACGCTGGATAGAAATTCAGGCTTTGAGATTTTGTCCAAAACAGCAAGGGCTGCATTGCATATAAGCGGGCCTCCAGCAAATGTGCTTCCATGTTCTCCATATTTTATTGAAGCAGCGACCTTTTCTGTCACTAAAACAGCGCCTATGGGGAGCCCTCCTGCAAGAGGCTTGGCCAGCGTCATTATGTCTGGGAATACACCATAAGCTTCATGTGCCCAGAGATAACCAGTTCGGCCTAAGCCGCATTGAACCTGGGAGTAGTTAAAACATCATAAGGAGCTTTTCAGAATCAGAGTAGTATAGGATATATCAGAAACTAATTTAGAAACTATAAATAAACAACAATTTCCATAGCGATCTTCATCAGAAAGTGAAGTTAAGTTAGACATGTTTTTTGGGACTGAAAACTACAAGTACCAGTTTCTCCGAGCACCAACTTAAATGATTATTGAGACAAGCTGAAGTTTTCCAGTGAAGTTCCTACCTCATCAAAGACCAGTAGCGACCCCGAATCATCACAAGCACCACGCAAGGATTGCAAGAATTCTTTAGTTGCGCTAAGTATGCCACCTTCGCCCTGGAGAGGTTCAAGAAACACAGCAGCAATTTTGCCAGAATGAATTAGTTTTGTTGCAGCTTGTATATCGCCATACTCCAAGAAAGTAACTCCAGGCATGACAGGCTCAAATGGCGACCGATAATGCTCCTTACTCGTCAAAGCAACGGCCCCCATCGTTCTCCCATGGAAGCTGTTGGTGAAAGAAATGAATTCTGTTGCAGGCTCTTTCTTTTCAGGAAATGAGAATCTTTGAAACTTTCTTGCAAATTTTATGGCAGCTTCATTTGCTTCTGTGCCAGAATTGGAGAAAAAGACACGATCAGCAAAGGAGCAAGCCACCAGACGTTTTGCTAGCTCCACCTAAAGTAAGAACAACTGCCATATTCGTGAGCAAATTTTACGAGGAATAAAAATACATTTACAAGCGATGGTACTGAAAGTGCCCTCTGGCTGGCCCCTTTTTTTTGGACAAGGCGATATATACTCTGTACGATATCTACTCTGTGTGTCAAACGGGACGGGCCAGCCCAACATGTCATGAGCCCAGTTCGTTTAAATGAGGCACGGCTCGGCACGAGCATGAATAGTAGTGAGCCGTGCTCGCCATGGCACGAAAGCTTATGTCAGACTGAAATTAAAAAATGAAGTCCAATGAACCGGACCAACCTGTGGCCCAACATGGGCTGGACTTGGCCTGACATGAGCCGGACTTGGCTCGAGCCCGCTTCAAGCACGGCCCGTTTTAATCTCTGCTTTATATTGTATATTGTGTTTTGTGTAAACAAAATGTAGCCTTTTTCTTTGTTGCAGTTAAACTGACTATCTTATTCATTTCCCCACATTTTTCTCTGCTGCCAAACACTATATATACAGTTATTTTAGTATATCATTACACAAAGATCACAACACAAGGTTAAATTTTAACCCTTTTTTCTCTAAGATGTTAGTATGCCTCCTTTTTGGTTCTTCCTCCCCTGGTTTGCCGATGTGCTGCTCAATGTAGCCAAATGCTTGTTTGTTTGTTTGTTTGTTTTTTTCCAAGAAAAGTTGTATCATAGGCTCTATAGGGGTAATCTTGGGTAAATATTGAATTTCATGAACGTTTTAGGTGGTGGTGATGATGAACAAGTTTAGATTTGGAGTGCATTAGAATAAATAATGGTGATATCTTTTGTGGGTTACTTTCACGAATTGTCTTGTTGGGTTGACAAAACAAAGCCTTTGTTTTATTAAGTGCTATTTTGCAATAAACATGTTATTCGAATTTTGAATTGTTCTCAAATTTTCTTAGCAATTAACACAGCCCTTGCATTTTTTTGTTGACCTTTTTTAAAATTCGATTAGGGATACATTGGCTTCCAAAATGACAAGAGAGAATTTCAAATTAAATGGGCTAGTTCTTGGGTCTGAGCCAAATCCAGCTCGTTTCAATATGGATTTGGACTTTGAGTCAGATTGAAATCAATAATTTTACTAAATGAACCAACACAACACGATTCAATAAATTAAATGAACCAGCCCAATCGAGTACAAATACGTTTAAGGCATGAATTTAAATGAAGTCTGTCCTGTTTGACATCTCTACTCAAACTTATGTGCAACTAGCTTAAACCATGTATACAGGTTGGCCCTATATATATTTTATCATTTTTCGGTTTTAATATATATATATATATATATATTATCATTTTTCGGTTTTAATAAGAAAAATGACAGTAGAGATATAATTGCAATGAAAAATTCAATTGTGACCTGGGGGATGGAATAGTAGGCGTTGCTGACGTGGGTGAGCGTACGGGCTTGGTCTGTGACCGCCCGTATCCAATCAGGATCCCCGTGTCCAAGCGCGTTCACAGCAATCCCAGAATACAAATCCAAATACTCTCGTCCTTCAGGATCGTACAATTTACATCCTTTGCCACTGTACAACACCACGGGCGGCCTTTTGTACGTCCCAACCAGAACCCTCCCCTCCGCCTCTATCACCTCCTGGCTCCCCGCCGCCACCCCTGGCTTCGATTGATCGGCCGTGCGCACGTCCACGCTAAGGCACGCACGTGGGGTGGCCGCATTGGCAGGGGCGAGAGTGCTTCGCGCCCCGGCGAATATTGGGGGTTTGAGAAGGTGAAGAGAAAGCATTTTGATTGTGCGCTTCGTTTTGTTTTTGGAAAATAGAACCGCGGGTTTATATAGCGGTTTCTGGGAGAGGGGGAGATCGGGACGAAGTGATAATTGAGGAATAAATTTGATTCCGATGCTTGTGATTATGAGTGAGAGGTGGATGATGATTTGATTCGAAGGAATTTGAATGTAGGGGGACGAAAGCGACGTCGTTTGAGGCTGCGTGGGGCTTAAGCAGCTTGACAACTTTGAGCTCAGGCATCTGGAATTTTCAGTTGAACGTTATGCTTTCAAAGTAGATGGTATTTGCCTGGTTTTGAGAGAGAGAGAGGGAGGAAGGGAGGGAGAGAGAAACGGGCAAGGAGCGGGTCTTATTCGGGTACTAATTCGTGTCACTGTCTGAGTGGTCGAATTCCCATTTACGTTTAAGCTCGTATGGACCAGTAACCAAAAATGCAAATTACATAGACATGATTTAATTGGTTGGTTAAGACAGTGTGCAAGTGCTTTTAGTAGGGGTGGATATCGGAATCGAAGAACTGATCGAACCAAACCGGACTGAAAAAAAAAATCGAAAAAAAACGTGTGGACCAAAAAGTCAAGGGGTTCTTAGATCTAGGTCCAAAATGATTAATTGTCATTGGGTTTAGTCCATGCGTTTTTGGTTTTAGATGTAGGTCCTTTGACTTTTATTACTCTTTTTATTGTGTCGATTTTACACTTTGAGGTACATAAGGAAAACATTGAAAATATGAATTTAATGAATTATTTACTTATAATTAAATTTCATAATTTAAATTTGGAATTCTTTCATTGATAATATTTACCTAATATATGGGTAAAATACAAATTAATCAATTGAAGTAAAGGCCCACATATTAACTAATCAATTAGGCAAACACCCACATTAAATTATGTACCTAACATACAGGTAAATAGTGTTCTTATTAGCAACGAAAAAAACTTAGTGATAAATCGTGTTACCTATAAGTCATGAACATAAATTAGAATACTACCTATAAGTTAGGAACATAAATTAGAAGACTACCTATAAGTCAGATACAAAAATAGACAAATAAAATTGTATGTTACCTATAAAAAATGTACATAAAATACTATTATTCATTGTCTAAAATATGAAAAAACAAATATATATATATATATCTATGCAATAGGCAATATGACAATATACCTACACCATAGGATAATTTATCTACAAGAGTATATACTATACCTCTACCACAGGGTGAACAAAAATAAAAATAATGGCATATAAATTCTCATCTTACTCATTTTAGACAATAGGGATATAATAGGAACAAAAAAAATTTAAATACAAATCAGTTAAATGCAAAAATTTGAATCAACATGTCAAAGATGGAATGTAATCTATGTGGCAAACTAGTCAAGTGACTTGTATCAATAAACAATAATTCGAGGACTAGACCCAATTATTGGTTGGATTTTTGGACTTCTATCAACTTTTCTAAAAAGTCAAACTCAATTCAAAAAACCGAACTGCTGATTATCGTTCCGGTTCTATACCCAACAAATCGAACCAAATCGGCCAAATTAAAAAATATATAAATTAAAATTTTTTTTTATATCCAATGCTATATTTTTAATCTCATAACTAATATTTACCCAAATTCAATTTCAAAACATCTTTCTTTTATAGCCTTAATATTTATTTTTGTATGAAATTCAATAATTTGTTAATTTTCAAGCCAAAAAAATAAAATTTTAGTTGAAATTTGTATAAAATAATAATAATAATAATGCAGTTCAAAATTGAACTGGACCGAAATCGGTTCAACCCGAACTGGACAATTTTATAATTTTTTTATTAAAACCCAACCGAACTGAATCTGGTAAATAGTACTAGATTCGGTTCCAATTTGAAGCAAAAACCAGTCCAAACCAAAATTGTGCCTACCCCTAACTTTTAGAGCACTTTCGTTCATGGTGTCATGGCAAAGGGTAAGGGCAAATAAGGACATACACTATTTACATGAATAGTGATTGCCTTACCCTTTTTTATTTTGCTTTTCCATCCATTGCTATGGCAATCCAAAGACAATTAGTATTCATATGAGATTAATTTTATTTATATGTATGAGATTAATAATAAAAAATTACTAGGAAATAATAGTATTAAAAAAGGGTATATGTATTGATACTAACATCATATACATATATGTATTAAAAAAAAATTGAATTTTTTAGAATTTTTTTCAATTAAAAAAAAATTTTATGATGATGACATCAACACTAACGTCATCGCCTTCAAGCAACAACTCAGGTTGTTCATGCTTTCGGCCCTGCCTTGGTGGAGCCCACCATCTGCCTAGGTTGGATTGATGTGCTGGAAATGGTTTTTAAGACCTAAGAGCAACTCCACCCATTTGTCCTTAGCCATGGCAAGGGGGGAGCTAGGGTAGCCACTATTCACATGAATAGTAGTTGCCTTTGCAAATAGTATTTTTTGTTTCCACCTGTTGCCATGGCAAAGGGCAATTACTATTCATTTTTTTATTTTTTTCACAACTATTTTTACCTCAATAATTAATTTGGATAATATTTTCAGATTAGATTTTCGGGTTCCTACGTGTCAATATTATTCATATCTCATAATCGGATAAAATTTTCAATTTAAAATTTCAGATAAATTTTAAAAAAAATGGTTGGTAATTATAGAAAAAAATTCATTAATTTTTGGGTATTTTTTTTTAAAATTTTCGAATTTTTTCCAGTATTTTATTGCAAAAAAAATTGGCTGCCGTTGGATTGGAGGAAAAAATCAAATCGAAGAGCCCAGACGACGCCACGTGGCAACAGAAAAAAATTCAAATTAGTGGCGGTATTGTAGCGGGGCACTGTAGCGATGACGTCAGCAGCCCTCGTTTTGGACCTCGGGCTGAAGCTGCCTTCGGGCCAGCTCGAGTTGCGTGGGACCCACTCCAGCCCTTGCTTGGGCTCATCGCTGGAAACCCATTTTTGCAAAGAACTCCCCTAGCCCAAGGCAAAGGGGCATTGGTGGAACTGCTCTAAGGGGCCTTTTGTTTGGGCTATGCTGCTGGGGTGGAAATGCTCTTACATCCTTATTCGTTACTTTGTTTATAATAAAAAGCCAAATACATTCATACTTGGTTATTGTGTTCATGTAAGAACCCTACTACTTTATTACTATTCACAGTTTGACATATATGCATAAAATTTTATTTTTGTGATTATGATAAATTATTTATGCTTATATGTTAAACTATTATTTGTAGGAAGTATAGAATATGCCTTCTTTCCCGAAAGGAGGCAAGCAATGTCCTCGTACATGTGTTGTAACGTCAAAATTTCTGTTCGTTCAATCATAAAATGTAAGGGATCATCCTTGATATATTGCCATTTCATTATGTGGTCATCAGCAGAGGCAAATAAATCAATACAATTATTTATTCTTACAGATCATTGAGTTAAATTAAAAAAAATAACATTCACAACACAATAGTTTACTTACACTAAGCCATCTAAACCTAATACAACAACTGGATAAATGAAAAGCTGCAGAAACCAAACAAGCCCTTGATACTGCTTTTACCTGATCCAGTCACAAGTTTTCAGTACAGCCATGACAAGTCTTGTCTGAAAGATACAGACTTTGCAGCTCCCAGAACTCCTCTTTCAGAAATTTGAGGACAATCTTCCACAGCCAACAATTCCAATTTGTATGACCCTACAAGTGGCTTTAACCCATCATCAGAAACCCCTAAACACTTGATTAAACGCAGAATGGACAACCGGGGAAACTGCCCCACAAGCTGCAGCCCCTCGTCGCTTATCTCTTGGCATCTGACCAGCTCCAAGGTCTCAAGATACTGAGCCAAGCAAAGAGCTTCCATTCCAACATCGTTAAAGGAATACACTTGGTCGAAAGCAAGTTCCCGCAAAGGGCACTTCTGAATCAAACTAAGGATTCCATCCAATGTAAATGAGGAAAATGAAGGGAAATCCCCATCAGAATATGATATCCTGACAGATTCAAGCATCGAACAGTTCTGAGCCACGGCTTTTAGACATTCATCAGTTAATCTCAGTGGATTATTCATCAGAAGAGGAAGTGAGAAATCCGATGGAACTCGAAGGCAAATGGAGCGGAGGTTTTTTGATTTTTGGGCTAAGCCTATGATGTCAGAGTCCCTTACCCCAACACATTTGTCCAAGTGAATCTTCTCCAAATTCTTGCACTTCCCCAGAACACAAGCGAGCCCCCTCCCAGGGCTGATGATACAATTTACCAAGCTAAGTTCCACCATGTTCTCACATGCGACCCACTGCTTTTGCCAGCGATCCACAGCTGAACGATCATAAACTTTCATATATCTGTAATTCACATCTACCTCAAATTGCAAGCATTTTAGTTTTTTCCAACTAGAACCTAGCTTAATCAAATCACCCTCCCCAATAGCTCTACAATTCTTAATTGAGAGATCTTCAAGAGTTTCAAGCTTTCCAAGATATTCAAGCCACTCAAAACTGCTAACATTTAGACATCGTACAAGGTGGAGGATAGTGAGAACTTTGCAGCCAGCAACAAGAGATAATATGCCACAGCCAGTAATTCTTGTTGTGAAATTCAACTTCAAAGCTGAAAGTTTTGAGCAAGAAGACAAGTAACCAAGGCCCAAATCAGTGATGAAGGTGCAGTAGCTTAATGTGAGATCAACCATAGAAGGGCAGCAATTGGAAAGAATAAGAAGCCCTTCGTCATCCAACTGCTTTCCTAGTTTGGACATCCAACCAGCGTAAGTTATCTCTACCTTTATCAAGTTGGAAAACCTACTGCAGAGAGAAGTCAATGCTTCATTTGCAGGGTCTAATCCACAACCAACCCGAAGAGATTGTCTCTGTTCATTATCCAATCCGTGCAGGCGTTTACACGCCAAAGACAAAGAGTTTCTATCAGTGGTTTTCATAACCCTGCTCAAGATCTCCCATACTAACTGGTCCGGCAAACAATCCATCATACCTCTGTAATTTCCTTTATTGAGAATAGACTAGCACCACCTGAGATTACAACAAAAGCCAATACGAGAAGTTTTAGTCTGATTACGGGAAAATTGGAACTTGGAACAAGAATATTCATAGTATAAAAGCTCAAGAGATGCTGTTTAAAACAACTCGATATCGTTGTTCTAAACACTTGAATAAACAGTAATGAGTGTCATGAGACTTTCTCACATGCGCACCCACCCTCTTTTCATGAACTGGAAAGGAAAATGCAAGCTCTCCATCAAGACACCCATACCGCCAAGGAAGCCATTCCGATAACGCTCAGATACCAACAAAACTAGGTTCTTTACGACAGTTTCTGTTATGAAATTACATAAAACTAACAATTCTATGGTATGAAATGAAGCTTTCAGTATCCTCCTTAGAATTTACAAACTCAATAATAAAATCCCAAGAAAACCAAAAGGCCACTTGCTAAATAAGGAATAAGAAAACAACCGAAAGAAAGCAAATTAACGACGAACGGATAAAGAAAGCTGTCATCACCCAAAAATGAGGGCCTGTCCTACAAATTAGTGATATCCTGTAATTCCGGAAACCCATACAAAGAAATGAAAACAAACTTTAATTCCACTATTTGATCCAAAGACATTGAAGAAACACCATTTCCCATGAGACCAAAAACAACCAACCCACAAAATTTTCACAAATTAAAAGAATTAAAATTGACAATTACCCATTAATCATGCCAATCCCTACAATAACCAAACTGCATACAACAATAACAAAGGTAATCAGATATAGTTAATCTCAAAGGAAATTAAGAGATGAAATGACAAACAGACCAGAGCTATGACGTCGAAAGCTGAAGCCAAAGCACAGAGACATGAAAAATCATACCATAATTTGGACAGGAGCAGAGGAACAAGATGATGATGATGATGCTCAGGATTAAGGAAGGGCGAGGAAGATGGATATTATGAAAATGCCAAATTTATTTGTGTTTTATTTTTCAGTCGGTGTATATGTTTGAAGATCTAAATCCTCTGAGGTTGGTCAGACGATCATAGAGTGCCAGATAGATCTGGATGGTTCAGGTGGTAGCATCAACGGTAACAGTAATCACCTCAAATAGTCAACCTTATTAAACAAACTAAAGTAAGACGAATGTCCGTTTTTGACAAAGAAAGGAAGGAGGGAGTTTATGGGTTTAGAATTTAGGAGCACTGGTCTATAAATTAAACCCTTTTTCTACTAAGCTAAACTCCATTAACAAGAATGAATCTCTTAGTTAAACATTTTTCATGTGGGTCGCTAATATGGTTAAAACATTCATACCTACCTAAAGCCCGAGTTGCGTGTTCGAAACCTCATATCCCAATGTCACTTGTATAAAGAAAACATTTTTCTTTTGAAAAGAGATAGACAATAACCAAGGGTGTGTTCCGGACGCCATGGGAACTCCAGAGTCCAGACATTAAAGTCTTATCCAATATATATAAGTTATTGAAAGAATCAAATAACGGCGTTGCAATAATATTTGAAAATAAAATATGTAGAGTTGACTTTACTACTTTAACTCGGTATCATCTCTAAGAGCATGTCCACCCAAAAAGGCTAAGGCTAAGGTAAAGGCAAGGCAAGTGCTGCTACTATTCATGTGAATAGTGACAGCCTTGCCTTTTTTAGTTCCACCTTAAAAGGCTAGGGTAAGAGCAAGAAAAAAAAAGAAAGAATATGCAACAAAATATAAACAATTTAGAAATGCAAGAAATAAAATGATTATGCAAGAAAAAAATAAATATGGAAGAAAATATAAAAAATTTACAAATGCAAGAAAAAAATTTATTACAATTTACAAATATTGAAAGGAGAAGAGTTTGTATAAGGATTTTGGTGTGAAAAGTGGATAAAACTGTTATGTATTTATAGGAAAAACATCCATAATTTTTTGGTATTTTTTTAAAATCGATTTTTTTTTCAATTTGTTTGAATTTTTTTTGCTCGCTGACGTCATTCGGGCTGAAGCCCAGGCAAGATGTGCCCTTGGGCTTGCTCGGGCTGGTGAGACCTAGGGCTTGCCCGGGCTGCTTCTCCTGCACTGGAGGTCCAAACCCCAGCAAAGGGGCCTCCTGCCCTGGCAAAAGGGCCTGCGGTGGAGGTGGCCTAAGAAAGAAAAATAAGGAACAAGTAGTTTAGGTATTTAAAATGTTTTGCTCAAGAGCTTTTTACACTTTAGCAATGCAAAATTCTTTTGGGATGTGCAGCTGCTAGCTTTGGAGTGCACCCTGGATGATATATGAATATACACAAATTTTTTACATAACCTTGAGCATCTTTACAAGTATCCACCCCTTTACCATCCATCATCACCTAGGGGGGTTTGAATGCATAAACTCCCAACAACCATCAAGCATTACCATAATTTTGCAACTGATAACCCCCTTACCATACACAACTTGGCAACCACCAACGAAAAAAAAAAAAGAACCAAACAGGCACCCGAGATGAAACAGAACCAGCTCAAGGAGCTGTACAAGAGGGGAACCATCCATCCTTCAACTTAGCTTCTCCTCCACCTGTTATTAGTCTTTGAGCCCTCTTCCATACATTCATTGAAAACTTCTGGAAAAGACTGTGGTGTCCTTAATATCATTTGCTACTTGATGGCTGCGACAACTCTATCGATGCTGGCAAGGCAGTGCCATCCTTTATTTCATTTGATATTGATGGCTGCTCCACTGTCTTCCCAGTCTCAAGATAGAGCATCAAATCCCTAAGCTGCAAAAAGGTGTAAATTAACAAAGGAAGTCCTTAGTTTACATGGATGCTTAAATATTAAGGCCAGCCGGATACGAAGGTATCGGGCTTTAAAAATTGTCTAGTATGAAATTTCTTTCCCTCTCTCTCTGAAAGGAAAGGAAGAATGACAATCTTATATCACCTGCTCTTCTAAGTCGCTAATTTTATCATCCTTTAGTTTCAAAGTCTTTTTCTCCCTGAAAAGTACAAGAATTAGGACCAGTTAGGCAATAATAGCAGAAAAACAACCAAATAAATTTACACTACATTGCAACATCTACAAAATGGTTCAACAAGATACTCATAAACGTTAAAAACAAAACAAAACAAATCAAGGAGCAAATGGTAATTTCATTTTAGTGAGGAAATGATAAATAAATCAACTTTTTTTTTATGATAATTTTTTTTTTTTTTAATTGTTGCATAGACTACTTTAGTATGATACAAAAAGAGCAACTTTTCAAGGGAAAAATTTGCATAATCTTAAAGAGTGGGTCAAGAGATTACAATCTATATAAGCTCTTAACAAGTGCCAAAAAAAAATTGTACACTGCGACAAGAAAGCCTAAGTGATCAGACATCTAATAGTGGATACATCTCAAATATTTACCACGTCTCCATTTTGATATTGCCATAATCTTAAACCTTGGTGGTATAGGTCAAATCAGTAGGACATCCAACCATGCGAAAGTTTTTTGTTCCTTATCAATGACAATAAGGCATAAAATCCAAAGAGAAAAAATTAGCTTGAAGTTGATGATCTGTGTCCACTTAGGTTAACGTAAAAACAAATCAAAAGTCAAATTACTTACTATCACATCAAGTCAATGAACTTAGGATGATGTAGAAAATAAAATTCAGAAAACAAGAAAGAAAGGGAGAAACCAATACCTCTCTTCAGCTTCAAATATCTTTGCTTTCCAAATCTCCTGATTCTTTAAAAGGTTTTCATTAAGCTGCATGTAGAAGCAAAAAGATCTTTAGATAGTTACTGGCTAGGTGATGACTCATACCAAACTCTAAAGTGTGGCCCAATTAGAAGGACATGAGTTTCTCAACCAGCTACTCTAGAAGCACAAGAGTTAACACTTACATCATCAAGAAATTTCTTCTCTTTTACACATCTGTCCAGCTTGGCCTGCATTTTCTTTAGTGGTACAGCCTTCTCAACAGCATTAGAAATTTCTCTTTCAGTTCCTTCTTTAACTTCTTGCAGTAACAATTCAAAATACTGCAATCCACATATCAATTATGGGTAATGTAACACTACATGTCAAGCTCAAACAAGTTTAAATAGTAAACTATTTCAGCAAGGAATAAGAATGATCTTACCACTTTTTGGTTCTCAAGTTGAGTAGCAAGCAGTTCATTGTACTCATTAACAATCTGCAGATAATGTTGCAAAATGTGAGAAATGCAAACTACAAACAACATAATAGCAATGTTACTGTCTGTATCAAGTGACATGAAGGGTAAACTTATTACCGCTTCTACTTTACTGTTCAAAAGGGCCTCACTGAATCCAGAATCTACACATTCGCAGCTTCCACATTCATTATACGGTGAATTCAATTCAACCAATTTCCCATCAGTTTTAGATTGAATTAGGCGATGAACATAATTGTCTCCAGCATAATCCCACACACGCTGCGTTTCCAATTCAAGAGAATAACAATGTTCTGTATCTTTCCAATGTCTTATGGCATGTCCTTCTTTATACCTACACCAAATATTTCAGAGTATGCAACAGAGTATGATAAAGATACATACAGAGAGGGAGAGATTTTTTTCCCCCAAAAGTGATAAGAAAAATAAGAATTAAGTGGTCAAATAATATACCTCCCACAGCCAACAAAGCCGCAGATAACACACATCCACAAATTCTCAGAAGTTTGGCAAACAAAACAGTTAGACTTTTCAGGCTGCTGCTGACAATATCGACATACCTGACATAACATGTGGTAGACAAGTCAATGAATATTAAGGACCTACCTTGCAAAGTCATTTGCAACTCTTTAGCCGCAACCTAGCTAACGCTAGCAGGAAAGTGAATGTAACAAATTCGAAGAACAAAAGCTGTAGCCAAATCATAGACTGCAGCTTAACCACAGGTTGACCAAAGAGAACTGGTAACCTAGGTTCACCACCTCTTATGCATTCAAAGAACTTAGATGTATTCCGTCAATAAGCACATTTGTACGTTTTATTTATCACAAATGAGAAAATTTATACTAGGTATTATGACAATGTATTAGAATATGAGAGTTTCCTTAACGTGCTTTCTTTTTCTGGCTTTAACTGCTCTATCATGGCTTTGGTTTCTTTTTAAGCTCAGTTCAAACTTTGAATTATAGGGTCTTAGTGTCATGTTTTCCTTTTGTTCATGTTTTGCTCTCTTTTATTGTCCCTAGTCTCCCCTTTGATTTTTGTGAATGTTTCTTTGTAACCATGTACTTGGTCTCCATCCCCTCTGCACTTCTTGCTTAATCATTTATCAATAATAAGAGGGCTAAACCATAAGTGGGGAATAAACACCCAGCACAGGTGGAAAATTGATATTGTGATATAAACGGATAAACTCCCAAAGAATTCATGTATGACCTTGAAATTCAAGTTTGTATGTTATAACTTTCCTACTATATTACTTAATTGATTTTTTCCTTGACTGTTCACGGTCTGATGCAACAAAAGCAATTCTAGATGTGAAATCAGGGCGGGCAGCTCTAAGTTTTTTCTTTTTAACCCCAGTAAAGGGGGTTGAAGAGGGTAGATAACCTGAAAAAAGATAGTCTAATTACAGAGGCACTGATACAAAGACAAATTTTCCCATTAGCATGGCTGTCATGTCTACTACAGTACTACTGCTGTGCAGAAAAAGAAAGAAAAAAAACGTATTTATCTTCGAAGATAGAAACCATTTCATCCAAAAGCAATATGATGGACTATTGTCTACATCAGTAGATTGTCCTATTTTCTGCTGGAAACTACCCCTTTAAGATCCATAGATTAAATTTTCACCAATTACAGTCCTTTTGTAGAAACAACTAATTGCAACAGGTGACCTAGCGTTGGTCCAACTACCCTGGGAGAGGAGATTTGGATACAGACATCTTTCTCCACTTCCATGAATCAAACACAATGCTAGAGTCCAATCACTTTGATTGAGTTCCATCACTTTGTACATAAGGTGGTGCCCGAGTCTCACAATATTATAAACAAGCTTGTGATAGAGCATGCTAGGGAGAGGGAAGGGAAAAAAAAAAAAAAAAGGAGTCCAATCAATTTAGTGCGCTAACTTCTGAATATGGTCTTGTACATGCATTTATGCCTGTTCACACACATATACACATATACACAAATCTAAAGGGAGAAAAAAGTTGAAACACTTGCAAAAATTACTTACAGGACAAGAAGAATCCGTCCATTTTGAAATGCAAGAACAATGGAAAGAATGATTGCAGATAGTCGTGAGAATTCCACCCATATCTTGGTCTAGTCTCTCTGTAAAATAAGGTTAAGTAAGAAATCTCCAAACATTAAAGACACAAGGAAAAACAAAAAGTAAACCATAAATATACAACTTAAATTTTCACATAGATAAGTGCATACCAAGACAGACTGGACATGATGGCTGCTCGGTTGAGCTTCCCGATGATGCCTGTGCATGTTCTATTGAACCAGTGTATTGAACATCTACCGTGAAGAGAATGCGACAAGCCTCCACCTATATTAAATCCCAGATAATAAATAGGACGACAACAATAAAAGCTTAAAACTGTTGTAACTGTTGAAAATTTGTACAAGTCCTCCCAAGTCAAGAGTCTATGTATCTAATGTCTATAGGTATAGAGTATGGAGTTAGTGGAGAAAACCTCAAGCGACGAAAATCGGCTTCCATTGAAATGCTTGTAAAAATCATCTGTGGAGTCCTGACTATCAAACCTAATCAAAATGCTGTAACGATCTTCCATTCCATCATTCCTAAACCACAAACAAGAAAATAACATCAAGATTAAATTCAACAACACAACAAAAGGAAATACAGGACCAGAAATGACAAAACTTTCAAAGATGAAACCTGACAATCCGCATCTCCAAAATATGCTGAATGAATGAACCACAAAACTGGCAAAAGTCTGCATATGTCATGTGATTCGGCACTCCAAGCACACAAACAAGTGGTTTCCTTCCAACCTACATAAAGTGGACATCCACATCAATCTTGCATTGTCGTTTTTGCTTTACCCCAGGTTCTTCAATTACATCTAACAAACTTCAACATTTTTAAAGACTCTGGAACAATAAATTTGTTGGAAGAGGTTACCAAAGTTCAACACCTCTTGAACAATTGGAAAATCAATTTAAACTTTGACTAGCCAAAAAAATCAATTCTTAGAAAGGAACAAGTTTGGTCCTTTCAATAATAACCTCCCTAGAAAGGGATCTTTTTAATGCTCTTTGTAGTCGTCAAATATGGAGTTCATAGGATAAGAATATGCTTTGTATTGTTAAAGAAACTTTAACATAAGTGCTACTTAAACTATTTTCCTATCATTTTCTTCGCAAATCATCTCCACATTACTGGATGCTGAGAAACATTTTATTTACTGTTAAAATTTCCTTAAATTGTGCTTCATAATTGACGAACACAAATCCAGTAAACGCCCAATTCTACCAATTTCCATGCATTTTTTTCATTGAGCTGAAAATGCAAAACATTCCCTTAAATTTGATATTAACACTTTAATTTTACTAAGTTTAGGGCCGAAACATTACTTAGCACATCGAAAGACACAACGGAACGGGCAGTCAAGATGAAATGAAATGAAAGGAAATGAGCTTACGGGGAGGTGAGAGGGCGAGGTGGAAACGACGTCGGCGTCATCGCGGTAGAGAAGCATGATGCCTCTGGTCTCTTCGATTCTAGGGTTTCCAGAAGAGAAAGGAAAGGCCTGCGTGATGTTGGAGATTGAGGAAGACGACGAATATGAGGAGTCACTGGGATCGCCGGAGATAATGGCCGGCTGCGACCTGAAAACCTCACCAGGCGAGGCTCCGGCATGCGCCGTGCTCGAACTCGGTGACATGGAAGTAATAGAGATGACAGAGTCTTCAGTTTAGCGGGAGATTTTTGGGCTGGCGCTCTATCTATATATGTAGTCTGGAGTCCAATCTATATATAGATTTTTTCTTAGAGTTTTTTTAATGCGTTACATGTAAAATTAAATGTTTTTTTTTTCAAAGTTTAGAGCTTACTTTTTTACCTTATAAATCTTTTTTATTATCCGTCTTCGCTTAATTAATTTTATTATTATTCAAATCCTTTTTTATTTAAATGATATTCTATTTTAATCTACTCTAAATTATGGAAAATTTGAACTCGGTTACAAAGTGGGAATACATCCTTCATATCTTTTTACATTTTCTATATATATAAAGCAAAAGGGAGAAAATGGTGAAACATTCAAAATACCAGAAAATGCCCTTGGTTAATGTAAATATTAAGAATTGAAATTATTAATTAAATGAGGATACTATGGTAATTCACACTTTTTCATATTTAAAAAAATTAAAATTAAAAGAAAAATCAGATAATGGATCCTATTTTTATGGAACACAACTACCTATTATCTTTTTTAATTCTAAAATAAATTAATAAATTTTAAATTTAAAAAAAAAAAACCTCTCGCAAGCGCTGAAGAACGTGCGAAGATGCTAATTTAACTAATAAAAATTATTCTCCATGTAAAAATTCGAGTTTTATGTAGTTCTTACTTTTATCAAGTGTCTGCATGATATTTGATAGAAAAAGTTAAAGTGACAGAAGATGTAAATTGAAACCACTTTTAACCTGCGTTTGACATTCAAAGAATGTCTAAATTTGATACAATTGAAGTTTACCCTGTAATTCAAAAGTGCATGTATTTTACAAACTAATCTTGGTCTGATACTAAATTGAAGTTCTTTTCATAATTCAAATGTGCCTTCTGCGATTGACCCCATTTTATTTGACATACACAATATCAAAAGATTTGGGTATTTTCGAATAAATATGCCTTTTTTTTTTGGGGGGGTTAAAGTTAGGAAGAGAGAGGGAGGGCTTTCTCACACAAACATTTACAAGGTGCCATGAAAATCCGAATATAAGACCACTGATTTACCGGTCAATTAAAAGAAATTTTTTTATCTATATCTATATATATAAAGCAAAAGACAGAGAATGGTGAAACATTCAAAATACCAGAAAATGCCATTGGTTAATGCAAACATTAAGAATTAAAATTATTAATTAAATAAGGATAATATGGTAAATTTACACTTTTTCATATTAAAAAAAATTATATAATGGATCCTATTTTTATAAAACACAACTACACATTATCTTTTTGAATTTTAAAAATAAAAAAAATAAAAATAACCAATTGGCACATGCGTGAGCATGTGCCAAGGGGCTAGTATATATAAAGCAAAAGGCAGAGAATGATGAAACATTCAAAATGCCAAAAAATGCCCTTGGTTAATTCAAACATTAAGAATTGAAATTATTAATTAAATGAGGATAATATGGTAAATTCACATTTTTTAATATTTAAATAAGAGTAATGCTACACTTACCACATTTTTATCCCACATTTCTATACCACATGATGTGGCATGTCCATATCATATGCCACATCAATTAAATGAATGAAGTGTATTTTAATAAATAAAATTAGAAAAACAGAAACTAGTATTTTACATGATGTGGTATGTATACATCAGCTGCCACATCATGTGGTATAAAATTGTGGTATAAAAAATGTGGTAAGACTAGTATTATTCTTTAAATAAATATAAATATGAATAAAATCATATAATAGTTCCTACTTTTATGGAACATAACTACCCATGTTATCTTTTCTTAATTCTAAAAATAAAATAAAAAATAAAACCAATTGGCAAGGGGCTAGTGTTATCTTAAATGAGAAATTTATATTAAGTACGAAAGAGATATTTGCACTTCAACATAAAATTGTGGAAGTACAACAATGCAGTCTTGAAATGCAACTCTCATATCCAATTTGCATGAATATGAATGTTTAACACATAATTCCATGGTGAAGGGAGAAATATGCAATTACATTCATTAGATAAACTATGTTCTTTATAGATAAATTACAGTGTTTTTGTGCACTGATTTTTAGGAGAAGATCCACAAATACTACACTATTCAAAATTCATTTTTATTAATTCTATGTAATCAATTCTACACTCATGGTTTTCTCACACACACTGTTAAGATGCCATGAAAATTCAAATACCTAAGTTCTTTGTCCGAATACCTTTCTATATATATAATTATTCTTTCTTCTCTTAATTTTTTGAAGTAATTTATAGTGTTTATAACTTATGTACAAGTCCAAAGTGGACAAAGAAAAAGAAAAAAAAAACCACAATACACTAAACATGCCCCAATCGACACATTATGGCAAGTTCTCATGTCAAACTCCTAAACCTGAGAAAGGCCAAAGTAAAATCACTACGCCCGCATCAAATGAAGCCCAATAAGATTAAGTTTGGCATGTAAATTTGACTTTGTTTAAGGAAATAATGGCTATTTCATTTTATTTATTTATTTCTAAGTGAAAGGGTGGATTCTTATACATCAATGATAACATTTATATTCGTTAGCATCTCTCCAAAAGTTCAAAAAAATTTATCTAAGTTTTAGGACACGACCCTCAACTCATGATAAAGTCGACCAGCTCTTGTGTGGGAGCATTTCTAAAGGAATTTTCATTATGGATAAAGAATGAATCCTTTAAATAGTTTTCAAGTGATAACTTAGTAAAATTACTATTCAAAGGAGATAATAAAAATTAAAAAAGAGTTATATTTATTGCCAGTCGGGAAAAAGCCACACGAACAGCCGCCGACGCCTAGATCAAAACGGAGAATATACATAGGTTCAGCAGGAAGAGAACGAAATGATGTTACAAGCTTCAAAATGTGATGTCTTTCAATCTCCACTCTAGGCACCAATGTTTCCGAGTTACAACAATCCCTTGATGGATATGCATATTTTAAACAAGGATAATGTCTAGAACATAATTCTAAGTCAAAAGGTTAAAATTAAATAAAATCTCTGGGACAGTTACAAAAATGGTCTCATTTCACCTCAAGATGCCCTCCAAATTATGAACAAAAGAAAATCATACTGGATGACATCTTTGGATTTGCTTTCAACTGACCAAAATGACATCTTCACTCCAGATATCATGCATTGAACGATATTGAGCCCTTGTTGTCAGTGCTGATCAATGCGTGCATCACTTCATATTGGAGAAGGAACTAGCGAATCTACCGACTTCAGTACCTCTTCACCCATTTCTTTGCACCCTACCAGTTTCTGTATAAAGCCAATATTAGCCAGCAATGGTCAATCAATCAAAATAGGAGAAGCTTACACTGAAAATTAGGCAACTATTACTGTACAAATACATGAAAAACAAATTTAGACTCAAGAATTTCAATTGAATTTTCAAATAGCCCATAACTTAATACAATATATATTATTCTCACTTCTTTTTTCCCTTTCTTTTCACCTCAAGGAACTATTGCACACCATACCCAAGGCATGCTGGTTTACCAACCAGGATAGTTAAATCAAAGGTTCTCACCCAATTGTAAGATGATCAAACCAAACATCAAGACAGGCTAAACCATCGACTTAAAATATTACAACATGAGAAGTTGCATTACTTACTCAAAGACTTTTAACAAGGATGCAAAGAGATTAAGAGAACAAATCGTTATTTGACGTGGACTTAGGTAGAAGATAGGAAATAGGGATGCCAACAACTAATTTATGCTATACATTCCATAGCTTCTTTTGTTTTTCACAAAAGAGAAGAGCATTGCAATATTTTGTGGTATCATGTTTTCCAACCAAAGAGAGAAACAAACAAAGAAGTGAGAAATAAAAAATGTACATACAGTTCCTGCCGAATAAATGTCACCCGTTCGAAACCCCTTATTCAAAGTATCTAGAACTGCAGCCTCAATTCTCTTGGCAGCATTTTCTTCCCCTAGACCGTACTTTAAAAGCATAGCAGCACTGAGAATTGTTGCTAATGGATTTGCTTTATCCTGCATTTATACCGTTATATTCCACATATTAAATGGCATGTTACTCCAAGGAGAAAAAAATTGATAGTGTAGGCAAACCAACCTGTCCAGCAATATCAGGAGCAGAACCATGTATGGGTTCAAAAAGTCCAGGACCCTGTGCCAACGGGAATTTTAATATAGTCAGATAAAACGGAATCCAAACTTAAGCCACAGCCGGAAATCCCCATCAGAAGGAAATTCCTAACACATATAAAGCTTAAAGCTTAACTTGAACCACTGAGAGACAAAAGTTTGCATTACCGATTCCCCAAGACTAGCAGATGGAAGCATCCCAATACTTCCAGTAATCATCGACGCCTCATCAGATAATATATCGCCAAATATGTTGTTTGTTACAATCGTATCAAACTGCAAATTTTCATTGGCAAAGATCATGAGACTAGCAATTATCATTTAGGATGCTCTAGAATTTTGTTCCTCTCGTCCAATATTCTTGATCCTATTAGGATTAAAGGAGGATAATTCTAACGGACTTAGACAAACCTGTTTTGGATCACGAACAAGCTGCATTGCAGCATTATCAACATACATGTGTGAGAGTTCAACGTCAGGATATTCCAAGGCTATTGCCATGATTCTTTTCCTCCAAAACATTGATGCCTGGATATCCATTGAATCAGATATATCAATATTATAAACATACACTATATCTTAAGCATGCCTGCATGGAAGAAAAAGCAAGATGCATACATCAGAAACAATATTGTCAAGTAGCCTATCAATATTTGCAAGCATTTTTTCCCAAAATATCACAGGCAACATTTGTAGTAATCCAAATTTAGCCTGCACAGTGTCAATGGATCATTATGACCCAAAAATTAGCATACTTGGCTAGTAACTCTTGAAATGCAATGATCAGATTGATGGCAATAATCCGTTTGATTGGATCAATCAATGAAGACGATACAAGAGGGCAACACATGGTAGACTCATTATCATTTATCTTTTGTTTTTATTTCAGTCACACAAACTAAAAAGGAAACGGACATTGCCCTTTACCCTTTGTAAGATGGAGGAGATGTTATCAGGCCCAAAGGCCATTGGCTTGATTACTCATTTTCAGCAGTAATTTGATAATTATAAGATATATTAATATCTCCGGTACTTATTGTTTTTAGATTGGCATGAATTTAGCACAAGAACTTATTTAGCCTCCTTTGCAACCACATATGCCAATAGACAGAGAGACACGTGTCACAGATGCTACCATATATGGTGTGTCATTATGAAATATTTGGTGCCGCTTAATCAACAAACATCCAGGTTAAAAAAAGGTTAAAGTGTACGGGTCACGCATCATCTGCATATAGAAGCCAGGTTAAACACCCATAAATTTCTTTTACAACTGAAAGGATTTTATTTACAGTACCGAAACAGTACTGAAGAGGCACAACTGGGTATTTTTTATGCTTTTCACAACTCAAGCCAAAAACTAAGCTGAAATACTCAACCCACAAAATCTAAAATGCACATGTGTAGAAACCATGTCATCTTTGCTGACAAGATGCCAAATTTCTTGTAATCTCTAGGGGAGAGATCAGACACAATCAACGTACTGGTTATGCATCAGGATGTTGAAGAGAAGACTCCCTAGTCTCATGGCATGTAATGCCGTTATAAACACAACAAAGTGTTCGATGCTTCTCTTTGGGAAAAATCTTAAACAAATTCTCACAATTTTCCCAAATAACCTTAAATTGAAATGAGCAGAAAAAAAAAATATTTCTTCTAACAAAAAGTACCTCCAACACATTTGCTTTATCAACACTGCAGAGCTTTCCCTTCCGCTTCCGAGCAGTCTCAAACGCAACATGAGCAATACGATCGATCTGCCAAGAAAATTTGTGAATGTTAAATAACCATTGACACACGGACCTGGCAATTATAAAGTTATAAAAGGAGGAAAAACTAATGAAACAACTTCTGAATAGAATTTACTAAAAGCAGACCTGGCAATTTTAAAGTTCCCATTACAACTAAGAAGTTCCATATTGGTCGTAATTTACCAGTAGTCCCAATACAATGAAAACGCTTGTGAATTCTTCACAGGGAAAAGTCAACACAAACTCACAAGGATTCTGCATATTTATTTTACACCAAGAAACTATGTTTCATGTTATAGACCCCCTTACCCAGCTCCCACCACCCATTATAAAATATAAACAAAATATTAGGCCGAACAGTAAGCCAAATGGGTGGTCCTCTCCCAGCTTTCTTTACCTTTAGCATGGATAAACTATTTATAAAACTTACGTGCCTAATTTATGCATTATTGATTGTTATCGCATATCCTCAAGTTCCATTTGAAATTTTTATGTTTCGAAGCACACTTTTGTGAGTTTTTGTTTTTCACGATATCAATAAACCTATCGATATTTCCATAAATCTGAACAACCGACATATCTGTTGATATCAATATCTTAATCCTTGGTCACAGTGAAGTTAATTTTTCTGAATGCAGACCAAAACTTTCACTCTCACAGAAAAAAACATACCCCTTAATACACTTTTACAACAACTATGAATTTCAGTTGTTCCTGACTAAATCAGTCCACTGATATTACAAGGAAAAGTCTACAGGCTTGAATTAGAGATAAAAGGATATACGAGTGACTCTGTTTAAACCCAGAAAATTGCTTTTTTTTTTTGGGCAAAATTATATATATACCCCACCATTTCTTTTTTGGGTAGAATTACATCCTGATTTTACAGGCAGTTTTACCCCCAAAAAAAATGGAACTCTTTTTTCTTGAAAAATATTTCCCCCCCTGTCCCTCTAGCCATGGTCAGCGATGGCGCTGAGGCTATGCACTGGTGACCAGCCACCAATCTTTTGACCTTTTAGCTTTTTGAAGAGTATAGGATAAAATGGTAGTTTCAATAACTTTTCTGGGTGGGGTATAGAGATAAATTCTTTGAGTTTATACACAACCACAGTAGATATAATCTCCATTTGGAACCACTAATGACTCCCACTATCATCAGAAAACCAAGAATTTAATGTGGAACTCTCAGAGAAATCAGAAAACAACCTCATAGGCGGCATACACCTCCGTATTGAAGCCAATCTCCTCTCCATTTTCATTGGTGCCAAAACCCCTTGGCTTTCCAAAATATATACCTATTCCCAGCAACAAAAAAAAGAAAGAATCATAGTTAATTCAAGTGGGAAAAAACCAACACAAGAAAGTTAATTTGATAGATTACTATTTGAGTCTTGTATACTAACCTCCAGTTAGCTCTCTTACAACCATAAGGTCCACCCCTTCAGCAACCTCTCTCTTCAAAGTTGAAGCATCCACCAACTGAAAGAGCAAATACCATAAAATGAGACACTTTTCATAGACAAGTTTGAAATGAAGATACATTGGTTTTAAGAGAATAAATCAATTATGTACACTTTAGTTACTCAATTATCATTATATTACATACAAAAACATCAAAATTCATATGGGTCAATCACCACTTTTCAATGCAATCATTTGCAGTTTGATGTTCTGAACACAATCCTAATGTACCAAGGCGCATTTAAATTAAGAACTAACAACTAAGAGGAAAAGCGAAAAAAGTACTCTAACCCAAATTCTGAATCATTTGCATTAGAACAGATATTACCTGCGGTAAAACAGTTGCAGGCCTCAAATTCGCAAATACTTTAAGACCTTCTCGAAGCTTAAGTAACCCAGTTTCTGGTTTCAAATGCTTTTCGTTTTTGTCCCATTTGTACCTTAAAAACCAATAATCTAATTAAGTAAAATTACACCACTTGCAAATGTCGGCATACTGAAATAAATAAGTAATGAGAAAGGAATTGTGAGATCTACCCCCCAATTGCTCCAAGCAGAACTGCATCAGATTGCTTAGCAGCCAAAAGGGTCTCTTCCGGTAATGGAACTCCGGTCAAATCCAATGCAGCTCCGCCCACAGGAACTTCTTGATACTTGAACTCAATCCCTAATTATACAAATATATTCAGTTATATAAATAGCAAACAGTAAATAAATACCAAATTCCCAGCAAAAGTTACTTGATTACACACAGAGACGCTTTATTGTTAAACACTAACTCTGAAAACTATAAGCACTAACGTAATAAGTGAGAAATGTTGGGAAAGTAAGGGACAGAGGAACTAAAGAGAACCCAAAAAAGACGTAATGAGAATCCAAGTACGGCCTTCCTTTTCCGTTTCTATTTTCCTTTCCTTTCTCGGAAACCAAACAAGCGAGATCGAACTTAAAATGAACAAATAAAGAAACGAAACGGAATTGAAGGAACCTTCGATAGAGGCGGCGAGGTTGAGAACGTTCCTGGCGACGGAGATGACTTCGGGGCCAATGCCATCTCCAGGAAGCAAAGTGATGGTGTGGCGTTTGGAAGGCGAGGCTGCGGAGCAGCTGATCCTACCCAATTTCCGGGTGCGTGTGGAAACGGGGTTAGGAGAGAGAAGGGGGCTGAAGGGTTTAACGTTGAGTTGCAGACAAGCAGCCATTGTTGTCAAACTCTGGCTCCACTTTGTTTGCAGTCGCCAAAGAAAGACTCGGTACTTTTGTTTGTGTTTTTTCTTGTTCTTTCTGTGTGTTTTTGCGAAGCGGAGATGCACTTCGGCTAAAAAGGCCCAACCCACGCACAAATGCTAAATACCGTTATTATTTCTTCTTTTTTTATTATTACTTTAAATGAAGTAAGGATGCGTTCATGCCATGGTTTGCATGTTTACTTACTATACCAAGTGAAGTTGTAGCCTTTGGTGTCACCAAAAAAAGATTGTGACAAAAATGTCTCTGCAAGAAAAATACAAAGACATTCACGTGTTCAAGGATTGCTTGAATTTATGCTTATGCCATTGATTTTGCTTGAATTTACAGTGATGCCATCGATTTTGCTTGAATTTACGATTATGCTATTGATTTTGCTTGAATTTATGATTATGCCATTGATTTTGCTTGAATTTACAGTGATGCCATAGATTTTGCTTGAATTTATGATTATGCCATCAATTATGCTTGAATTCACAGTGATGCCATCGATTTGCTTGAATTTAAGATTATGCCATCGATTTTTCTTGAATTTACGATTATGCCGTCGTTGTTTCTTAAATTTATGATTATGTAATTGATTTTTCTTGAATTTATAGTAAAGCCATCGATTTTGCTTGCATTAATGATTATGCCATTACTTTTGCTTGAATTCACGATTATGCCATCAATTTTGCTAGAATTTACAGTGATGTCATTGATTTTGCTAGAATTTACATTGATGCCATCAATTTTTCTTGAATTTACGATTATTCCATTGATTTTGCTTTATGATTATGCATCAAATTTTCTTGAATTTACAATGATGCCATTGATTTTGCTTCAATTTACGATTATGCCATTGATTTTACTTGAAAGTACATTGATGCCATCGATTTTGCTTGAATTTATGATTATGTCATCGATTTTGCTTAAATTTACGATTATGCCATTGATTTTTCTTGAATTTACGATTATGCCACCGATTTTGCTTCAATTTACGATTATGCATCGATTTTGCATGAATTTACAGTGATGCCATTGATTTTGCTTGAATTTACGATTATGTTACAATTTACGATTATGCCATTGATTATGCTTGAATTTATAGTGAAGCCATCGATTTGCTTGAATTTACGATTATGCCATCAATTTTTCTTGAATTTACAATTATGCCATCGATTTTTCTTGAATTTACGATTATGCTATTGATTTTCTTGAATTTATAGTAATGCCATCTATTTTGCTTGAATTAACGATTACGCCATTACTTTTGCTCGAATTTACACAATTATATGCCATTGATTTTCCTTGATTTTACAATTATGTCATTGATTTTGCTTGAATTTACAGTTATTCTACTAAGTCTAGTTGGCATTATTAGTTGAGCAGAGCATATATTTTGCTTTTGACTTGTTCATAAAATAACGTCTTTTTTCTTTTGCATGGCATAATTTTGCTTGACTGATATATATTTTTTTGCATGTATATATTTAGTGTGGAAATATTCACAAATGCTTGTATATATTGAAGGAGAGACAAGCTTGAGAAAGCATAAGAGAGTTGGGTGTGTTGCCTCCTTGAAGAATTCATTTATCTTTTGCACTATGTGATTTTGCTTGACTAGTTTGGTAGAAAAATTAGATTTTTTTTTCTTCTTTTGGTTGGGGTGATCCCACTTTGGTTTTTTTCCCTTCTTTCTTCAGCCCGTGCCCGTTTCTTCTTCTTTATTCTTTCTTCTTCTTCTTCTCTCTCCATCTTCACAGTCTGAACGCTTAGGTACTATTCATCAGTACAAAAATCATATTTCAGAAGCTCAAATAAGAAAACTTCCTTCATGAAAGTTGTTCATATGCTCGAGCACTATCCTATAAAAATTTGAGTTTTTTTTTTTTGAATTTTTTTAGAGCCTCAAACTTGGTCCACAACTTCTGTGCTCATCCATGGCTGGTGAGTTTTTGTAGATTTGGTTTCTACACTTGTTTTTAATTTTTTATGCTCAGATTCTTGTTATTCCGTCATGAAAGTTGCTCGAAATTGTGTTGTTTATAACATATCCAAAATTAAGAATCATCCAACCATTGTAGTGTTCTCTGCCTTCATTTTTCTAAAGTACGTTCACGAATTGATGTTGATGCCTTTGTTGCATGTTTGTTTTCTATGCTTGAAGCTTGAATTACTTTGTACTCTCAGAATTTATGAGTTAGGTACTAACTGTTGAGGTTGATCTTTTGATTTAAGGTAAAGCAAGGTGATGAACAAAACTCATACAAGCTCACTTACATAATGCATACCAAGTGTTTGTGAAAATATTTCAAGATAGCTTGTGGGCTATGTTCTTTGTACTTTCAAAATATTTTTTTTATATAATCTGAACTGGATATTTTGACACATGAAATTAGACTTCTCAATGGTTATGTTGGAACTGGTCTTGTGTCATTTGAAGCTAAATTGAATTTTTGGTGCAATTTCAAAGTAAGATTTAAGTTGCTGGAATGGTACAGTTTTCTGCTGCATTGCTTGTTTTTAGGAATCTGTTTAACATGCTTCTCTAGAGTGCAACGAAATTTTGGGAACATGAAGATATTTCTAGTTCTAATATGGAAAGTTTGATATTTGTTGGTTGTACACTTGATTTCTAGTGATTTTCCATAGGTGGGATGCAGCTAGAATGCTTGGAACGCTTGTGTATAAGTTTTGCTTGGCATGTTTTAGCATTGAACATTGTCCTCATTCATTTCTTTATGAGCTTGAAGTGTGGACATAGTATATGCTATGTAAATTGGTATTATGCCATGTGAAATTGTCAAATGCTTGATTAATGAGTTTGCTTGCTACTTATGCATCATTTTCTACTTTGTAGGAGTTTCTTTAAAGAAAATGAGAGCAATGATGCAAGTCCAATGTGCTGAAGCATCTATCTCCATAAAACAAGAATCTTAAGTTTGCCTGAGAAGAAATGATGGTGATGAGAGGTTATGATACAAGGGAGATGATAGATTTCAAGGATGAGAAGATATGAGAAATTACATGAGGAAGTGATGGTTGTTGGATGCTTGCAGCCACATATGGTATGAGATAATTCCTCTACTCTTTGTTATTTTGAGTGCCAGATACAAAAATTCTATCTCCATTTACCTTTTCCTTTTGTAAGCAGGATTTTGGGGATGTATTGAATCTTTCTGCCATGGAGGGTATGTTGCAATCCGAATTTTGGGCTCTGTGTTATCCCAAGTATGACACTTCACTATTGAAATAGTTTGATGCTGTGAAAAGTAAGAGTATTAGCGATGATCAGAAGGTGGTTTTTAATGTTAATCAAGGTTGTTTGAGCACCTACTGGTGAGATTCCATTAGGTGAGTTTAAACATTGTTTAATTTATGTGTTTGATTAATGAATTTTATTGTTTTATGAATAGTTAACTGTTGGATAATATTAACAATATTCATGATCATAATCTCTATCATGGCGGCTTGGCACATAATGATTCATATGTGTTTTGTAATGGAAAGCTGAAAATATTGAATATTCAGAAGAGGTTGGATATGGAACCGCCCATGCAGGATTCCTTCAAGAAGCAAGATTTCAAGGACTTACGAAATGTGTTGCAGGATTTAATTGAACCGACAAATGGTACTTGGGTAGAATGACTTAGTTTTTGCGATTGCTTCGACGCAGCCTCACACCATTCGTAAGTTGTTTAGTTTTACAATTAAGTTGGTGTAAATAACCCAATATTCGAGAATTCAAGAGACGGTTATAGCGAGATGAGTCGTTTATCATTACGATAGGTGTCAAGTGGAAGTGCAGTGAAGAGAGAAGCATATCTTTGCATAAGTATGAAGAAGAAAACTGAAGCGCATGCTTGCTCGTGTGAATATTTTTTTTCTCTGTAAAAGCATGATTGCTTGATTAAAGGGAGCATCATATTATGTATTGGTATTGTTGTGATCATAGTCTAAAACATCGATAATATCAACGTAATATCAAGGATATTATCGTTTTTTCGGGTCACGGATATTTCGGAATGTATCCATACACATATCATATAAATATCGATAATATCGGAAATATCGATGTTGCAATCCGAATTTTCTTATCCCAAGAATGACACTTCACTATTGAAATAGTTTGATGCTGTGAAAAGTAAGAGTATTAGCGATGATCAGAAGGTGGTTTTTAATGTTAATCAAGGTTGTTTGAGCACCTACTGGTGAGATTCCATTAGGTGAGTTTAAACATTGTTTAATTCATGTGTTTGATTGTTGAATTTTATTGTTTTATAAACAGTTAACTATTGGATACCATTAACAATATTCATGATCATAATCTCTATCATGCCGACTTGGCACATAAGGATTCATATGTGTTTTGTAATGGAAAGCTGAAAATATTGAATATTCAGAAGAGGTTGTTTATGGAACCGCCTATGCAGGATTCCTTCAAGAAGCAGGATTTCAAGGACTTACGAAATGTGTTGCAGGATTTAATTGAACCGACAAATGGTAATTGGGTAGAATGGCTTAGCTTTTGTGATTGCTTCGACGCAGCCTCACACCATTCGTAAGTTGTTTAGTTTTACAATTAAGTAGGTGTAAATAACCCAATATTCGAGAATTCAAGAGACGGTTATAGCGAGACGAGTCGTTTATCATTACAATAGGTGTCAAGTGGAAGTGCAGTGAAGAGAGAAGCATATCTTTGCATAAGTATGAAGAAGAAAACTGAAGCGCATGCTTGCTCGTGTGAATATTTTTTTTTCTTTGTAAAAGCATGATTGCTTGATTAAAGGGAGCATCATATTATGTATTGGTATTGTTGTGATCATAGTCTAAAACATCGATAATATCAACGAAATATCAAGGATATTATTGTTTTTTCGGGTCACGGATATTTCGGAATGTATCCATACACATATCATATAAATATCGATAATATCGGAAATATCGATGTTGCAATCCGAATTTTGTTATCCCAAGTATGACACTTCACTATTGAAATAGTTTGATGCTGTGAAAAGTAAGAGTATTAGCGATGATCAGAAGGTGGTTTTTAATGTTGATCAAGGTTGTTTGAGCACCTACTGGTGAGATTCCATTAGGTGAGTTTAAACATTGTTTAATTTATGTGTTTGATTGATGAATTTTATTGTTTTATGAACAGTTAACTGTTGGATACCATTAACAATATTCATGATCATAATCTCTATCATGGCGGCTTGGCACATAAGGATTCATATGTGTTTTGTAATTGGAAGCTGAAAATATTGAATATTCAGAAGAGGTTGGGTATGGAACCGCCCATGCAGGATTCCTTCAAGAAGCAAGATTTCAAGGACTTACGAAATGTGTTGCAGGATTTAATTGAACCGACAAATGGTAATTGGGTAGAATGGCTTAGCTTTTGTGATTGCTTCGACGCAGCCTCACACCATTCGTAAGTTGTTTAGTTTTACAATTAAGTTGGTGTTAATAACCCAATATTCGAGAATTCAAGAGACGGTTATAGCGAGATGAGTCGTTTATCATTACGATAGGTGTCAAGTGGAAGTGCAGTGAAGAGAGAAGCATATCTTTGCATAAGTATGAAGAAGAAAACTGAAGCGCATACTTGCTCGTGTGAATATTTTTTTTTCTCTGTAAAAGCATGATTGCTTGATTAAAGGGAGCATCATATTATGTATTGGTATTGTTGTGATCATAGTCTAAAACATCGATAATATCAACGAAATATCAAGGATATTATCGTTTTTTCGGGTCACGGATATTTCGGAATGTATCCACACACATATCATATAAATATCGATAATATCGGAAATATCGATGTTGCAATCCGAATTTTGTTATCCCAAGTATGACACTTCACTATTGAAATAGTTTGATGCTGTGAGAAGTAAGAGTATTAGCGATGATCAGAAGGTGGTTTTTAATGTTAATCAAGGTTGTTTGAGCACCTACTGGTGAGATTCCATTAGGTGAGTTTAAGCATTGTTTAATTTATGTGTTTGATTGATGAATTTTATTGTTTTATGAACAGTTAACTATTGGATACCATTAACAATATTCATGATCATAATCTCTATCATGGCGGCTTGGCACATAAGGATTCATATGTGTTTTGTAACGGAAAGCTGAAAATATTGAATATTCAGAAGAGGTTGTTTATGGAACCGCCCATGCAGGATTCCTTCAAGAAGCAAGATTTCAAGGACTTACGAAATGTGTTGCAGGATTTAATTGAACCGACAAATGGTAATTGGGTAGAATGGCTTAGCTTTTGTGATTGCTTCGAAGCAGCCTCACACCATTCGTAAGTTGTTTAGTTTTACAATTAAGTTGGTGTTAATAACCCAATATTCGAGAATTCAAGAGACGGTTATAGCGAGATGAGTCGTTTATCATTACGATAGGTGTCAAGTGGAAGTGCAGTGAAGAGAGAAGCATATCTTTGCATAAGTATGAAGAAGAAAACTGAAGCACATGCTTGCTCGTGTGAATATTTTTTTTTCTCTGTAAAAGCATGATTGCTTGATTAAAGGGAGCATCATATTATGTATTGGTATTGTTGTGATCATAGTCTAAAACATCGATAATATCAACGAAATATCAAGGATATTATCGTTTTTTCGGGTCACGGATATTTCGGAATGTATCCATACACATATCAAATAAATATCGATAATATCGGAAAGATCGATGTTGCAATCCGAATTTTGTTATCCCAAGTATGACACTTCACTATTGAAATAGTTTGATGCTGTGAAAAGTAAGAGTATTAGCGATGATCAGAAGGTGGGTTTTAATGTTAATCAAGGTTGTTTGAGCACCTACTGGTGAGATTCCATTAGGTGAGTTTAAACATTGTTTAATTTATGTGTTTGATTGATGAATTTTATTGTTTTATGAACAGTTAACTGTTGGATACCATTAACAATATTCATGATCATAATCTCAAGCATGGCGGCTTGGCACATAAGGATTCATATGTGTTTTGTAATTGAAAGCTGAAAATATTGAATATTCAGAAGAGGTTGGATATGGAACCGCCCATGCAGGATTCCTTCAAGAAGCAAGATTTCAAGGACTTACGAAATGTGTTGCAGGATTTAATTGAACCGACAAATGGTAATTGGGTAGAATGGCTTAGCTTTTGTGATTGCTTCGACACAGCCTCACACCTTTCGTAAGTTGTTTAGTTTTACAATTAAGTTGGTGTAAATAACCCAATATTCGAGAATTCAAGAGACGGTTATAGCGAGATGAGTCGTTTATCATTACGATAGGTGTCAAGTGGAAGTGCAGTGAAGAGAGAAGCATATCTTTGCATAAGTATGAAGTAGAAAACTGAAGCGCATGCTTGCTCGTGTGAATATTTTTTTTTCTCTGTAAAAGCATGATTGCTTGATTAAAGGGAGCATCATATTATGTATTGGTATTGTTGTGATCATAGTCTAAAACATCGATAATATCAACGAAATATCAAGGATATTATCGTTTTTTCGGGTCACGGATATTTCGGAATGTATCCATACACATATCATATAAATATCGATAATATCGGAAATATCGATGTTGCAATCCGAATTTTGTTATCCCAAGTATGACACTTCAGTATTGAAATAGTTTGATGTTGTGAAAAGTAAGAGTATTAGCGATGATCAGAAGTTGGTTTTTAATGTTAATCAAGGTTGTTTGAGCACCTACTGGTGAGATTCCATTAGGTGAGTTTAAACATTGTTTAATTTATGTGTTTGATTGATGAATTTTATTGTTTTATAAACAGTTAACTGTTGGATACCATTAGCAATATTCATGATCATAATCTCTATCATGGCGGCTTGGCACATAAGGATTCATATGTGTTTTGTAATAGAAAGCTGAAAATATTGAATATTCAGAAGAGGTTGGATATGGAACCGCCCATGCAGGATTCCTTCAAGAAGCAAGATTTCAAGGACTTACGAAATGTGTTGCAGGATTTAATTGAACCGACAAATGGTAATTGGGTAGAATGGCTTAGCTTTTGTGATTGCTTCGACGCAGCCTCACACCATTCGTAAGTTGTTTAGTTTTACAATTAATTTGTTATTTCAAGTTTTGATTTTAGTAATTTAGTTTTTGAGTTTTATCTCATCTCTCAGGTATTCTAACTATGTCGCAAAACTTAAAAGACATCCTTTTTTGAAATCTGCCAAGGACAGAATGGCTTACATATTTGACATTTATCGTGACTCTGACTCTGCTATGAAGAGTGCATTGGACGACACCTCAACCCATAGTTTTTTCCATCCCTCAGTGTAAATAACCCAATATTCGAGAATTCAAGAGACGGTTATAGCGAGATAAGTCGTTTATCATTACGATAGGTGTCAAGTGGAAGTTCAAGTAGGAGAGAAGCATATCTTTGCATAAGTATGAAGAAGAAAACTGAAGCGCATAATTTCTCGCTTGAATTTTTTTTTTCTCTAAAAAAACATGATTGCTTGATTAAATGGAGAATTCAAGAGAATGTTATAGCGAGATGAGTCGTTTAACGTTACGATAGGTGTCAAGTGGAAGTGCAGTGAGGAGAGAAGAATATCTTTGCATAAGTATGAAGAAGAAAACTGAAGCGCATGCTTGCTTGCTTGAATTTTTTTTTCTCTAAAAAAGCATGATTGCTTGATTAAATGGAGAATTCAAGAGAATGTTATAGCGAGATGAGTCGTTTATCATTACGATAGGTTTCAAGTGGAAGTACAATGAGGAGAGAAGCATATCTTTGCATAAGTATGAAGAAGAAAACTGAAGCGCATGCTTGCTCGCTTGAATTTTTTTTTTTCTCTAAAAAAGCATGATTGCTTGATTAAATGGAGAATTCAAGAGAATGTTATAGCGAGATGAGTCGTTTATCATTACGATAGGTGTTAAGTGGAAGTGCAGTGAGGAGAGAAGCATATCTTTGCATAAGTATGAAAAAGAAAACTGAAGCGCATGCTTGCTCGCTTGAATTTTTTTTCCTCTAAAAAAGCATGATTGCTTGATTAAATGGAGCATCATAACCATTTGTAAGTTGTTTAGTTTTACAATTAATTTGTTATTTCAAGTTTTGATTTTAGTAATTTAGTTTTTAACTCGTCTCTTAGATATTCTACCTATGTCGCAACACTTAAAAGACATCCTTTTTTGAAATATGCCAAGGACAGAATGGCTTACATATTTGACATTTATCGTGACTCCGACTCTACTATGAAGAGTGCATTGGACGACACCTCAAGCCATATTTTTTTCCATCCCTCGATGTAAATAACCCAATATTGGAGAATTCAAGAGAAAGTTATAGCGAGATGAGTCGTTTATCATTATGATAGGTGTTAAGTGGAAGTGCAGTGAGAAGAGAAGCATATCTTTGCATAAGGATGAAGAAGAAAACTGAAGCGCATGCTTGCTTGTGTGAATATTTTTTTTTTCTCTGTAAAAGCATGATTGCTTGATTAAAGGGAGCATCATATTATGTATTCGTATTGTTGTGATCATAGTCTAAAACATCGATAATATCAACGAAATATCAAGGATATTATCGTTTTTTCGGGTCACGGATATTTCGGAATGTATCCATACACATATTATATAAATATCGATAATATCGGAAATATCGATGTTGATAATTTTGCTCATAGTTCAACAATATTTTGTCAAAATATCGCTATAATATCAAAATATCGATGTAATGGAAAAAAAAGAAAAAAAACATAAAGCACGCACGCAAACAAAATTCAAACCCTTGTCATTTCACCACTATGTTGCTTATGTTTTTGTGATAATATGCTAAAATATGTATATTTATATGTTAGAAATGTGCCCTAAGAGCCAATACATTTGATGTAATCTCCTTAGAATACATTTCGTAAATAAAGGGCAAACTTATTTTGTTATCTATTACATCGTGTAAAGAAACAAATGTCCAGGGTATGCTATATAAGAGATAAAGTAATCTAAAGAAGTTTAGATTCATGAGACCTTTAATCTCTAACTGTAGTACCCCAAAATGTTCCTGATCATAGGTTATCAAATGGGCATTGATAAACCATCAAGATTAGCACATATTATGTATGCTCAATTGGGAGGATGGTTAGTCTCAAACCATTTGTGTAGTTGACACTAATACAAGTATGTGGGTGCTCATTACTGAATGAGTTCACTGAACGCGATCAATCGTAGTTCTCGTATGGAGTATTTATCTATATGTCAAACGAGAACTCATAGTTGCAATAATGCAAATTAGTCCTTAGACCTGAGGCATCATGGTTGTCCTGTAATGCGTTATTGATCTTTGATAGCTCTTAAAGGCAAGTCGTAAAAGATTTGTCTAAAGTGTTATTGGGATCTCTTAATTCATCATAGGGGCATGTGAATGTACAATAAGGAATCTCTACTTTTGATAAAGAAAGAGAATGTTTCAAGATGTGATTCAGCAAATCTTCGGCCGAAGTATTTGAACATGATTTAGAAAGTGTTTTAGTCATGTTCTATTGAATCACATGAGGTTAATCATATTAGGGGTTTGACATTATCAATCCGTACCCTGAAAATATGATTGGAAACATTGTATAAGAGAAGGACCGTATTGCATTGCAATTCCAACTGAATAGGTTCTTTGTCTATTCTTATTAGCTTGGGTAGCCATGATATGTTGCTAGATGTCACTCTTGGCTTGTGGAAGTCCTAGGATTGATTGTGATCGATCCAAATAAAGGAAGAATTAAAAAGGGGTTTTAATTCCAGTTGGTTAGAAAGAGTTCTAATATTTTTCCCACTGCCTTGCTAAATTAGAACCTAATGGATCGCACACCTTAAATGGTTAACATTGAGTAATACAAATGAGAATGAGGAAATCAATTTGATTGATTTGATGTGGATGATTTACAACGTGTAAAATGGTATTTGGGCCTCCGTAATAGTTAATGAGAAGCCCAAATGGTTGGGTATCAAGCCCAAAGGCTTTACACACTTAAAGATTATGGTTTAAGTGTCATAAGGCCCACTTTTGGAAGCCCAATGGGGTTTGTCCGAAAATGCATATATAGATATGTATGGGAATTGTTTCTATAAGCAAGTTAATAAGCTAATTAACATACAAACACAATCCAACATCAACCAAAGGGGTTTGGGAGATCAAAGAGAGATAAAAGAGAGTTTTCAAGAGTGAAACACTTTCATCTTTCAAAGTGGTTTAGATTGAAACAAATCTTGAGATTCTTGAACTAGCATTCTTGTATTCTCAAGATACTCCTTCTCATCTCAAGGTTCCATTGGTGTCGAGACTTAGAGGCCATATCCTTTTGTGGCTCACAAGGAGGAGAAAGATCAAAGAGGAGATCAACAAAGGGAAATCATCAAGAGAAGACCAAAACACAACTTGGTTCATATTATAGCATCAAGGGTAATGAAGACTTATCCTTTTCTCTTGTGCTTTCCTTTATGAAATCATATCAATGTTCATGGCTTAAGATACTTGGAAGAAGTTTTGTTTTGAATTTAAACAACCACCATATTCTTCCGCTGCGATTAATTTGATTAAATGCAACTTTAATATTCAAATGAACTTCTTAAAAATGTTTTAAAACCAACAATTGGTATCAGAGCCATAGGTCATGAACTTGATATGTTTCTAGGGTTTAGAGATGCATATATATGGGTTGAAAAATTCATTTAAAGTATAATAGTTATGCTTGATTTATTTTGATATGATTGGATAAAATCAAATGGAGTGAAAAGAGTTGTTTGGGATTTTGAATTTCCGGTTTAATGTTTTGATGATTGATGCTATCTTTGTATGCATATATGTATGTATGAACACTAGAGCATGGTTGCATTAAAACCCCATGATTTTAACCTCATGAAATATTTGATATTAAGAGCATGAGATGGTTAAAATGGAATATGAATTTTTCCGGAAATTGCATGAACATTCATATTAGTTCATATGTGTGTTCTTGGTGTTCTTGATGTTCTTGTTATGGGATCTTTTTGATCCATAAGTTAGGTGACTATTTTTGGTGGTTGTGTTAGTGGATTTTTCCACCAAAATAGGTCAAAAGATGATGATAATGTTTTATTATAAAATTGAAAGTTTTTCAAAAATGTTTCCACTTGATAAACATCTACCCACCACACTAAAATTAATAAGATTACTTTGTTCAGTGTGTAGGGACTATCTAGATGTAAATGTTAGTGATTTGATATAAAATGCAAAAGTTGGTCAATTTATTCATATCACTAATTATCTACCCACCACACTAAAATTAATTTGATTACTTTGGTGAGTGTGGTTGGCCTATCTAGTCATATACATAATTATCCACCTAGTTGGAATAATATTGATCACCACTTTGTGTTATATAAATGCATGCTTTAACCCCACACCCTAGTGGATCATCTTTGGATCCAATTATTAATTGTTGAATAGTTTTGGACATAGTTGCAATATATGATATGTGTGACTATGCTTAAAAGGTTTCTACAATTACATTTACTATTGTAGAAAAATGTTTTCACTCCATGGTAAATTTATTTTGTTTGAATATGGTTACCACTTGAATTAAACCCATATATATGTATGCAACCCAAGAGCATGTTTGACATTACTAGTTTAATTGTTTAAAGCGTTTAAATAATTAAAGGATGATTATGGACTTAGACCAAACAATTGAGCTATGTGATTGGCCGCTTGTTGGATATGTATTCGATTTTGATTGGCTATGTAATAATGAAATGGCTTTCATGCCTAATTTATTTTATGCGCGCGTAATTAAAATGAATCACCTTCCAAGACCATGATCCAACATGGTGGCTCATGTTGGATCAACAAGAAAGTCCATAATCATCCTATAAGACCAATGCAATTGCAATGTTCGGTAATGACAATAAATAAACCAATTAGTAGTACCAAGTATTCTCACTATCTCAAGGAAATGGTTTTCTAAAATATTTAGTGGGAGTATTATGTGCTACTAATATTTGCATTGGGAACCATTTAATGAGATTAAAAAGGCAATTTTAACAGGATTAAAATTGGATTAAAATGAGACCAATTTAACTACCCTCAAAGCAATATTAAGTTGATAAGCGAAATGACATTTTGAATGCTATTTTGTGGCCTTCCACCGTGGTAGTCTCTTATTGGGTGGCACATTTACATCTTGTTGGACCTCAGTGAGGCAACATCCAGTACTTGTAACCATCCAAGGGAAGCCTATTACACATACTTGATGTAGTGCGGATAGATAACGAGTGTGTCCAACAAACTGTTAGGTTGATGACATACTTGAAACCCTATACCCACAAGCATGGTGGGAATAACTTAACTAAGACGAACGAAACCAACAAACTGTTAGGTTGAGGTCTAGTTCTCTAGAGGCCATAGTGATGGGTATTCACATTATGATGTGATTGGATAAGAGTATCCTCTCATTAGTATCATGGCAATCCAACAAACTGTTAGGTTGAGGAAAACTATGTTAAAGTGAGACTCTCATCCCCACTAAGAGTTTCAACGGAAACTCTCGGATTTCAGGAGGGATATGAAATTTGCCAAAAATAGTGGGAGCTACCATCATGACTTAAAGACCCTAAGTCCTTGGTAGAAGATTAATCTAAACTAAAATTTGTTTTCGTTGTTGCAGAATTTTCAAATGGCCATTAAAAACCCAATCTCATCGATACTTAACAATTACATCCTTGATGGCACGAACTATCCGGGTTGGCTTCGCAAAGTCAAAGTTGTCCTTAAAATGGATGAGATTGATTATGTGTTGACACATGCCCCACCACATATTCATCCTGATGAAGAAGCTTCTCAGGAAGAAATAACTGCTTATGAGAAGCATGTCAAAGATGATAGCAGAGGTAAATGTTACTTACTAGCATCCATGAACGATGAGCTACTAAAACAACATGAAGATATGGATGATTGTGCTTCCATATTGCTTCACCTTAAAGAGCTTTATGGTGAAGCTACTCGTAGCTTGCGTTACAATACAATATGTGAACTTGTCAACGCAAAGATGACAAGAGGGACTCCGGTTAATCAGCATGGTCTCAAGATAATATCATTGCTTGAGAAATTGGAAAAATTGGATGCTCCATTTAATGCTGAAGTTCAACAAGACTTTTTTCTGTCGTCCCTCTCATCAGATTTTTCCCAATTTGTTATGAACTATAATATGGGAAAGATGGAAAGTTCCTTATCTGAGCTACTCAATATGGCTATGGTAGCTGAAAAGAATATCTTGAATGATAAAGGAATGAAAGGGACAGTTGCGGTGTTTGAAAAGGGTTCTTCTTCCTCTTCCAAAACCAAACCGAAAGGTAAGGACAAGGGAAAGAAGAAGAAAGGTTTTCTAAAGCCCAAGAAGGAAAAATAACAAAGAAAAGCAAGGAACCGAAAGGAACTTGCTTTCACTGTGGAAAGGATGGACATTGGAAGAGGAATTGCAAGGATTACCTTGCAAGCTTAAAGAACAAGCCTTCGGAAGGTAACACTCTTGTTCTTGAATCAGTTTTTACAGTTAATACTTCTACCTGGATAGTTGATTCAGGAGCTAGTCAACATATCTGCAATTGTGTGCAGGGACTAATGGGAAGTAGAAGACTCGGAAAAGGAGAAATGGTGCTAACTGTGGGTAATGGCACTAAGGTAGCTGCCAAAGCTGTAGGCACCTATCATCTCAATCTACCTTCCGGGGAGACCCTGAAATTAAATAATTGTTATTTCATTTCTGGTTGTGTAAAGAACTTAATATCAGTCTCTATGCTTTTAAGAGACGGATTTGTTGTTTTGTTTGACAAACTACTTTGTTCTATTTCACATAATAATCGAATTATTGCTTATGCAAATTTGATTGATGGTCTTTTTCATTTGGAAATGAATGGTAGTATTAACTGTATGGATAAAGATGCATCTAGACCTAAAAGGCCCAGAGAAGTGGATAACTCAACTAAATTGTGGCACCTCAAACTTGGACATATTAGCCAAGATAGGATTCACCGGATGGCAAAAGATGGATGCCTTGGATCTTTAGACCCTGCTCCTATGCCTACTTGTGAATCTTGTCTACAAGGTAAAATGACCAAGTCTCCTTTTACTGGAAAAGGAGAAAGAGTTGCAGAATTGTTGGGGTTGATCCACACAGATGTTTGTGGACCTTTGTCTACAAACGCAAGGGGAGGTTATTCGTACTTCATTACCTTTACCGATGATCATTCACGGTTCGGGTATTTATACTTAATGAAGCATAAGTCTGAATCTTTTGAAAAGTTTCAAGAATTCAGAAATGAAGTTGAAAACCAAACTGGATTGAGTATTAAAATCCTTAGATCCGATCGAGGTGGTGAATACTTGAGCACAGAGTTTCTTGATTACCTCAAGGAACATGGCATCTTATCACAGTGGACTCCACCAGGAACTCCACAACATAATGGGGTCTCTGAAAGGAGAAATCGAACCTTAATGGATATGGTTCGTTCCATGATGAGCTATACTGATTTACCTATATCCTTTTGGGGATATGCACTTGAAACAGCAATTCATTTGTTAAATAGAGTGCCTTCCAAATCTGTTCCAAAAACTCCATATGAAATGTGGTTTGGGAAGAAACCAAGTCTTGGATATATCAAGATTTGGGGTTGTCCAGCATATGTCAAAAGACAAGATGTGGATAAACTAGATGCAAGGTCTGTGAAGTGTAGATTTATAGGGTATCCCAAGGAAACTATGGGATATTACTTCTATCACATCGACGAGCAAAGGTTGTTCGTCGCAAGGTCAGCTACCTTCCTAGAAAGGGAATACGCTCTTGATGGGAAAGGGGGACATGAGATAGAACTCAAGGAATTGTCCAATGAGCTAGAAATCAACACTGAACTAAATGCAATCCCAGATCCACAACCTGTTGTAACACAAACTCCGCGTATTTCAAGTAGGGTTAGAAGAATGCCTGAGAGGTATTATGGATTCCTTCATGAAAACGAAGGAGAGTTAAATCTCCTAAGTGATTGTAAGGATATTGAAGACCCCTTGAACTACAATGAGGCAATGTCAGACATTGACTCACAGAAATGGCTTGGAGCCATGAAATCCGAAATGGATTCTATGTATACCAACAAAGTCTGGACTCTAGTTGATCCACCTCTTGGTATTGTACCAATAGGAAATAAATGGATTTTCAAGAGGAAGATAGGCTCGGATGGGAAAGTAGAAACCTATAAGGCAAGGCTAGTAGCAAAGGGCTACAAGCAGAGAGAAGGAATTGACTATGAAGAAACCTTCTCTCCTGTTGCTATGACAAAGTCTATTCGGATTTTGCTTGCAATAGCTGCATATCATGATTATGAGGTTTGGCAAATGGATGTGAAGACGGCTTTTCTGAATGGCCACCTTCAGGAAGAACTATACATGGATCAACCTGAAGGCTTCATTTCTAAAGCTGATAAGCATAAGTATGCAAGCTACATAAATCCATTTATGGATTGAAGCAAGCTTCTAGGAGTTGGAACATCCGTTTTGATGAAGTTGTCAAATCATTTGACTTCATACAAAACATGGATGATCAATGTGTGTACAAGAAGGTAAGTGGGAGTTCAGTAGTATTCCTTATCTTGTATGTAGATGACATACTGATTATTGGAAACGATATAGGAATGCTATCTTCAGTGAAGCTGTGGCTCACTAAATCATTCTCAATGAAAGATTTAGGAGAAGCATCTTATATACTTGGAATAAAGATTTATCGTGATAGATCTCAGAGAATAATTGGATTATCTCAATCCTTGTATATAGATAAGGTGCTAAAGAGATTTCATATGGAACAATCTAAGAAAGGGTTACTTCCAGTTAGACATGGACTTCACCTTTCTAAGAACATGTGTCCGAAAACTCCTGAAGAGATACAGCAGATGAGTAAAATCCCTTATGCATCTGCAATAGGGAGTCTCATGTATGCCATGGTTTGTACAAGACCAGATATCAGTTATGCTGTAAGTATAACGAGTAGATATCAGTCAAACCCCGGATTAGATCATTGGGGAGCTGTTAAGTGTATCCTTAAATACTTACGAAGGACTAAGGACATGTTCCTCGTTTATGGAGGAACATCAGAGTTACAAGTGGAAGCGTTTACTGATTCAGATTTTGCATCCGATGTAGATGATCGTAAATCCACATCTGGGTACGTCTTCATTTTGAATGGAGGCGTTGTTAGCTGGAGAAGCTGTAAACAAAGTGTACTGCTGACTCCACGACTGAAGCTGAGTATGTTGCTGCCTCAGAAGCAGCAAAGGAAGCTGTTTGGATGAAAAAGTTCATTACCGAACTAAATGTGGTTCCAACCATAATGTCACCAGTACCTTTGTACTGTGACAACAATGGGGCGATAGCTCAAGCCAAAGAACCCAGGTCTCATAAGAGATTCAAGCACATTGACAGAAAATTTCACAAGATTCGAGAACACATTTCGAATGGTGATATATGCATTCTAAAGGTTGCATCTGCAGACAACGTAGCAGATCCACTCACTAAGCCTATGTCACAGTCACAACTGGATAGACATACAGAGAAAATGGGTATTAGATACATGGCTAAATGGCTCTAGTGCAAGTGGGAGATTGTTAGAAATGTGCCCTAAGAGCCAATACATTTGATGTAATCTCCTTAGAATACATTTCGTAAATAAAGGGCAAACTTATTTTGTTATCTATTACATCGTGTAAAGAAACAAATGTCCAGGGTATGCTATATAAGAGATAAGTAATCTAAAGAAGTTTAGATTCATGAGACCTTTAATCTCTAACTGTAGTACCCCAAAATGTTCCTGATCATAGGTTATCAAATGGGCATTGATAAACCGTCAAGATTAGCACATATTATGTATGCTCAATTGGGAGGATGGTTAGTCTCAAACCATTTGTGTAGTTGACACTAATACAAGTATGTGGGTGCTCATTAGTGAATGAGTTCACTGAACGCGATCAATCGTAGTTCTCGTATGGAGTATTTATCTATATGTCAAACGAGAACTCATAGTTGCAATAATGCAAATTAGTCCTTAGACCTGAGGCATCATGGTTGTCCTGTAATGCGTTATTGATCTTTGATAGCTCTTAAAGGCAAGTCGTAAAAGATTTGTCTAAAGTGTTATTGGGATCTCTTAATTCATCATAGGGGCATGTGAATGTACAATAAGGAATCTCTACTTTTGATAAAGAAAGAGAATGTTTCAAGATGTGATTCAGCAAATCTTCGGCCGAAGTATTTGAACATGATTTAGAAAGTGTTTTAGTCATGTTCTATTGAATCACATGAGGTTAATCATATTAGGGGTTTGACATTATCAATCCGTACCCTGAAAATATTTGGAAACATTGTATAAGAGAAGGACCGTATTGCATTGCAATTCCAACTGAATAGGTTCTTTGTCTATTCTGATTAGCTTGGGTAGCCATGATATGTTGCTAGATGTCACTCTTGGCTTGTGGAAGTCCTAGGATTGATTGTGATCGATCCAAATAAAGGAAGAATTAAAAAGGGGTTTTAATTCCAGTTGGTTAGAAAGAGTTCTAATATTTTTCCCACTGCCTTGCTAAATTAGAACCTAATGGATCGCACACCTTAAATGGTTAACTTTGAGTAATACAAATGAGAATGAGGAAATCAATTTGATTGATTTGATGTGGATGATTTAAGTGTAAAATGGTATTTGGGCCTCCGTAATAGTTAATGAGAAGCCCAAATGGTTGGGTATCAAGCCCAAGGGCTTTACACACTTAAAGATTATGGTTTAAGTGTCATAAGGCCCACTTTTGGAAGCCCAATGGGGTTTGTCCGAAAATGCATATATAGATATGTATGGGAATTGTTTCCATAAGCAAGTGAATAAGCTAATTAACATACAAACACAATCCAACATCAACCAAAGGGGTTTGGGAGATCAAAGAGAGATAAAAGAGAGTTTTCAAGAGTGAAACACTTTCATCTTTCAAAGTGGTTTAGATTGAAACCAATCTTGAGATTCTTGAACTAGCATTCTTGTATTCTCAAGATACTCCTTCTCATCTCAAGGTTCCATTGGTGTCGAGACTTAGAGGCCATATCCTTTTGTGGCTCACAAGGAGGAGAAAAATCAAAGAGGAGATCAACAAAGGGAAATCATCAAGAGAAGACCAAAACACAACTTGGTTCATATTATAGCATCAAGGGTAATTAAGACTTATCCTTTTCTCTTGTGCTTTCCTTTATGAAATCATATCAATGTTCATGGCTTAAGATACTTGGAAGAAGTTTTGTTTTGAATTTAAACAACCACCATATTCTTCCGCTGCGATTAATTTGATCAAATGCAAGTTTAATATTCAAATGAACTTCTTAAAAATGTTTTAAAACCAACATTATATTGTTTTGTTTTAAACTATTTTTGCAAGAATTAGATTTTCTCATGAGAATGTGAGTCTTTGTCCTTTCATTTTGGGATGGAATTGAACGGCTCATGGAAAGACTACGAGACCCAATCTTCAAATGATTTTCCTTATGGACAACGTCAACGAATCTTGGATCCATATGGGTGGCATGTTAACAATTACATGGAAAACTGTTTTGGGGTGGTTGCAATGTATAAAGTGTAAAATATTGTAGTAAATCATTATATATACATGATTATGGTGTGTTTAATCTTCTTTCATTAATTACTAAGGGTGGTTGCGGTTCGGTAACCACGAATTTTTGCCCAAACCGCAAACCGACCGACTATTTACAGTATGGTGATTTTTGAAACCACAAAAAGCGGTCGATTACCGTGAATTAGCAGTTTAAAACCGCAAGTTCTTTTTATGTCATAAAAATCCAATCTTCCACATTTTAGGCCTAATTTTGATGCTTATTTTGAAGCCTTTTAAGTTCAAGCATACTTTAACCCAAAAATATAAATTCACAACCTCAACTTCTCAAGCATTCACAACCTAAAGAAAATTAAAGTTACAATTCCAAGCATTCTAATTAAAATTAAACTTCTCAAGCATTCACAACCTCAACTTCTCAAGCATTCCAATTCCAAATCCTTTAAAGTTACAAACCAAAAAGAAAATGCAATGCAAAATGAATTAAAGCTACAACCCAAAGGAAAAATCAAATTCAAAGTTAATTAAAGTTACAAACTAAAAGGAAAATGCAATGCACCAATGTTACAAACTCAAGTGTTGGTGGTGGTGAGTGGATTTGAAGGACCCCGTTGTGTTGTTTGAGCACCAATGCTATCTACAAAATGCAATTTTTTATATATTTTAAATATAGTCGAGGTTTGCGGTAACCGCAAGTTTTGAAAATCAAATACTACAACCGCAACCGCAAATGCGGTTCGGTTCTTCATACCGCAGATGCGGTTCGGTTTCCTGCAATTGTGGTTTCATTGCGGTAAATTGTCGATTGGTTTTTGCAGTTTTTCAGTCTAAAATGCCACCCCTATTAATTACTACATATTTTCTCTACTTACAATGTTTGTTAGTTCACTATATAATCAATTTAAATAAGTTAAATCCATCATGCAATGAATTTCCTTCCTTTTTTTTTTGTGATAAACTTATAGATAATTGACTAAATAAACATCTTCTAAAGTTTCAATAAAAAATTCCAAGTTTTTCTTACAATTTCCATGGTTTTTATTCAATTTTTATCGATATCGATAATATCCTGATATTTCCATCGAAATTTTCATGTTTTTGGACTACCGATATTTCCGATACCATCAATATATTAGACCTTGGTTATGATTTGGTTCATCCAAAGATGTCAAAGAATGAATGAAAACATAAATGGCAGCAAAAATAATTGAGAAGAAAAATGAGGATGGTGATTAAATGGTCAATTTAGTGTTGCAGAGAGTCCGCCTAACCCCAAAACAGGAGGCAGGGCACCACAATAGGATTTTCCGTTCACTTTGCACCATTGACCATAGAGTGTGTAGTGTGATCGTGGATAGTGGCAGTTGCGAGAATTTAGTGTTCAAGAAATTGGTTGATTAATTACAGCTCTCAACACAGAAGCATGAGGCTCCGTATGCATTGAGGTGGGTGAAAAAATGACCAGTAGTTTAGGAGACAGAAGTGTGCAAGGTTCCTATCTCCATTGGCAAGCATCACAAACAAGAAGATTCGTGTGATGTGATCGATATGGATGCTAGCCATATGTTACTAGGGCGTTTTTGGCAGTATGATACAAATGCTACATATAAAGGACATGATAATGTGTACTTGTTCAATTGGGGTTCCCACAAGATCGCTATGGCTCCTGTCAGTGATTGTGGAAAATTGCAGAAGCCAAAGAACTATAGTTTTCTAGTGATGTCGAACAACGAGAAAGAGTTTGAGGAAGATATTAAAGAAGTTGGTGTCTTATACCACGTGTATGTAAAGGAGTTGTTGATTGCCTTGCCAGAGGGCGTGTCTTTGATCAATGCATAATTCTGTATCTTTTGGTAGCACTCTACCCTATTGTTTGCTTATGTTTTTAAGTAAAACTTGTGCTTTTAACCTCTTTTGTGTTTGTCATTCAGTTCATTGAGCTCTAGGTAATACTTGAGGCAATTGGAGTAAAATGGTGAAAACAATGTGTAAAAACGGAAGACTGAGTTACAAATTCATTTCGGACTTATCTTCTTCGTCCGAACTCGGATTGGCCCAAGTAACATGTGGATCGAAAGATAAGAGTCTGAACTTGAGGATGGGCTGCTCACATACATGAATTGAGTAAGGGAAGTCCAATCCGTCGGCCCATCAAAGTACATGTCATGCTGACTTACAGATGAGCTCATTGCTTGCTTGGTCATGCTTAGCTAAGGGATGAGGAGTGGTTTCTGGTGGGAATTGTTGGTGAGCAGCCAAGAAACTAATATCTAATTGCAAATGGCTGATGGTGGAGGCTTAATTCAATTCAGATTTCTCTTCTCACTCTCCCTATAAATACCACATCCATCCCATTCCAAAACACACAACATCTGAGCATTCAGCTTCCTCTAGTCCTCTTCCCAGCAACCTCTCCATCCTTCACATCCCCATCACCTCCCAAACACAATTCCTCTAGCCCAATTCCCAGAAACCACTCCATCCTTCACATCCCCATCATCTCATTCCATTCAGCCACTACAATTCACTCTAGCCAACCTCTAACACTTCCATCCTTCCCCAAACACTCCATTCTGCCCAAAATCATCAAAACAGCTCCAGAAAACCTCCCTTCCAATTCTCTACGAATTTCCTCTTCCTCTACCATCACCACTCACCCAAACTCATCCCAACTCACTTCATCCACTACACTCATACACACATTCAGATTCACATCATTCTTCACCTCTGGCTGCAAGTATACATGGTGGAAGCTGTGAGGAGTTCTTCAACCTCATAATTTGATCTTCACGGGTTTTTCTTACCTTCTCCATGTTTACTTTGATTCAATTGTATTCTCCATTAATGATGTGTAACTAATTACCATAACTAGGGTTTCAATGTAGCCTGTCAAGACAATTTCATGTTTTCAAGTTAATGTTATCCTTTGTTGATTACTTCTAAATTCTGGTCTCATTCACTTGTTCTTATTGAATCTTTATGCATGTTTAAATAACTGGCCACTATTAACACTTGCATGTTGATTATCTAGTTCAAGTTTACATAAACATCATATGACTCTTGAACTGATTAGTGAATGAGTGAGTAATGCATTTAGGACAAACATCATGTTTAAATGTTTACTTGGTTCTATAGTGTTGGTACTCAAGCTTAATGGATTCAGATTCATAGCTTAGACTAAACATCATAGCTAGGTTGTGTTTCTGAGTACTTGATTAAAACCAAACATCATATGGATAATCATACATAACACGAACTCCAGAATTGTAATCAATTTAGGTGATTGTCAACTTGTAACTTGAAATTGGATTGTCATGGTGAAGTTGAACCCCTAGTGCTTGTCTCATCATCTTTAAATTCTCCAAACATCTACTTCTGATTACTTGTTCTTGCATTCCTTTTTAGTAGTTTTCACTCCAAACAACTCAATTCAATCTCAATTAAATTCTGTTTAGCTTAGGTTTTTTGGAATCTAAGTAGTAGTATTAAGTGCTTTCATCTAAGTCTCTGTGGAACGACCTCGTACTTGCATTCCTATACTATAATTGATTCATTGCACTTGCGAGAAATAGATAGAACAAAATCTGTCTAACAAAAAATGGCGCCGCTGCCGGGGACTTGATTAAGAGTCTTGTTACTACTGCTTACTTTGTTTTGTTTTTCTTTGTTTTCAGGTATTGCATGTCGAAAAAACCATTGCTTGAACAAGTTGTATCAGCGGTGAGGAAACACTCTCAATCCGGAACCATTAAGATCCAACCAATCCGTGGTACACAACAATCATCTCTTGCTGAACTTGAAGAAAGGCTTGTTGAAGCAAGAGTGGCAGCCATTGAATCTATTCTCATCATTCAGAAGCTGAAACCTCCAATTCTGCAAGCTTAGAAGAGTACTCTCAATTCAACATCTTTAACTCAGATCAAGAAGAAGAAGAAAAAGAAGAGATGGCAGCCAATGACCGACTTGCTTTGGAGGATCTTGGTCAACCAATCATACCAAATTCACCTTCATGCATCTTGCTGTCCACAGAAGCTAGAAACTATGAGCTTAAATCTTCTCACTTTCAAATGCTTCCTTCTTTTTATGGTTTACCTAACGAAGATCCTTTGGCTCACATTAAAGAATTTTATACTGTTGTGTGTACTTTGCCTTTGAAGGATGTGTCTGAAGCAGATTTGAGGATGAGGGTGTTCCCTTACACTTTGAAAGATAGAGCAAAGACTTGGTTGATGTCGTTAACCCCTGGATCACTAACCAGTTGGGATGCTGTTGCTAAGAAGTTCTTGGAGAAGTTTTTCTCCTCCCAAAAGACAGCCACCTTGAGGGCTCGGATTTTCAACTACGCACAACATGATGGTGAACCATTCAATGAATGCTGGGAGCGTTTCAAAGGAACTCTAATGCAATGTCCACATCATGGGTTACCTCTATACTTACAAATGCAAATTTTTTATGATGGACTAACCGAGACTTGTCAATCTACTGTCAATAATGCTGCAGGTGGAGCTTTAAAGAAGAAGAATGCTCAAGAGTCATATGACATATTTGAGATGTTGGGATCCAATGACCAACACAAAGATACAAGAGGTAAAAGTGCTGGTATCTATGAGATTAGTCCTAACAATGAGCTTGCTTTACAGGTTGCTGGTTTACAACGGAAGCTTGATTCTGTGCTCAATATGGTACCTAAAGTTCCTCAAGTTGAAGTTTGTGGTATCTGCAACGTTCAAGGACACTCAACTCACATGTGCCCAGCTGGGAATGATTATCCTGCGTTTATCCATGAACAAGCCCACATGATGAATTCATACAACCAAAGGCCAAGAAATGACCCCTTCTCGAACACTTATAATCCGGGTTGGAGGAATCATCCAAACTTCTCTTGGAGCAACAATCAAAATCAAAATCAAGCGAGTTCATCATTCCAACCCAAATCTAGTTCATTGGAGGACACAGTCAAGTTGTTGGCCCAAAATACTTTGCAATTCCAGCAAACAACTAATGGTGCTCTTCAACAACATTCTGCTGCCCTTACCAAGATGGAGATTCAATTAGGACAAATTGCAGATAGTTTGAACCAAAGAGAACCTGGAAAATTCCCTAGCCAAACAAATGTGAATCCCAAGCATCACGAGCAAGCCAAAGCAATCACAGTGCTTAGAAGTGGTAAGGTTTTTGATAATAAGGTTGGCAATGAAGTTACTAATGATGATATTGTGAATGCAGGTGATGAACAAAATGAAAAGACCACACCAAAGGAAGCAATTCCCATTGGCACGTCAACAATTTCACCTCAAATGCACAAGGCCAAGAACCCTTATCTGCCACCAATTCCTTTCCCTGGGCGTCTTGCTACAAGCAAACACGATAAGTCTTTTGCTGAAATTTATGACATACTTAGTAAAGTCAATGTTAACTTGCCTCTGCTTGATATGATCAGGAATATGCCAACTTATGCTAAATTCTTTAAGGAGTTGAATTCACACAAAAGAAGGTATAGCCCTCATGAGAAGGTGTTGGTGTCTGAAAATGTAAGTGCTGTCCTTCAAAGGAAACTTCCTCCTAAGCTCAAGGATCCAGGCAGTTTTACAATCGGCATAACCATTGGAGATAAACGAGCTGAGAAAGCCATGTTGGATTTAGGTGCAAGTATCAATCTAATGCCTTATTCAGTGTATGTTCAACTAGGCTTGGGAGAATTGAAATCCACCACACTCAGCTTACAACTTGCTGATCGCTCAGTGAAATATCCTAGAGGTATAGTTGAAGATATTTTGGTTCAAGTTGATAAGCTAATATTGCCTGCTGATTTTGTAGTGTTAGACATGGAAGATGCACCCATTCATAACCGAGAGCTGCCTATCTTGCTTGGAAGACCATTCATGGCCACAGCAAACACTCTCATTGATGTTAAAAATGGCATTCTCAAAATGACAGTCCTTGGCCAGACCGTAGAATTCAAAGTGTTTGAATCCTTATCTCATCCTTCTAATTCAGTTGATTGTTTTTCAATTGATTGTTTGGATTCTCTGGTCTTCTCTAAATTTGTGCAGGCACAATCTGATGATGATTTAGAAATTGTTTTGACACAACCTTTAGGTGACCTTGATGATGAACCTGAGTTTATGGAAGTTGCAGCTGCTCTTGAGTTTTCGAAACCATACCATTCTTCCATTTCACCCATTATAGAGCCTCTTGAACCTGCCTCCATTAAACTAGTTCCCTCCATTGTCAAACCACCTAAACTTGAGCTCAAACCTCTTCCACAACACCTTAAATATGTTTACCTTGGTGAGATAGAAACCCTTCCTGTCATTATAGCTTCTGACCTTTCACCATTAGAGGAGGACAAGCTGATTAAAGTTCTGAGAGACCACAAGAATGCTATCGGATGGACCATCGCAGATATCAAGGGAATAAGCCCTACAATGTGCATGCATCGAATTTTGATGGAGGATGCCAAGCCAACTCGTGAGCCCCAAAGGAGACTCAACCCACCTATGAAGGATGTTGTAAGAACTGAAATACTCAAATTACTTGATGTAGGAATCATTTATCCTATCTCAGATAGCAAATGGGTGAGTCCTATCCAAGTTGTTCCAAAGAAGTCAGGCATCACAGTGGTGAAGAATGAGAACAATGAGCTGGTGCCGACAAAACCCATCACGGGATGGAGAGTTTGCATTGATTATCGGAAGCTAAACACTGCCACTAGAAAGGATCACTTTCCTTTACCTTTTATTGATCAAATGCTTGAAAGGCTAGCTGGTCACTCACATTATTGTTTCCTTGATGGCTTTTCAGGTTATAATCAAATTGCAATAGCCCCAGAAGATCAAGAGAAGACAACATTCACATGCCCTTTTGGAACATTTGCGTATAGACGAATGCCATTTGGTTTATGCAATGCTCCAGCCACCTTCCAACGATGCATGATGGCTATCTTTTCAGACATGATAGAGAGGTTCATTGAGGTATTTATGGATGACTTTTCAGTTTTTGGATCTTCTTTTGATGATTGTCTTAACCACTTGTCATTAGTGCTTAAAAGATGCCAGGAAACGAATCTCATTTTGAATTGGGAGAAGTGTCACTTCATGGTGAAGCAAGGTATTGTGTTAGGTCATGCAATTTCCAGCAAAGGTATTGAGGTAGACAAAGCAAAAATTGATTTGATTTCTAGTTTGCCAGCCCCTACTTCAGTGAAGGGAGTGAGGAGTTTTCTAGGACATGCAGGTTTTTATCGTCGTTTTATTAAAGATTTCTCCAAAATCACTCGTCCTCTATGCAATCTTTTGGCTAAAGATTCTGTTTTCAACTTTGATAAAGATTGTTTAGATGCATTTAACACTTTGAAACTTGAACTAACATCAACTCCAATTATCAAAGCACCAGATTGGTCTTTACCTTTCGAATTAATGTGTGATGCTTCTAACTATGCTCTTGGTGCAGTTCTAGGTCAAAGAGTGAATAAGCTCCCTCATGTCATCTATTATGCAAGCCGAACATTGAATGATGCTCAGCTAAATTACTCTACAACTGAGAAGGAGTTGCTTGCTGTAATTTTTGCTTTAGAGAAGTTTCGTTCATATCTTGTTGGGTCTAAAGTGATTGTATATTCTGACCATGCAGCACTTAGGTACTTGTTAACCAAGAAGGATGCTAAGCCACGCTTGCTTCGATGGGTATTGCTGTTGCAAGAATTTGATTTAGAAATCCGAGATAAGAAAGGGTGTGAGAATGTTGTTGCTGATCATCTATCTCGTCTCATCGATGGTAACCATGAGAATAAGGATGTCCTACCGCTCAATGAATCTTTTCCAGATGAACAACTATTGGCCATTCATGATCAAGAACCATGGTATGCTGATCTTGTTAATTATCTTGCTAGTGGTGTTTTGAGAGATGATTTAACTTTTCAGGAAAGAAAGAAGTTCCTTGCCAATGCCAAACATTACTTCTGGGATGATCCATATTTGTTCAAACATGGCCCCGACCAAATCATAAGGAAGTGTGTCCCAGAGAATGAGCAGCAAAGCATACTCAAGTTCAGTCATGAATTTGCATGTGGAGGTCATTTTGGTGCCAAGAAAACAGCAGCTAAGATTCTTCAATCCGGTTTCTTTTGGCCCTCTCTTTTTAAAGATGCCTTTTATTTCTGTTCTAAATGTGATAGGTGTCAAAGAATGGGAAACATAAGCCGGAGGAATATGATGCCACTGAACAACATTTTGGTGGTGGAGTTGTTTGACATATGGGGTATAGATTTCATGGGACCTTTTCCTTCCTCTTTGGGTTATACTTACATTCTTGTTGCTGTAGATTATGTTTCCAAATGGGTGGAGGCGTTGGCTACAAGGACTAATGATCACAAGGTTGTCCTAAAATTCCTGAGAGATATGATTTTCACTAGGTTTGGAACTCCCAGAGCTATCATTAGTGATGGTGGCAGCCACTTCTGCAATAAACCATTTGAAGCCTTAATGAAAAAGTACAATATCACACACAGAGTGGCGACTCCATATCATCCTCAAACATCCGGACAAGTCGAGATCAGCAATAGAGAGATCAAGAACATTTTGGAGAAAACTGTCAGTCCGACTAGAAAAGATTGGGCGTTGCGACTCAATGATGCACTTTGGGCATATAGGACAGCGTATAAGACTCCCATTGGGATGAGCCCGTACAGACTCGTGTTTGGGAAAGCTTGTCACCTGCCGATGGAGCTTGAGCACAGAGCATATTGGGCAATTAAGAAGTTCAATTTTGATCTCAAGGAAGCTGGGAATGTCAGAAAGTTGCAGATCAATGAATTGGAGGAGCTAAGGAATGAAGCTTATGAGAATGCCAAAATCTACAAGGAAAGGACCAAACGTTATCATGACAAGGCCATTCTCAGGAAAGAATTCAAGCCAGGTATGAAAGTTTTGTTGTATGACTCACGTTTGCGTCTCTTTCCAGGTAAATTGAGATCTAGATGGCTTGGCCCGTTCAAGGTGCTTCAAGTTTTTCCTCATGGAGCTGTTGAGATTGAAAACGTAAGGAACGGGACAGTTTTCAAGGTGAACGGGCAGCGGTTGAAACAATACTTGGATGACACACTGGAAACACAAGTTGTGGACTCCCTTGAGTTCACCACACCCTAACTTTGTCAATACCAGGTTATGTTGTTTTTATTTTTAGAGTAATTTTCTTTTTGTGTCTTTTAGGTCTAGTTTGGTTATTGCAGTGCATTTCCTTCTTTTAAACATTGAGAACAATGCTCCATTTAAGTTTGGGGGTAGGGTTTGACACTTTTGTGTTTTGTGTTAGAGCTAAGTTGTGTGAGCTTTGTTTTGCTTAGTATAATTTTGTTCAATGTCTTGCATGCCTTTAAAAAAAAAAAAAAAAAAAAAAAAAAAAGATTTTTCATATGAGTTGACTTCTGGTAACCCCAATGAGCACCTCTGTTAAATACAGTGTCTAGGAGTTCTATAGGCGACACCTTGGGTGTCTAAGAAGTTTTGGGTTTTAAGCAGGACCATTGTGACCTCTCCAAACTTCCCGGATCCCCTGGCTGTGTTTTCTGAGATTCTTAATTGGTAATCCGTGAGTCACTTGTATATTCGTGTATTTTTAAATTATTATTATTATTTTTTTTTTCTTTCTTTTTCTTATTCGTGTATATCCCCTGGCTGTGTTTCTTTTCTATGTAAAACCTAGCCGCTTCCTCTATCCCCTGAACATCTCAACTCTTCTTCCTCCCGAACCAAACCTTCTCCAATTTGTTGCTTATTGTAGATCTCGTCAATGGAGAAACTCCAGGAGGCCGTCGGTGGAAAGCTCAAGCAGGAGGAGTCCGAATTGAGCATGGTGAAGGTGCCTAGCCCAATGGTTTTGTTGAACTCACTGCCAGCTATCCCACCAGAAGATCCTTTGGGTAAGGATACCATTGTACAACGGGTGTTTGAGGTGATTGAGGTGCTCGTGGTAGTGTTTGCCATGGATCCCTCAGCAGTTACCATAGATGCCTTTCTGCTTCAAAGAGGTAGGGTGATAGAGGAAATTGAAGACATGATTCCAAATTGGAATCTGAATTGTGGATTGGAAGAGATGCAGCTTGCAGCACTGGCACGTTGTCTAGATACTTGGAGGGAATATCTGCTAGACAGGAGGTTTGTGGCAAGAACTGTTGTGATAAGCAGTCACATGTATTGTACAGGTAACATCCGAGACGAGTTTGGCATTTACTTAAGTATGCTTGACGAGTTTCATTTCCAATTAGTGTACATGACCACAAGGCTCCGAGACATCGTGGAACAGATGGATGAGTTGATAATAGATGGAGCCCTATATGATTCTTCTGTTTCAGACCCTTCGGAAAGTGAGTCAGAAGAAGAGCCATGGGTGAGCTCAGCCATCGATAGCATTTTGAGAAATGCTATGTTTGACGGATGAACCGTGCAGTGCCAGGTTACCCTTAATCCCTGTTTTCTGTTTTCTTCTATGCTTTCACATTGGGGGCAATGTTCAATTCAGGTCTGGGGGGGAGGTTTTCAATTTTTGTTCTTTTGATTTGTGTTTTCAATTTTTGTTCATTTGATTTGTGTTTCCAATTTTCGTTCGGTGTCGCTATTTTTTTTTTTTATTTTAAGAATGTCTGTTGAATTTTATGAGTCTTGGTGAAGGATTTCTTTTGCTTACTAATGGAGATGCATATGAAATGTCATTGTCACTAATTCTTTGTTGATGTGTTGCCATGGAAGTATTTGCATCAGAATTCTGCCGTACACATTGTCATGCAATTGGAATTTCAGTTCGCAAGGTGCCATACTCATATATCTTTAGAAGAATAGTGGAGACTACCCTTGTGAGCTAATTTGAGCTTATTCCGTTCTTTGAGAGGGTTTATTTGTTTCTACTCTTACAACTTCCCAGATTCCTTTTATCATGATCTCATTATATTCATCGAATACTAAGAACTAATTGATCTTTTGCAGAGACTATGTTGCTTGCTAACATTTGTGGAAAGGATTTACCCATTGATATGATGTAGGCTATGTGTGTTTGAGTCACTAAAAGGCTTTGATATCCTTCCCTGTTGTGTGCTTCCTTTACCAATTTTGCATCCAAACACTTAAGCCTTTCTTTCATCACCCACATTACTCCTACCTTGTATCTTAATCTAAGATACCATCCCCTGTTTAGCCGTACCTTATAACTGGAGAACATGTCAAGATCCAACAAAATGAAGAAGCAAGGATGCGCCTACCTATCAAATATAGTGAATCAGTGGGCTAATGCAATTGAAAGAGAAAAGCAAGAGATTGACAAATTCTGAAAAATAGTTGTATATACAAAAAGAAAAAAAAAATTATGGTGTTCTTGATCAAAGATCAAATTCAGTTCAAAGAAGCACAAGGCATTGCCTTGAAGATTCACAAAACATCTTCAACATCAGCAAGAAGGAGCACTCTTGGCATGTTCTTAAGTTCTTGATTTCCATGTCCCTTCTTTTCATAACCCCTGCCCTAGCCTGACATTACAAGCTTTAAGACCTAACTGATCATTGGGGAAATCCGGTTCATGGGTGCTGGTATGCAATGTATTCTTCTTTGTTCTTAGCATTTGGTTTCCTTTCATGAGATCTTATTTCCAGAAATCGTGCTTTTGTTTTATGATTATCTCATATGTGAAAATCTTGTTTCCCTTTACATAACGTCATTCACATATGCTTGTTGAGAAGCTAAACCCTAGGTTCTTTGTGAAAATTTGAGTGATACCCGTGAGACCTAGAGTTGAGGCGATTTCTATCTAAGTATTTGAGTAGGGTAACTTTAATGCTGGAATTCTTTTTGCAGTGGTAATACACTATACACCTTGGTGTAAGGATCTGAAGTGGCATACCATTAAAATTGAAAGTGTGATTGTGCATTCATTGGTTTTCCTTAGTTGTCAAAAGTGATTCTTTAACAATTAGTTGTCTTGCAGAATTTATAGATGTTTGTGGGCATCATCACTGTAAACCCTCAGGAGACACAACTCCTCCTACTAGGGACACCTAGAGGTTTAAAGGCTTGTTGCATATGCTCAATGCAATCGTGTTACCTACGAAAATGGTGTAGTCAGTTTTTGTTGTTGTTGTTGTAGTTGTGTGTATTGTTTTATGATGTTAAGTCTTACTTTTGCTTGAGGACCAGCAAAATATAGGTTTGGGGTATTGATCAATGCATAATTCTGTATCTTTTGGTAGCACTCTACCCTATTGTTTGCTTATGTTTTTAAGTAAAACTTGTGCTTTTAACCTCTTTTGTGTTTGTCATTCAGTTCATTGAGCTCTAGGTAATACTTGAGGCAATTGGAGTAAAATGGTGAAAACAATGTGTAAAAACGGAAGACTGAGTTACAAATTCATTTCGGACTTATCTTCTTCGTCCGAACTCGGATTGGCCCAAGTAACATGTGGATCGAAAGATAAGAGTCTGAACTTGAGGATGGGCTGCTCACATACATGAATTGAGTAAGGGAAGTCCAATCCGTCGGCCCATCAAAGTACATGTCATGCTGACTTACAGATGAGCTCATTGCTTGCTTGGTCATGCTTAGCTAAGGGATGAGGTGTGGTTTCTGGTGGGAATTGTTGGTGAGCAGCCAAGAAACTAATATCTAATTGCAATGGCTGATGGTGGAGGCTTAATTCAATTCAGATTTCTCTTCTCACTCTCCCTATAAATACCACATCCATCCCATTCCAAAACACACAACATCTGAGCATTCAGCTTCCTCTAGTCCTCTTCCCAGCAACCTCTCCATCCTTCACATCCCCATCACCTCCCAAACACAATTCCTCTAGCCCAATTCCCAGAAACCACTCCATCCTTCACATCCCCATCATCTCATTCCATTCAGCCACTACAATTCACTCTAGCCAACCTCTAACACTTCCATCCTTCCCCAAACACTCCATTCTGCCCAAAATCATCAAAACAGCTCCAGAAAACCTCCCTTCCAATTCTCTACGAATTTCCTCTTCCTCTACCATCACCACTCACCCAAACTCATCCCAACTCACTTCATCCACTACACTCATACACACATTCAGATTCACATCATTCTTCACCTCTGGCTGCAAGTATACATGGTGGAAGCTGTGAGGAGTTCTTCAACCTCATAATTTGATCTTCACGGGTTTTTCTTACCTTCTCCATGTTTACTTTGATTCAATTGTATTCTCCATTAATGATGTGTAACTAATTACCATAACTAGGGTTTCAATGTAGCCTGTCAAGACAATTTCATGTTTTCAAGTTAATGTTATCCTTTGTTGATTACTTCTAAATTCTGGTCTCATTCACTTGTTCTTATTGAATCTTTATGCATGTTTAAATAACTGGCCACTATTAACACTTGCATGTTGATTATCTAGTTCAAGTTTACATAAACATCATATGACTCTTGAACTGATTAGTGAATGAGTGAGTAATGCATTTAGGACAAACATCATGTTTAAATGTTTACTTGGTTCTATAGTGTTGGTACTCAAGCTTAATGGATTCAGATTCATAGCTTAGACTAAACATCATAGCTAGGTTGTGTTTCTGAGTACTTGATTAAAACCAAACATCATATGGATAATCATACATAACACGAACTCCAGAATTGTAATCAATTTAGGTGATTGTCAACTTGTAACTTGAAATTGGATTGTCATGGTGAAGTTGAACCCCTAGTGCTTGTCTCATCATCTTTAAATTCTCCAAACATCTACTTCTGATTACTTGTTCTTGCATTCCTTTTTAGTAGTTTTCACTCCAAACAACTCAATTCAATCTCAATTAAATTCTGTTTAGCTTAGGTTTTTTGGAATCTAAGTAGTAGTATTAAGTGCTTTCATCTAAGTCTCTGTGGAACGACCTCGTACTTGCATTCCTATACTATAATTGATTCATTGCACTTGCGAGAAATAGATAGAACAAAATCTGTCTAACAGTCTTGTCCTAGAGAGGTAAAGAAAATTTTAATAGATTTTCAGGAGTTGATTTCACATTATTTACCTAATGAGCTACCACCCATGAGAGACATACAATATCAAATTGATTTGGTGCCAAGAGTTAGCCTTCCCAATATACCCCATTATCGTATGAGCCCGAAGGAGAATGAGATTCTTAGAGAGAAGATAAAAGATTTGATGCAGAAGTGGTTTATTTGAGAAAATATGAGTTTGTGTGTCATTCCTGGATTGTTGGTACTGAAGAAGAATAGTACGTGGCACATGTGTGTTGATAGCCGTGCAATCAACAAAATCACCATCAAGTACAGATTTCCAATTCCACACTTGAAGGACATGAATGATGTTGTGGAGGGTTCTAAAATGTTTTCCAAAATTGATTTGAGGAGTGGTTACCACAACTTTGGACCAAACCTGGACATGAGTGGAAAATAGCATTTAAGAGTAAGGATAGATTGTACGAATGGTTGGGGATGTCTTTTGGGTTGTCAAACGCACTAAGCACATTTATGAGGCTTATGATCAGGTTATGCATCCATTTATTGGTTCATTTGTTGTAATTTATTTTGATGACATTCTGATTTACAGTAAAACCAAGGAGGAGCATGTGATACATTTAAAGGAGGTTTTGCAGGAAAACAAGCTATATATTAACCTGAAAAAGTGTACTTTCGTTACAAACAAGTTACTTTTTTCTAGGTTATGTTGTTAGTACAGATAGTATCCACGTAGATGAAGATAAGGTACGAGCCATTCGGGAGTGGCTTACCCTGAAAACAACCAGTGATGTGAGGAGTTTCCATGGCCTTACAACCTTTTAAAGGCATTTTGTTTGACATTTCAGCACCCTCATAGCACCAATTTCTAAATGCCTGAAGCATGGAAAATTTAATTGGGATAAAAAGTCAGAGCAAAACTTTGCCCTCATTAAAGAAAATTTGAGCACATCACCGGTTCTAGCCCTTCCCAACTTTGAGAAGAGATTCGAGGTCGAATGTGATGCTAGTAGAGTGGGTGTAGGAGTTGTTTTGTCTCAAGAGAAGAGACCGATTGCATTTTTCTCAGAAAAACTCAATAAAGCACTCAAAAAATGGAGCACTTATGACCAGGAGTTTGATACAGTGGTTCGAGCCTTGAAATAATATGAACATTATATAGTGCAGTAGGAGTTTGTGCTTTATATTGACCACCAAGCCCTGAAATTTATCAACAGCCAGAAGAATGTGAACAAGATGCATGTCAAGTGGGCTATGATTTTACAGAAATTTCCATTTGTTATTTAATATAAATCGGGAGCTCTTAACTGTGTAGCATATGTACTGAGTTGGCGAGCAATCTTTATTGTTACTTTGGCTTAGGAAGTTGCTGGTTTTGAATTCTTGAAGGAACTCTATGAGACTAATGAGGATTTTCAGGAAATTTGGGCTAAGTGTGTTTGCAACGAGCCAATGACATGTTAATGAGGGGTATTTATTTAAGGGCAATCGATTGTGCATCCCTATTTTTCTTTAAGGGAGAAACTAATTCGAGACTTTCATGGGGGTGTTCTGAGTGGCCATCTAGGTCATGATAAAACCATTGCCAGTATGAAGGAGCATTATTTTTTGCCACACTTGAAGTGAGATGTTAATATTAATGTGCGAAAGTGTTACAATTGTCAAGTATCTAAAGAACAGTTCCAAAATACTAGTCTTTATATGCCTCTCCCTGTCCCTGATGATATTTGGCAAGACTTGTCTACGGATTTTGTTCTAAGACTCCCTCGTACAAAACGAGGAGTCGATTCTGTTTTTGTTGTGGTTGACAGATTTTCCAAGATGGCACACTTTATTGCTTGCAAGAAGACTGCATATGCTTCCAACATAGTTAAATTGTTTTTCAGAAAGATTGTGCGGTTGCATGGTGTTTCTAAATCTATTACGTCAGACATGACACAAAATTCCTTAGCCACTTTTGGATCACTTTGTGGAGGATGTTTGGCATGAACTTAATCGTAGTGCATCCGCAGACAGATGGTCAAACTGAGGTTACCAACAAAACCCTCATAAACATGGTTGGGAGTGTTTGCGGAGACATGCTGAAGCAATGAGACTTTGCACTGCCACATGTGGAGTTCGCTTACAACAGTATTGTTCATTCTTCCACATGAAAATCACAATTTTCCATTGTTTACCATTCGGTATCTAGACATGTGATTGAGGGAAACATGCATCTAATGCTTGGGAAATGAACTTTAGCCACAACCTATACAATAAAAACATTCTAAATAGCAGATTCATTTTGTTTATACTAGTTGAACAAAACCTTTTTAATTTTAAACCAAGTATCTTAGCCTAGTCTCTTTGAACACAAATAAATAAATAAATAAGGAAAAAGGTAATAGATCTTTACCCTTGATGACCTTTTCTTGATTTCTCAAGAATGAACACTTTTGTTGGAAAAACCTTTTGTTTTTCTTGATTTTGACTCATTCATCTTAAGGCTCCAAGATTGGAGTCCTCTACCTCACCACACCAAATGCTCCTAAAGATGAAGAGAAGGCAATCAAGAAGTATAGATGCTACTCTACTTCTTAATTTGACCAATTTTTAGTTTATGGAAGATGGGATACAAAGATAATCACATATAAACCAAAGTAGGAAAACCAAAAACTTTAGTTAGGTTTTCTCCAACACTTAGCTTATGTAGGATGACACCAATTTGGCTAGGTATTGGGGTTCCATTTGGTCCATGGATCATGTCATCTTATGCCACCTTATCTCTTGGGCCAATAGCCTTTTGGACTAGTTTGTCCATTTCCTTTTAAATCATATTTAAAAGCCCAATTCAATATTTCTATATGTCAATATTAATTCTATAATTAATCTTTTAATTATAATTTAACAATTAAATTATAATTATAGTTTTACGTAATTGACCCTGTCGAACTATTTGACTTGGTCAATTGCTCCAGTCAACATGTTGACTTTTGATATTTGAATATCAACCATTGACTTGTATCTCCTCATTTCATTTCTCCTCATTTGTACCTCTAGTCACATTCTTTGGGTGTGCAGATCCGTAGATTATTCCCTTCAGCAAAGTAGTGGGTTGACTCAACTCTTCAAAGATGATATAAAAATTAAATTCCACAATTAAATTCTTCATATTAATAAAGGTTAAATGAAACCTTTTAGGACATCCACAAACCATGGTTATCGCCTAGCAGCAAGTCATGGTTATCCGAGCTAAATGAGACGTTGTGAAAGAACCTATTCAAATTGGAATGACCGTGTAATTGAATCTTTCTCTTATGTTAATACTCCTTATTCACATTATTAGATCATGGAATTCGATTGTCAATATCCTAATTGAATCATTTCTTTTATATGATTATCCTGGTAAGACTTGAAGACTTCTTTGTTCACATCTTATCCACTATTCTACGCAGAGATTTGACCATTCATGTCTTGGAGTATTCTATCTCCTTTACTGAGAGTAGAGATTTCTTGTTGTACATTCATTTGCTTCCATAACTCTATTGAGAATCCTGATGAGCACCTTTAAGCTATGCCTAATTCAGCATGACCGTATAGTGCCATTAAAGATTAACATAGCCAAAAAAAATCTATGATGCCTCAGGTTTAAGGATTAGTTTGCACCATTGCAATTTATGAGTTCCAGCTTGATATGTGAGTAAAGACTTCCATGCTGTAACCCATGTGTTGGATTGCATTCAGTGTAATTGTTCTTCTACAAGCACCTACACACATATCAATGTGTCTCCACACTTAATGACTTGAGACCTTGCCATTCCCTACATATAGAGATGATGTTGTGTGTACTGGTCTTTGCAGTATATTGACGCCCAACCCATCTTCTCCATGTGTCGGTCCAACTGAAGCTGACTTATAGGCTTTGTGAATGGATCTGCTACTTTCTCTACTGAAGCCACCTTGAGCACGCTAATATCTTCATCATCAACATATTCCTTGATTAAGTGATAACGCCTCTGAATGTGCTTGGATCTTTGATGAGACCTTGGTTCCGTGGCTTATGCTATAGCCTCATTGTTGTCACAGTATAAAATGACTGGTGACTCAATGCTGGGGACCACTCCAAGTTTAGTAATGAACTTCCTCATCCAGTTATGGAGTTCGCAATGGTGCTCTACTTGCAACTTCTCCAACTAATTGCTCCTCCATTTAATGTGAACACATATCTAGAAGTGGATTTATGATCATCAACATCATATTCGAAATTTGAGTCTGTATATCCGTCCACCAGTAATTCTGGGTTTCTTCCATAGACTAGGAACATATCCTTGGTCCTTCTGAGGTACTTTAGCATAATCTTTACAGCACTCCAGTGTTCTAATCCTGGGTCTGATTGATATCTACTTGTGATGCTCACAACATAGCTAATATCAGGCCTCGTACACAGCATGACATACATTAGGCTCCCAATTACGAAGGCATATGAGATCCTGCTCATCTATATCACTGCCTCTGGGGTTTTAGGGCTCATGCTCTTAGACAGTTGATTACCATGTCTGACTGGTAGAAAACCCTTCTTAGAATATTCTATTTGGAATCTTCCGAGCACCTTATCCACATACAAGGATTGAGATAATCCAATAAATTTTCTCGACCTATCCCTATAGATCTTGATACCCGGTATGTAAGATGCATTTCTCAAATTTTTCATTGAAAAGGTCTTTGATAACCATAGATTCACAGAGGTCAACATGCCTATGTGGTTTCCACACTACTACAATTTACCCTTTGCGCGACCGAACTTTGCGCGACGAAGACATATTCGTCGCGCAAAATGCACTTCAGAGACGATAAATAAATTTCGGCGCGCAAAAACCTATAAACTTGCGCGACGAATATATCCGTCGCGCAAACATTTTTTGCGCGACGAACACATAAGTCGTAGCGCAAAGAGGGCCAAAAAAAGCGCGGGTGTTTGGTTTTGGCGCCAAGCCTTTGCGCGACGAACTAGTTCGTCGCGCAAAGACCATTTGCGCTACAGATTCCTTTCCTCGTCGCGCAAAGCATGGAACGGAAAACAAGGTTGATTTTTTTCCGTCAAATATTTGCGCAACGACGTACCTCGTCGCGCAAGATATATTTGCGCGACGATTTTATTTTCGGCGCGCAAAGAAGCACAGAAAATGGCGCCAAATACTTGCGCGACGGAAATTTGATTCGTCGCGCAAGGTTCGATGTCGGCACGATCTTGTGCGACGGAAAGTTTCGGTTGCGCGACAGGTTTCCGAGTTTGCGCGACGAAACAAGGTGTCGTCGCGCAAAAACCCGATGTCTTGCGCAAAATCCTTCTTCTTCATATCTGCTATCCGCCATTGTAGAGGCAGATTGCTCCATTTTTCTGCCATTTCGATTTTTCCTCTGTCTGTGCTGCTGCTTCTGCTGAGAATTCAATACGCTTATTAGGTAAGTATTATTTGTCATTTGTTTAAAAGTATTAATGTAAATTCATACTAACGGTATTATTTTTTTTTTTTTGTTATAGATATTTGTAAATTGCGATTGTGGAGAACGCTTGAGAAGGTATTTTATTCATTGTATATTAATTTCATTACATTATGTTGAACTTAGTTTGTTATTTTTATATATTTTTTTGTTGAATTATATTTATATTATGTTGTTAAATTGTGCGTGACATAGCACAATGTGTTGTGATGTACGAAGTTAATTGAAATTAACTTCGTACTTTTGTTATAATTTTTTCGTAACACTTAGTTTCCCGTTCGAGATTAGTTGGATTTCGTGCTTGGATGCGTAATGCATGACTGCGGTCCAATTAATTCTTGAATTGTCCCATTATTTGGACAGTTTGGTAATGCATAGTGTTGTCATGTAATCTGCGGCTACAGGATTAGATTTCGATTGTGGAGATTTCGGTGTCATCTCGGTACGTTCTTCGGGTGGTACGTAGGTATTTATACCTATGGCCACCTCAAGAACTGTATCGAGATGCTGCCGAAATTTATCCACGTCGGAATCTAATCTCATGTAGGCGTAGGTTACGTGACAGGACTATGCATTCCCGAATGGGATAGGGCCCTTACCGGAGGCATAAGGTGACATTATAACTTCGTATGAAGTTGTTGTGATACAATGGTGTGATTGTGGTTTCAGGAATCATGAGCAGAAGGTGGATACAGAACCCGAATAGATGCGCAGACGAATACTTGGATGGAATTGAGGATTTTATTGAGTTTGCACGTAGACACAACCCCGGTGCAACTAGAATCCGGTGTCCTTGTAGAAGGTGTAATAACACATTGTGGGAGACAATTGAAAATGTTGGCTTTCATTTAGTAAGGAATGGAATGGTTGAGACATATAGCATTTGGAACCTTCATGGGGAACAATTAGACAATGCTTCATCTTCAAATGCCACAAGGGTAGACAATATTGAACCTATTGTGGATCCTAATGAACAAGTCATTGATATTATAAATGATGCTTTTCCATTTGCATCGACCAACATCAATCAGGAAGGGGAAGATGACATGCCTACCCCAATGGACAGTGCAGAGTTCGAACAATATGAACAACTGTTAAAAAGTGCCAACCAAGAGTTATACACAGGGTGCGAGAGCTTTTCCATTCTTACGGCCATTGTGGAGCTAATGCACGGAAAAATAAAGTATCGTATGTCGAACCTGTGTTTCGATTACTTTTTGGGCGTTTTCAAGAGAATGCTTCCGACGGACAATTGTTTGCCCAAAGACCATAGACAAGCGCAAAAGGTGTTGAATGGTCTTGGATTGGGTTATGAAAAAATTCATGCTTGCAAAAACAATTGCATGTTATTCTACAAAGAGTATGAGACATTGGATACATGCCCTATATGCAAAGAGTCGAGGTTCAAGATGACATCTCAGAATAGGACGACTAAGATCCCACAGAAAGTCATGCGTTATCTGCCCTTGAAACCTAGGCTACAACGATTGTATATGTCGACTCATACTGCCACAGACATGAGATGGCATAAGGAGAAACGGGTAGATGACGATGTGATGCAGCATCCTGCAGATGGGGAAGCATGGAAAGAGTTCGATCGAACGTTCCCTGACTTTGCTGCTGATCCTCGAAATGTTAGATTGGGACTTGCCACTGACGGATTCAATCCGTACGGGGTTCTAAACCAACACCACAGCACTTGGCCGATTTTCGTATTTCCATATAATTTGCCGCCTTGGAAATGCATGAAAAAAGAGTACATGATGATGACTGTTTTGATAACCGAGGATCCTGGTCGGTCAATCGATGTGTACTTACGGCCGTTGGTTGATGAGCTCAAGGATTTATGGACAAATGGTGTGCGCACGTACGATAAAGCCACTGGGAAGATGTTCACTTTGCGGGCAGCAGTGATGTGGACTGTAAATGATTTTCCCGCATATGCAATGGTTTCTGGGTGGAGCACAAAGGGTTATATGGCATGCCCTGTATGCAAGGAAAATTTAACTTCTGGTTGGCATGCGGGAAAAGTTTGTTATCTTGGTCATCGAAGATGGTTGTCATGGGACCACGAGTGGCGGGAAAAGGATAAAGAGTTTGACGGGAACACAGAGCATCGCCTCAGACCTAGAGAATGGTCCGGTGATGAGATCTTGGAACAGCTAAACCGTTTGGATTTTTCTCCGTTTGGGAAAACAGTTACTCGGAAGAGACCTGCTACACATTTGAACTGGACGCACAAGTCTATGTTTTTTGAGCTCCCATATTGGTCGAAACTAAAATTGAGGCATAATCTCGACGTTATGCATGTGGAGAAAAATGTGTTTTACACATTGGTGGGCACGATTCTAGATATCGAGGGTAAGACAAAGGACACGATCAAAGCTCGTCTTGATTTGGAAAGAATGGGCATACGAAGAGGTTTATGGATGAACAGGGACGGTGATAAAGCTAGAAGGGATCTGGCATTTTTTGCCATGAAACCGAATGACAAAAAAGATTTTCTACAGTTTGTATCGTCGGTCAAGTTTCCCGATGGATATGCTTCTAATATCGCGCGTTGCGTGAATGTTGACGGGGGTAAATTTACTGGACTGAAAAGCCATGACTGCCATGTGTTTATGCAACGCCTACTTCCTGTGGGTATTCGACACCTTTTGCCAGAAGATGTCGTGAAACCAATCATGTTGTTGTCCAGATTTTTTGCCCAACTGACGGCAAAAACATTGCGAAAGACAGACATTAATCAGTTGCGCCATGACATTGTCCAAGTCCTATGCAAGTTCGAGATGATATTCCCTCCAGCTTTCTTCACAAGTATGATCCACGTGATGGTTCATTTGCCAGAAGAGGCATTGCTCGCTGGTCCTGTCAACTATCGTTGGATGTATCCAATAGAAAGGTATATAATCCTCATAATTTGTTTCTGCTTCTAATATCTCACGGTCGCTAATTTGTATCATTTGTTTTTATTTTGCCAGGCTTCTCGGAGATTTGAAAAAAACTGTACGCAACAGGGCGAAACCCGAAGGCTCAATTATAGAGGCTTGGGTTCAATATGAGTCGCTCACTTTCTGTGGAATGTATTTAAAAGATGTGGACACGGCTTTCAATCGTCCTCAGCGCAATAATGACGAAGGTCTTCGAAATGAGACACTTTCTGTTTTCGCCCAAAGCGCACGACCCTTTGGAGATCCGGTACGAGGAGAGTCGTTTTCCAGAAATGACATGGAGGTAGCGCATTGGTTCGTACTTAACAATTGTGATGAGATAATGTCATACTTAGATGAGCATGAAGAGATGATGAAGCGAGAACATCCATCACATTTGTATGCCAAGAAACACCGTGATCTGTTTCCAAAATGGTTTTTGGAATATGTAAGTTATAAGTGTTTTGTATTTGTTATATATATTGTGTATTATTTAATGTTATCAAACTAACATGTGAATTCATTCGTATAATATTAGGTGAATAAGTTGAAATCATCGAATTCACCCTCTTACAGTGAAGAGTTATATAACTTGGCATTCGGCCCGATTCGTGCAGAATTATTCTCGGGTTGCCATGTTAATGGCGTCAAGTTTTTGGGGACTGCACGAGATGACAAGTTGTGTATGCAAAACAGCGGTGTCCATGTCCCAGGTGGTGGCGAAAGTACTGACGTTGATTTCTATGGCAAACTCATGACTGTCGTGCAATTGCTTTACAAAGACCGATACCAAGTGATCATGTTTAAGTGTCGATGGTTTGAAAAAAACCCAAATAGGCAGGGAAGTGTTAAAATAGACCATGGCTTACTATCAGTGAACATTAACAGAACTTGGTATGATGACGACCCGTACATTTTGGCAAACATGGCAAGACAAATTGTGTATCTAGATGACCCTAAAGCCGGAAGCGGTTGGAAGGTTGCTCAGCAGATGGATCAGAGGAACGTGTATGCTATACCAGAACTAGACCCAACTGACAACGACGTCGACAACGTCACTGACCAACGGTTGGACTCTTCCATGGAAACTGATGCAGAAACACTTCGAGATACAGATGTTATACAAGAACCGTTTCAGCTTCAAGGAGTATCTTCAATCGAAATACCGATTCAGTCAATTACAATTGACCTCGGTGATCTTCCGCGATATGAAGTTCCAATGGGCCCGAACAACGAAAGTGATGAGGAGGAGGATTGGGAGACCGAAAGTGATGATAGCGAGGATAACGAAAGTTATTATAGTTCAGATGATGAATAATGCAATTCATTAGCGACTGCCCATGTAAAACATAGTAAATGAAATTTGTTGTAATTTAATTATGGTAGTGTAAATATGGCAATCACAAATTAAAATGAAGTTGCACACAAAATTTGCAATCACAAATTAAATTACAACATATAATATATAAATTAAAATTTATATATATACCAAAATTTGAAAACATATTTGAATATACCTATATTTCAATCTATCTATATTTGATTGTCAATTGCCATTTACGAATATAAGAATTACGGTTTTCTCTTTTTTGTGTTTTAAATCTTCAAATTGAATGAATACAACATGTAGATGATTTTTTAATGGTTTTGTTAGAAGGATATTATAGTATTAAACACTATTGTTATAAATTTATTGTAGGGTATATATACATGTAATTTGTAATCACATAAATTATGTTACATTTATTTGAAAATTATGTTAATTTAATGACATATATATACATATAATTTAACACCTATAACCAAAAAAAAAGTAATTATTGAAAATTTTCGGAAATTTTAGAATTTATGGCGGTATGACAATCTTGAGCGACGAAACAAAATTGTGGTCGTTTGATTATACAATGAATGTGATAAACAATGACATGAATCGTTTGATTATACAATGAATGTGATAAATGTATTTATATAAGGGTTGTGACATTACATGTTTATATGTGAATGATATGCTCATAATAGGAAGTTGGAACACAAAAAAATGTGATAAGTCCCATAAATGATATGTTGAATTTCAATTATGATATCAAAGAGATGGCATATCAACTTTTATATATACTTGGACTTCAAATTCAAATTCAAATGCATGGAACAACTTTTATTTCAATTTTGCATACTCTAGAAAATTTTCTAATGTTATGTTAGTTTAATTGAAGTTTTAATATATTTTTAAATCAATTCAACTTGTTTTTAATTTAAAAAATATTTATAGGTTTTCAAAAGAAAGGAAAAAATAAAAAAAAGAATATCATGTTCATATTTAATAACAATTTTGACGATAAAGCCTATCCCTTTTAAAAATGCAATTCTGATAAATTAAATTTGAAGACCTTGCGCGACGAAGGACACAATCCGTCGCGCAATGTTGTCAGACCTTTCAATAAACCCTCAAATTTCTGGGCATAACAACCTTGCGCGACGGATTGCGCGACGGATTTTGTCCTTCGTCGCGCAAGGTCTTCAAAATTTAATTAAAATTTGGGCGGAAAACAACCTTGCGCGACGGATTTGCGCGACGCATTTTCATTCGTCGCGCAAAAGCCGAAATATTTCAGAAAAATCGCGACAGAGTCTTCTTCTTCCTCACTTCCTCTCTCTGCCCTAAACACCCTCTCTCTCCGCCGTCACCACAGCCCAGTGCTCCGCCGGCAAAAGGACTGCGCCGCCACCACAGTCGAAGCCCAGAGGTTGCGCTGCCGTCACCGTCGAAGAATCCGCCGGAAAAAGCTTCGTTTGGCAGATTCTGCGCCGCCCGTTTTCTCTCTCCTCGAGCAGCCAATTTCGACGCCTGAGGTATGGTTTCTTGACTACTTCTTGTGCTCTAGCTGATGGTTGATTAGGATTTGGATAATTTTGTGAATAGGTGTCTCAATTTAAAACCCTAGGTTTTGGCCGGTTTTTGAATTTAAATTCCGGCCATTTCCGGCCATTTTTTAGGGTAGGTCCGAGAACAAAAGTCACTGTAAATGGTGTTTTGAACCTAGGGTAGGAACCTTGGCCCTTAGTTTTTAGAAATTTCCGGTGATGGTTATCGCTTTTGACACCGGCCGCTGCCGGCGCATGTGGTGGCGCGTGGGGACTATGGCAGTGGGGCATTAGGTCCCAGAGCAATCCCCTTTTTGTCACGAGCACGTAGGTGTGCTCGGATTTTAATTTGGTTACCGTTTCTGTCTCGAACGGATATCGCATGTTGTCCGATTTCCAGGTTTGATATGTTCAGACCGTTGGATCGAAGTCAAAGTCACGTATGTTTTACCTTGTATTTCTAGGATCGTGTAGGATTCGACGGATTGTGGATCGGAGTCCCGGATACTCCGAAATCGCAAACCCTAGGTTATTCTTGTAATTAATTATTTAAAATTGGGTTATGAAAATTTATAACTTATATATTATAAATTCTATAAATGTGTGTGTGTACCATTTCGAAAATGTGCAGATGTCAGATCTGATTAGACGTCGTAGGTCGGTGACGACTACACCGAGTCCGGAGCCCCCGGCTCGGTCAGCATCGACTGCCACTGCTCCAGCACTGATGGTCGAGCTCCCAGGGGTGTCCCAGACGCCTGCGTCATCAGCTTCATCAGTGGCGCAGCCTGTTAGCGCTAGGCGGCGGCACCGGCCCGCAAGCACCACCGACACGACGTCGACCGATGGTACTGTGGCCTCAGGGTCACAGCCAGGTATACATTTCCTTTCAACATGAGTTCGATTTTCATTTTTTTATATTCTGATTTTATAGTTACATTTATTATTTATTGAACAACCATGCATATCTCATTGCAGCGAAGAAGAACACCCGAGGGCCGTGTCGGCAGCTGAAGACGGCGAAGGTCACCCGGGTGACCAACAGTCGTATTAGCATCGGATACGACGAGCGCCATCGGGCTGCACCGACAGCGGAGTTGCATAGCTCCTTGGCCCACGACGTTGGTCACGTCGTTCGGACCCATTGCCCGATGCGCTGGAAGTCTTGGAAGGTCATGCCTGACGAGATCAAGATGGGGGTTCGCGGCCAGTTGTCGGTATGTATTCTACCTTGTAATTATTTTTCTTTCAAATTTTAAATATTTATACTACTTAAATGTATGTAATTAATTTTTTGCAGACGAACTATAACTTGGAGGACCTCAACGAGGAGTCGTTGGCGTACGTCAACAGACTCTTCGGTGAGAGGTACAAGCAGTGGAAGAGCGACTTGCACCACCATTTCCAGGCGTATGATGATCCGGAAGTCGCTCTTCGGGAGGGTTGCCCGAAGGAGCTTGAGGGCCGGGAGGATAGTTGGGCATGGCTCTGCACTCATTTTCAGGCGCCTGATTTTGTGGTATTTTTTAGTTATTTCATATTTTTTATTAATGTTTATTTCATTTTTTATATTTCATTATTATTTAATTTTTTTTATATTTAAACTAATATGTTTTATTTTTTGTATAACAGAATAAAACCCAAGTGAATAAGGGCAATAGGAAGAAGAAGACTCTTCTCCACCATTCCGGCTCCAGGCCCTTCTCATATAGGATGGATGCACGGCGGCGGGTAATAATAATATCATTTCTATTTAACTTTTAATATGTCATTATTATTAATTTATTTTGTTCATACTAATATTTTTCTTCTCTTCTTCAATTTAGGGGGGGTCGAAATTCCCAGAGATTGACGTCTTTGGTGACGTTTATGTTCGACCTGGGAATGAGTTGGCCCAGTCCATTCATGTAAGTATCTTTTTTATTTTATTTTTATGTTACGCATTCAATTTATATGCAATGGTTTGAATTTATATTTAATGTTATGTTAAATAGACGACGATGGTGGAGAGGAGCCAGTTGGTGCTTCAGGAGTCTGCCTCCCAACTTCCTCCCGAGACTCCGATCGAGTCTGTAGATCCTCCACAGGATGCTGGATTTCAGATCTTGACGGAGACGTTGGATCAGACTCTCGGAAGGAGGCCGGGAACATATTGTAGAGGGATGGGGAATGCCCGACAGAGGGAACCTCGACCGCGGTCAGCAGCGCAGGCAAACAGTCAGGTGACTGTTTTGACATCGCGAGTTGCCGAGCTTGAGGGTCAGATGTCCGTGATTCTGCAGTCCCTCGCGCGGTCAGGCATTCCAATCCCGAGTTATGGTACGTCGACATCCGAGACTAGCCACCCCGAGCATCCCCAGCAGACCACGGCCCCTGTAGAGCCCCAAATCCCCGAGCCGCATATGCCTGACGACCATGTAGATTTTGGAACATTATTTGATTAGTTTATCATTTTCATATTTATTTTTTAAATATTTCTCTTGTAAGCTACATTTATTTTATTTTATATAATAAATGTATTCTTTACAATTCATTATTGGATTGCAATTTCATTTTATTACCAAAAAAAAAAAAACCAAATTTATTTTTTTACAAAATTTTTTAAAAAAAATAATATATACATTTTGCGCGACGAAATGTCTCTCGTCGCGCAAACTCTCTTAAAAAAAAATAACCGTGAAAATAATAATTTATAGGGTTTAATTTATTTTTGCGCGACGAATTATTTCGTCGCGCAATAAATGTTTGCGCGACAGAAACTTTTTCGTGGCGCAAAACCATCGTCGCGCAAGGTTTGCGCGACGAATATTTATTCGTCGCGCAAAGTAGTGGGATACGCATGTTGCGCGACCATTTTTTCCGTCGCTCTGTGTTTGCGCGACGAAGAGTCATTCGTCGCGCAAATATTCGTGCGTCGCACCGTTGTTTCGTCCCTACAACTTTTCTGCAACGAAGGTACTACGTCGCACCGTTTTGCGCGACGAAGTGAATTATTTGGTCGAGCAAAGTCTTTCTTCACGATCTTTGCGCGAAGGAGTACGCGCGAAGGAGTACGCGCGACGAATAGTTATGCGCGACGAAAAATTACTTTGCGCGACGAGTGTCCCTCCGTCGCACACAAAGTGTAAAATGTAGTAGTGCCAAACATTAATATGTCATCTACATATAGTATGCAGAATACAACCGCGCTCCCACTGTTTTTCTTGTATACTGAAGGTTCATCTTCATTTTGGTTAAAACCATAACTTTTTACGGCTTCATTAAAACGAATGTTTCAACTCCTTGAAGCCTGCTTTAGTCCATAGATTGACCTCTGAAGTTTGCATACTTTCTTCTCTTCCTGTTTAGATATGAAACCTTTAGGTTGATCCATGTAGATTTCTTCCTGAAGATGACCATTTAGAAAAGCTGTTTTCACATCTATCTGTCATATCTCGTAGTCATAATATGCTACTATGGCGAGAAGTATGCAGATGGATTTTATCATTTCCACAAGAGAGAAAGTTTCTTCATAGTCAATTTCCTCTCTTTGTCTGTAGTCTTTAGCTACTAATCTAGCTTTATAGGTCTCCACCTTGCCATCTGAGCCCTTCTTTCTCTTGAAGACCCATTTGTTTCCTATTGGTATAATACCTTCAGGTGGGTCAACCAGAGTCCAAACTTGGTTGGCATACATAGAATCCATCTTAGACTTCATGAGTTCCTGCCATTTCTTTGAGTCAATGTCCAACACTACTTTCGTGTAGGTTTCAGGATATTCCATGTCATCTCCTATGAGAAGAACATGGTGTAAGCCCAGATATCTATCAGGTGCTTTACTGGTCCTTTCAGACCTATGTGGAGGTTAGGTGAGTGGGTAAAGGGACCAAATTGTCAACTGGATTAGACTCTATTTCAGGTTCATAAGGCTCTCCAAACTCTTCCTTGAGCTCAACCTTTTACACACATGTGTCATCCAATGCAAAATCAATCTCAAGAAATCTTGTAGATCTTGCAACAAACACCTATTGTTCTTTTGGATGTCCAATGAATCTACACATTTTTGATCTAGCGTCTAACTTGTCAATATCATGTGTCTCCACATTTAATGACTTGAGACCTTGCCATTCCCTACATATAGAGACGATACTGTGTGTACTAGTCTTTGCGGAATATTGATGTCCAATCAATATTCCTATGACCAGGAACATATTCAGGATTTAGGGATGATGAGAAGTCTACATGTATGCAATCTCATTACATAACTCTCATATACACTTGTATATTCCTTGGACTATGGTTGTTCTACATATTGAAAGGTAATATAAGATGATTTAATGTATAAAACAACCTTTCTTGCCCATTGATAACATAATATGTCTTTTGTCAAAGATATCCTCAACTCTAACTATTACATAATTAGTTGGCTTTAAGTGCATATTTCTAATAGTGATTGACCTGGTTAAGCTTCCTAGAGCCCAGAAGACTAGTGAAACTGCTAATATGGTAGAATAGTTTCAGATTGTGAGGGAAGAAGTGAAGGAAGAGGTAGAGAGGACCAATGGCAAATTTAAAACCACCGTTGGCAAGTGTCGCCGTGTAAAGTTGTTCCAAGAAGGAGACTCCATGATGGTTTACTTGAGGATTGAACATTTTCCAGTTGGTACCTATAGCAAATTGAAACCTCAGAAGTATGGCCTCTGCAAAGTTATGAAGAAGATAAACGACAATGCCTATGTCCTGGATTTTCCATGGGCATATTGAGCACTTTCGATGTTGCGGATCTACATGAGTTCCATGATGATGAGTCAATTTATCCTGATGATAACTCGGGTCTAGTTCTTCGGAAGTGGAAGGGACTGACGTGGAACAGATGGCGAAAGCAATCGAAAAGGAGTTGGAGAGATGCACGCACAAGGGTAAATCAGGCAAATTGTAGATTTGGGCTCCGAGCTTAGAATCAGGCCCATGATCCGTCGATTTGAAGAAAAAGACGTCACAAGTAAAACTCATTGCTTTACTATGACATATGGGATTTTTCGGGCATCCGAGATCGTTTAGCAGTCTGAAATCTAGTTTTAAAGTTTTTAAAGTTTTGGAAACTTTGTTATTTTCCTATTTTAATTCCTTGTTTATTCCTAGGGTTTCTATGAGTATTTAAACAATCTTACCTGTGGCTAGGGTTATCTTTTTTTTTTTTTTTTTTTTCCAATTTATCAATAAACCTTGAGGCCACTTGATGTAGCACAGAAGCACGGGTTTATGGATTGACAAACGTCTAAATCCGAAAAGATAAACTAAAATCCATCAACGACTGGAATCTATCAGAAAATAGAGAAAATCTCTAAATTTGGTTAATAATACGATAAAACTTATCAATACAATGCCATGAGTTGGCTAAAATAGAAAACAAAGAAACCCTAAAACTGTAGGAAAACCTAAGTTCCCGAATATTCCTAGAACTTAACTAATAAGAAAATAATTTAAATCCTAATTAAAATCATATTAGGAAAATAATATCATGATTGATTACTTATTCTAGAAATATAATTATAATATGGATCTTATCAAGAAATCAAGTAACTTGAACATCCCAACGATACGCCTTCCTTCTTTTCCTAGCGTCATAATTGATGCTCAATCATGATTTTCCATATTTGAAGCCCAATTTTCTCATTTTGAATTTCTCCCCTTTTCCAAATTTCCTTCGTAGGAACAAACCCATAATTTTTCCTACATCATAGGCTAGGCGAAAAATAAAACACGCTTTCTACGTGAAAAACGTTTCATCTCTCTCTCTCTCTCTCTCTCTCTCTCTCTCTCTCTCTCTCTCTCTCTCTTCTCTCTCTCCCCCAATATGCTTTTTCTTACTCATTTCTCTCTTATTTTATCTTCATCTTCTCTTTAAATCATATATATTCTATGTAGTCGTTTTGAATCCAAAATGTTCTCTACATTGTATCTCGTGTTGTTTAAGTCCACTTCAGATATATAAGTTGAGTTCAATATCGTTTTCTGGAAAGGAAGAATTTCTGGAGAAATTTTTGAGCTAATCCCTCCCATGAATTAATGGATTCGGCTGGTAGTGAGTGAAGCCAAGCTTTGGCTCTATCCTTTAATGAAAACGGGAACAGTTTCAGCCTAACCACTTCGTTTGACTTGCCATAGAAAGATGGTAACAAGGGAATCATTCCGGACTTAAATTGATATATAAGTTGAGTTCAATATTGTAACAAAAATATATATATATATATATATTAAAAATTAAAATTAAAAACTTGCTATTCATCTTCTTCCTCTATCCATCCGAAAGGAGCCGCTGCCACCATTGGGAAGTTGACGAGCAGTAGTAACTCGTTTGTTGATGGTTGTTGAACTCTTGTTTGTGTCTCTCAACTTCATTCACATTAAAATCATGGCCAATTATTTCTTAGGCAATTAGGTCTGTTTCTACCTATGCTTCCTATTGTCCCAAATTCTAATTATCTTTGACTTGTTTTATTATTAAGACGGTGGAAGAGTGCCAATTTGGGCTTTATCATTGTTTCAAGTTCTGAAAGTATTGTGAGCCATTTGAACATCGACGGGTTTTTCTCATTGGGTGATTAGAAAGCCAGAGGAAGAAGATGAGAAATCCATAAAAATAAAAAAGTTTCCTTTTATCAATATTTGTTTTATTATTCAATTGGAGTTAATGGGTGTTATCTCTCTGTTAAGTATGAGGAAAGGTGGCAAAATATTGAGAAAGAAACAGGAAGGCACAGGAAAATTGCTTCATATAAGTTACCATAATCAAATATGAAGAGTGGGAGTGTGGGGTGTGTATAGATGTATTATGGTTAAATATTAAGTTAGATGACTTTTTTGTCTTTTTACGCAATAATAAAACTTAAGAGCTTAATAATTTAAGTAGTGGGGTGAACAAAGAAATTTGTGGAGTTTAAATAGAGAAACTCTATGTTATTATCTCGTGTATTTGCATAATTTTTTGTAACTAAACTAGTTTATTCAATTAATTGATTGCAAATCCTTATATATGTAAGCTGATGCCCACTTTTCCATTAATTGATTACAAATCCTTATTTTTAAATTATTCAATGCAAATGGAAGCCTGATATTATAGATGTTCCATTGCTTTTTTCGGAGCTTGAATAATTACTCTTTTGCAGTGCTTTTTCTCTTGATTCTACTTTTTTCTTTAAATAAATATTGGCAAAAACAAATTAAATAAAAAAACTTGCCATATGAATCTTGCAAAAAATAAAATAAAATTTAGTTTAATCTAAATTTAAATTTCCACTTAAATTATCAAAGAATTAAAAAAAAAGTAGTATGATCCACTGTTAACCGACGGAGCACCAAACACAATGTAACTTAGTCAGACTAATTATCCGGAATAGCACCAAACGCCTTATAATATTATGGACAAACAGTCAATTATTTTTGAAATAGATTAATACTATCCGACAAAAATTAGTCAGTATAGTCTGACATACCAAACGAGCCCATGATGTGTCTAAATGGAAAGACTTAAGCGCAGACCCACCCTTGGGCTAGGGTTGGCGAGCCCAGTGCAAAATTATAAAAGAATGCAGAGTATTTAGTTATAAACTTTAAGAAGTTGACCATTTTAGTGGTAATTAGCCCACCCCATCTTAGAAAAAATTAGTCTACTTCACCCCAAAAAATACATATATATATATATAGTCGATCGCTATAAAAATTCTTAGCTCGCCCTAGTATAAACTTTTGGCTGAAATGTTTAAGTAATTCAACAACATAAAAAAGGAACTTAAAAAAAACATAATTTATTGAAAATTAAATAATACACGTGTATGCAATGGATCAATTCTCAAGCACGAGAAATTATACAATAGTACGGTACTACCACGTGGCACTGCCAGCTGGTATTACGCACCAATTGCATAGCGATATGAGGCGTGGCTGTCTTTTAAGATAGAGAATGTTAACATCCAGATTTAATGGTAACACCATTAGTAACCAACTCTCTTTTTTATTTTTTTGTTTTTTATCTATATATATAAAGCAAAAGGCAGAGAATGGTGAAACATTCAAAATACCAGAAAATACCCTTAGTTAATGCAAACATTAAGAATTGAAATTATTAATTAAATGAGGATAATATGGTCAATTCACATTTTTAAATATTAAAAGAATTAAAATTAAAAACAAAATCAGATAATAGGTCCTACTTTTATGAAATATAACTACCCATGATATCTTTTCTTAATTTTAAAAATAAAATAAAAAGAAAAAAGAAAAACAATTGGCACATGCGTGGGGGCTAGTTTTAAGAAATAGAAAAGAAACCTAAGGCATAATTACTTTTATCAAAATCTGCACCACTGTTCTGAATAAAAATAAAAATAAAACTTATGCACCATTCTGAGAAGAAGGAAGAATGGTGCAGTCATAAAACTATATTGTTATTTTCCGATTTCTGATAAGAAGGAAGACTGGTGCAGCCATACCGTTCGATTGCACATCTTCATAGACACATAATATCTCACCACGTCTTCCTTTCTCTGTGGCTAGTAAATTAAGTATGATGTACATGCGGATCTTCGTTAGTAGTACTCATATAACAACATTTTTTTTTTGGTTTTAACAATTAAAAAGCACTTGTTAATTACCGGTGGCTCCATTCAAGAGGCAGAATATTAATTAAGCATTCTTCAAGAGCCCCCCCATAATTTTCCAGGAGCCATCGTTTTTTTATTGCTGGAGAAGCCATCGTTCTTGTTTGCGTAAAAATACTTATCAAATTCTGGCAAAAAAAAAAGAAAAAGAAAAAAGAATCTCAAATGAATTAAATAAATAAATTAGAGCAAAATCATCTTTTCCAGCACTATGAATTGCAAATTTGTACTTTTAAGTGCCTATACCCAAAAAGAAAAGGAAATTAAAAGAAAACAGTAATTGTGATTACTAATACTACGGTAATGTTGATCATATTTGTGTTACTTTCTGTTCAAGAAAATTACCCTCTTCCTCCCTCTACTTCACCCCATCCTTTCTTCTCCGTCTCTTTACCTGAGGAAAGGACACACAGGAACGAAACCTGCTTTGATGAATGCAAAGCAGATTGCAAAGAAAGATACAAATGTTTGCACTTCATTTTTTACACGCATTGTGTTGAATATGTGACTATATATGCAGTGAGGAGTTCGAACCACAATCCCATGATTCCTATTGTAGATATAAAACTACAAAAAAAGAAGACAATAGTCACATTTTTTAAGAAACAAATAGATTTTGGTGCATTTGAATGAGTGGTCAATGGTTTTGCTTACTACTCACTATTAATTGTGACTAGTTATCTCACACCTTAAGGAAGACTATTGATTTAAATATAATAAATATAAAATCATCTAACACTTAAACAATAATTTTGCAATATAATATTTCAGGATAATCTTCTTCAGTAAAAGTAATCTAGTTAAACATGTATAAAACGCAGCAAAAAACAATACGTATAGATAAACCCAATTAACAAATAGAAAAAAGAAGACTATTTGATCTTGGTTCAATAAACAAAGAAGAAAAAGACTAATGGGGTTGGATATTTTCATATAAGCCAATGTTAAAAAGAAAATACCATGGTTTTAGGCTGCGTCTCTAACCACAACAAACCCTTCTTTATAATCTCACATCTCCCTCAATCATCTTACACCCTCTTCCTCTCTCAACCGTCTAATAAAATCCGCCATAGCCTCTGGGAATGCCAACTTGGTCTCTAACCTGATTGAGGCGGGGAAATTTCTTGGAAATTTCTAGGTCCTTGAAGTTCAAGTTGGGTTCTCAACGAGTGAGAGATGGGTGGTGGTGACGGTGGTCTCAAGATCTATGTATTACAAAATATGGAGGCCAAACAAGGCATGCCCTAAGTTTTGCCATTTTCACTGTAACTATGCTTCTTCTCTCTGCAAGTTTTTTTTTCTTTCCTTTGTTTATTTTCTTCTCTTTTGGGTTTCATGAAATATGGTGCTTTTTGGTATTTTTGTTTTGTTGAAGGTGGGGTATCGGCTATTCTTCATAATCACTGCTTTCTCAAGGTCGATAAAGTCATTGACTTTTCTGGTATGTTTCTCTCTGAATTGAATTCATGCAAATTTTGGCATTTAATTTAGTGATTGGGTTGTTTGTTCTCTCTTTGTTTCTGTTAAATTTGATTTGATTTGTATTTTTAATGATAAATTTCGGATGATTTTGTTTTTTATATTCAATTTTGGTTCTGTAAGATATGATCATACATAATAACCAAGTGCAATATCTGATTGCAGCCAGAAACTAGTTTTTAGCTCACTAAAGTATTTACATTTCTTCTATTTATCTTGGTCATCTTTAAGAGAAAATTAGGGAATGAAAGAAGGGCTAAAGTACTTAAGATTTTGCTGTTGGATTTTTCTAAACAGGTATCAAATCTTCCCTTATTGGTTTGATGCTCTCTTTTTTTTTCCTCTTTCTTTCTCTTTTGGGTTGGTTGAGTGCCATCATTTTTAAAAATTTACTCTTTGACTATTTTCTTCATATTAATAACTGGACCACTATGTTGCGATTGTCACCATGCTTTTTCAATCTACTTTGTTAGTTTTGTTAACTTTTTTATATTTAAATTTGTTTCAATGTTTAGTTTAGTTTTGCTTATTAAATGTAATCGGTCACAAATAAATGTAATTGTGTGAAGCGTAGGATGATGAACCACAATGGGGACAAAATCATATGCCCAAATGAAGAACCAATATGTAAGTGTCACAGTTTTTCTAGTTAATTAACGTGGAGCATGTTATCATATTGTAAGTCTGCTTATGTAAATTCTCATAATGTTTTGATCGTATATAAATGATAAAATCATAGGACAGCTGGTATGTGCTTTCAATTTTTTTACTTAATGGGCCATGAACAAGTGATTTTGTGGATGGCTTAAGAAAAACTTATTTTAGGTACTTGTGCTATGATTTAAAATGATATTTGATATGTGAACTATGTCTAGTGGATTTTAGAAGGTGAATTACAAGGGTGTCTCCCCTGACAAATGAAAAATGTTTGAACTGTGCCACCTAAGAAAGAATGGAACACCTGTGAATAAGACAACTGCAAAAGCTATGGTGAGGCTGAATTTGATTGTATTTTAGGATCTACTATCTTGTGTTTCTTGTTATAGAGGCGTCCATGTAGTAGAACGCACAGTTAACATATATATATTCTTTGTGATTACTTCATGCAGGAAGATATGAATTCAAAGATCATTGATATTAGGAATAAAAAGAAGCAAAACCAACTACCAGATGAAGTAACAGCAAAGGAAATCAATATTGTATATTCTAAAGTGCTTGGAAGAGAGAAGTGTAATTGGGTGAGAGGATATGGCATAGGGGTGAGACCTGAGGATGTGTCGAGTGTGCTGACAAAAAGAAAAGGTTTGAGAGAAGAGGGGAGAGCCACAACGGAAAGGTGAAACGTTTGGAGCAACTTTTAATGAAACAACGAGCCATATATCATGGAAAAGGTTTTAGCTAGTACAAGAAATGTTTCTAACATTGATTCTAAATTGCTATTGGGACATGTTTCACCAACTAATTGCTTAAGCACTCCACATGTAGCACTTGATTCTAATAGATTGGAAGAAATTATGAATGCAACCTTACATTCACCTTACATGCCAAGCCAGACATTAATTGATCAAGATGGTTATAAACCAATACTAAGGGGGATAGAAGAGGAGGAGCATGCAAGAAATGTTGGCCATGTGCCGAATCATACCCGAATCCACCGTAGCTGTTTTGATACCAGAGTATACTAAAGGGCGACGAGGGGATCCTCTTGAACTTTTGGATGGACGGGTTCGATAAAAGGAAGCATGCAAACCAGACCATTACAATAGCCGAAGATTATGTCTCTAACTAACGGAGGATGTTGCCAAGATAGCTTGATTCTCAAAAGTTTTCCACACATCATGTCATCGAAAAAGTTGAGTGAAAAATAATAGGACATGATCGGGCTATATGGGATCATAAAAATTGTGGGATAGGATTTGGTTTTGATGGAGCGCTGGAATTGCGTTATGGCCAAATGTGGATCTTGGATGGTATCGTTCCATTCTTTAGAAACGCACATCAATCGCACCAACTCCTTGGTTGAGAGGCATGCGAGGATGTTGATCCACAGTTCTGCTGGGAGGTCTGGCATGTTGGTTTACCGTTTGTGACGGTTGGGTAAAGAGGATATTATATGCGTTGGATCCGGGTTATGGTTTTTCTCTTGAGATTTTCTATTTAAACCCTACACTTCTCTTAGTTCAGTTCACCCCAACTTTTAATTTAAATTTTCACAATTTCTAAGAAAACCCCACTATCTTCCCAAACTACCCCTTAAATACACCCCAAACTGAAAAAATAAGAACTAAAATAGATTTTCTATTTAAACCGCACAATTTTCTTTGTTCCTAGCAAAAAAAAAAACACAAACAAATGAAACCCCAAATTAGAAATTTAATACTTTCTAGAGAAAGAGAACAGTTTTACCTCTCTCCAAGAACTGTAATTGGAATTCTAACACTAGGGTATTGTTGAGTGAGAGAGAGAGAGAGAGAGAGAGAGAGAGAGAGAGAGAGAGAGAGTTTGTAAACAGGAAGTTGGAAGGAGGTTTCTAAAACTTAATATGAAGAGTGGTGGGGTGTGTGAGGTGTATAGATGTACTAGGGTTAATTATTAAGTTGGATGACTTTTTTGCCTTTTTACGCAAGAATAAAACTTACAGCTTAATGATTTAAGTATTGGGGTGAATAAAGAGAAGTGCAGGGTTTAAATAGAAATCTCTTTTCTCTTTTGCTTTTTCACTTTTGGGCCATTTCGATCACGTGAAGTCAAGGAGTCCCATATGTATCATGTTCTACAATTTAGCCAAAATTCCCTTTTGCTATATTGGAACTTTTATGATATGTATTCTTTTCCCAGGGCTGGCCTTGACTTTTGGATGGCCTTAGGCTAAAAATGAAAATGAGGCCCATTTCTCTTTCATTCTCCTGAATATAATAAACTAACATGGAAAGAAAATATGCAATTAAATACAATTTGGATAAATAAACATGGCTCCGGTATTTGTCATATAATTGTGGCCCCAATATGAAAATAAACAAGAATGAGGATACAAATACTTTGCACTCTTTCATATTTCCTTGCTAAATAGTCTACTAACAAGAATTTTTGGATAAATAAAAGAATTTCTAGTCCCTATTGGTCTTCTTTCATTGATTACTACTTTTAGCAATTAAATGCTTTTTGGCAATTAAATACTTAAATACATGCAATTGATGTTCATATATTACATAATTTTCATTTGGACTCTTCAGAAACACTTGTAATCATATTTGGGGCCTCCAAATACCAAACTATTTAAATTATTCTCCTCTAAAATCATATTCTTCAACTTGGTACGTATAATATATATATATAATTTGGGGCCCTACAAATGCGAGGCCCATGGCCATTGCCCTCCTTGCCCACCCTCAGGGCCGGCACTGTCTTCTCCAATAAGCAGGTATTTATAAAGATGTACAAAGTGGTAAACCCAAAAGGGTTAGAATATAGAAAAGAAATCCTAATTACAATAGGACTATACAAAGGGTAAGTAATTACACAATTCTCGTTCCGGAATTGACAATCTACTGCTCCAATTCTCATTCCAGAATGGACTCTAATAGAAAAAGGGGCAAAATCCACAGTTTGCCTAGCCACTGGTTATGTCTGGCATTTGGCTAGACTAGAACTTGGTATAATTTCTTCAATACTGAGTATAATTTTAAACAAACATTCACAATTTGGTTTCTTCAAGACGGGTGTAAATCTTCTACAAACTCTTGATTAATTATTGAGGGGTTCACCAAGATAAATTTGTTATACCTGTTACAGTAACTGCAAGAAGAATTAATGATCAGCTGATTCTTTGCAATATTGAGAGGGAAGGAAAGGAAGCATTTTGTACATAGCTGCCGAAAAGGCACAAAACAGTGCGCTATCTTCAGCAGAGAAGATGCACACACTGTTCCATCACAATATATATATATATATATTTTTCTCTTATTTTGAGAAAAATTAGGGATTTGTTTTCATTACAATTGAAACAATCAACTCATAAGAACAGAGCACCCTGCAGAAAGAAAGAAAGAGAAAAAAAAAGGCTTCATTACACTTAGAAGCATAAGTGGAACTCATGCATTTCAAAATATAATGTGTGCTGGCAACCACCCATATGAATCCTGGCTCACCAAAAAACCGACTTTTAAGGCGACTTTTGTCTAACATGATGAATATAACCAATCCATGAACATTCATGACACTAATGGATGCACGGCACATAATCTCATCCATGACACTAGAAAAAGATATATTATGATCTGTTCTTCTTTCTTCTTTTTTCTTTTGGGGGAGTGTTCCTTCCTTTCCATCAGATCTTCGCAAAGACAATGTCCGAAGAGTCTCCAAAGTCAAAAGTCCATCTCTCCTGTCTCAAAAGAAAAAGATTTAAAAAAATATATGTTCTTGCAAGTGTGTTATTCTATTTTTGTTCATAAATAAGATAATAATGTATTCACCAAGGAGACATATATATTAATCTTAATATTTGTTGACCTTAATGAGTGAAGTCGTTGGACTAAATGGTCTTTGGCAGTGACACACATGCAACTAGAACCTACCTTCAAAGTACCCCATCATCAATCCCAATATTCGATTTGGTTTCTAATTGCACAGTTTTATTATGTAAAGAAGCAGCACAGACCCCTTCCCGCTTAAGTGTACGTTCATCCACTCCAGATGCTACAACCTAATTTTATGTCTAATACCTAATTTTTCTAAGAAATAAATATCAATCTTCAATTCTTCACGTTTCATGTTCCTCACTGAGAATCCTTCAACATCATCAAAATTCAAACAAACAAAGCATACCAAAGGTGGTGCACATGCAAAACAGGCGGTTTCACCAAGAATCATCAACTGAATATGGCCTGAAACAGCATCATCAGACACACCTAAATGTTTATGTTCTTCATGTGAGTTTCCTTGTAAAGTATACATGTATGGCATATAAAAGAAAAAGTATATGTGTTTTCTCTACGACATGCACTAGGCCGTAAATATTGATTGGATAACAACCACAATGATTTACAGGAACAGGATTTAGCATGTATGCTTCTTTGATTGAGAAAAACTCATGCAGAATAAAGCTGCATGTCTAACAAATATACGGGTATGCTTGACCATATGACTCATACATACATACTACTAATACACATACAAAGGAATATACGGCTGAGTTGCATGCATCTCATCCACTGTGGGATAGCAAATTGATGTTATATTGGTTTATAGTACGTACTAAAGTTATCAAGGGCTATACATGATGATATTGCACCACCTGTTATAATTGTCGACAAATGTAAATAAAGATTGGCTAACTGAAAGAGGCAGTCCAGTAAAATTGAAAATTTCCATAAAAAGTGGATTGCCTTATTGAAATATTGTCAAAAGTAATCTGACTGATTTGAGACTAACATATGGTTTATATTTCAACCACTTGTTTTCTATATTCTTATTTTTTCTATATATGTATCACACCAACAAGTTTGTACCGGGGAAATAATCCAATCAGGAGATTGTTTGACTAGTCCACATAGAAGAATCCTCAATTGATTATGTGGCTAGAGAACGAGCCGTCCAACTGGGACTAAGCTCACAACATGTACAGCAGAATCCTCAATACTCATAAGCCTGTGACAAGTCTTACCCGCGCAGACTACCCCGCTAAGGGTTTACGAAACACCCCGTCAAGGGTGCTCGGGTTCCAACATATCCAAATATCTCAATATTCCAAATCCAAAGTTCCAAATTCGGGGAGGTACATAGGGTAGTGCTTATAGCACTTCAAACTGACATAACTATAATCCACTCTCTTTTCACAATCTCAAACCAACACCCCACGTATCCCACACATAATCAATCATAGATAGGAATTCTCGAAAATATTATATATCAACTCAAGATGCTTGCAACCTGCCAAAACCCAAACATATTTAAAAAAATATAGAAATATCATGTTCAACAATTAATAAAATAATAAACTCAATAAACCATTAAATCATCATGCTTAGCATTCTATTTTAAAAATAACATTATCATTTGAAAACAATGTCCACTCACAAATAGTCCCATGCTGCTTGACCCTGAGAGGGTCCCACCTGCTATATGCGAGTAGTCGGAGTACCTATTTACAAATATGAGTGCTAGATTAACATAAAGCGCTTCGAACGAGAACTTTAAATAAAATCCTAGTTTCTCGGGTTTCAAGTGTGTGTACTAGGAACGAGACTTCTTAAGGTCTAATTATGTGTTTTGAATGTTGGAAAAGCCTCGGAAGACGCTTGGTCAATCGGGTGGTCAAACTTTCCATATTGGGTCAATTGGGCCAATAGGGCCCACGACCTCCGATTTCCAATTCGGAAGTACCTATGGATTCAACAAGGTCTAATAATCATGTCCTGCAAGTTTGGTCCGAATCGAACGGTCGGATCGCTTTTGGTCCGAATCGAACGGTCGAATCACTCGTGATTGCATGATCGAATGGTTATCATTTAACGCAAACGATAACTTATTGAATTGGAACATCTGGGCATCTGATTCACGATCCGCGAATTCCTACACTGTCCTAGGGATGCCTAGATCAACATATATTAAAATGAAGTCGATCCAACGGTCTGAACATATCGAACCCGGATAATGCCTATGCGATATCCGATCGACGATCAAACGATAACCAAATTCAGTACGAGCATACCGTCGTGCTCGGGACGACATGGGGATTATTTTTGGACTCAAAGACCAGCCACAAAGTGGTCGAAGCGCTGCCACACATGTCGGCAGCGCGTGGGTGTCCAAAGCGATTTCGGCGATAGGAAAATCTCCAAATCGCCGGTCAAGACTTATACCTACATGATTAGGACATTGAATGGAGCAACTTTTGTTCTTTGAAGAGAACCAACCCCAAAAAGTGACTAGAGATGGCCGAAATCATGTAGGAAAATCTCCAAATCGCCGGCCAAAACTTTAAGCGATAAAATCCATTTCAAAATGCATAAATTAATTCTAAACAACCCAACCATCAGCTACAACACATTGAGAGGATGAAAAAGCATACCTAGATCGAAGAAATTGGTAGTCGGAATCGTCCAAACAAACTCCGTGAAGTGTTACGTAAAAACGTCCCTTTTTCGATTTTTCAGGCCACCACAGGCAACGGTTCTTGCGACTAGTAGAGGGAGACTAGACAGTCGTTTTGAGACCAATCCCACCGCAAATGGTTGTGGAGGTGGCGGCGGTAAGCAAAAAACCGAAGGAGGGGCTGCTGTCGCACACACGTGGGGGGGAGAGAGAGAGAGAGAGAGAGAGAGAGAGAGAGAGAGAGAGAGAGAGAGAGAATTCAGATATTTAATAAACCCATTTCGAATTATTTACGATTTTGCCACTAAGTTTGTTTTGATTGTAACTTCTTCGTTACAACTTCGATTCAAGCCCACTACGTGTCTACTGACTCATCTTGGCACAATCTATGCAATAGTACAAACATTTCCTTGAAATCCTTCCGGATTAAAAAGTGACAAAAATGCCCCTACCCCGGAGGGCAAAATTGAATTTTTTATTTATTAAATTAATTAAATTATTGAATACTTTAAATTTGGGTTGGGATGTTACATTTTATTAATTTATTTCTTATTATGTGGAGTCCACATCAATTAAAAAAATAAGGTTATTATTCATATAAATCATTTAGAATTTTCCATTAATACTCATATTGTACATGTGGACTTATGGTTAGGGTGCTAGCACCACTCTTCAATTGAGTCCCACATTGGAAAAGAAGAGAAAGTATCCACTCCTTAGAGCATTTCCAGCAAGGGGCCTTGGGGGAGGGCTGGGGGAAAATGGTGTTTCCAGCAACACAAATCTGCCAGGGCAAGGTGTGGGCCCCAGCAAAAAAAATTTGCCTGGGCTAGCCCTTGGGGAGGTCCAGCCCGAGTAGCAAAACTTGTTTTGGGCTGACGTCAGCGCTGGAGTTTAAATTTTTTTAACGTTGGCGCGTGCAATGCACGCGCCAATGTTAAAAAAAATTTGACGCGCCACTACAGTGCCAGCCCAATGGCTCTCTTCCACGTGTCGTCTGCTGGGCCATCCGATCAGCTTTTTAAACATATCCAACGGCAGCCATTTTTTCGCGAATAAAAAAATGGGAAAAAGCAAGCCCCAACGGCTCTGTGCCACGTGGAAGGTTCTGGGCTTTCCGATTTTTTTTTTTTCCAACCATCCAATGTCTTTGTCCTTTTACTTTTATTTATTTTTATATTACTCCATTTACTTAAGTTTACATTGTAAATAAGGAAGTACCCCTCATTTGGATTCAAATAAAAATACTAGAAAATCAAATTCCCACCAAATCAAAATATGAATCGGTTTTAGTGCAAATACGATTTAAGCTAAAAATGATGGCTCATTAAGTCAATATATACTTCATATTAAAATCCCATAAAATCAAGTTTTCTTATTTGATGTGTAAGGAATAAAAGCCGCCAAAAAATTTCTTGAGAAAATGATTATTTCGAAAAACCATTTTTCATACTTAGTCAATATTGCACCTCCGCTAAAAATCTTGAGAAAATGATTTTTCATACGTAGGAACCCAAAAATCTTATCCGAAAATATTATCCAAATTAATTGTTTAAGTAAACAAAGCTGTGAGGTAAATTATTTGTAATTTTTGTTTTATTAATTTCTATGTCATATTAATTTTTATTTAAATGTTTCTTGCAATTTATATATTTTGTTAATATTTCTTGTATTTCCAATATTAATATGAATGTTTCTTGCAATATTTATATTTTGTTTTGCATTTCTAATAATTGTTAATGAATAGTATTGACAAGTAGGAACCCAAAAATCTTATCCGAAAATATTATCCAAATTAATTGTTTAAATAAACAAAGTTGTGAAAAAAACAAAAAAATGAATAGTATTTGCCATGGCAAGGGACTAACTGCTGGAAACGCACTTTGCTGGGGGGAGCTAAGGCAGCCACTATTCACATGAATAATAGCTGCCCTAGGGCTCCCCTTGCCATGGCAAGGGGCTAACTGGTGGAAGTGCTCTTAGTAGGCAGGTTAGGGTTCAAGGCTTGAGAAAGGTTTTGAAACAATTTCGGAAGCTAGGGTTTTTGGTTCGAGACTTGGATTTACCCAAACTAATTTTGTGAAAACAAAAATTTAAAACAAAGTTAGAAAAAAAAACAATTTATTAAGTAATTTATGAAATGAGTAAAATATTTAAATATTCACTAAAGAAATAACATTTATTTAAATTAATACTCCGTTTTTAATGTTTATTCAAATTAATAGTATAGCCGAATGACTATACTGTTTAATATTTATTCACATTAATAGTATCGCCGCGTGACTATACTCTGTTTTTTGAAATTTTATTCAAATTAATAGTATACTTGTGCAGCTATACTCCAATTTTTTTAATTTTTTTTTTTCAAATTAATAGCATATCTGAGCGGCTATACTACTTTTTTATTATTATAAATATTTATTCATATTAACAGTATTTCTAGGGTTATTATTCATATAAATAATTTAGAATTTTCCATTTAATACTCATATTGTACATGTATGTACATATTTCTCGTTACTACTTTAATTTTTCATATAATACTTCATGTTGATTTTTTTTTTCCAGAGTTATTAACTGTATATTTTACCTTTAATACTTGTATTATACACGTATGTGTGTATTTTTAAATAATACTTTCTTTTTTCATACACTTATTTCCCATTACTACTTTCATTTTTCAATATTTTCCATTTAATATCCGCATTATTTTTCAATAATACTTCCGTTTTCCGCATACTTATTTGTCATTACTACTTTCATTTTTCATATTTTCCATTTAATAATCGTATTATACATGTACATACGGCTATACTCCGTGGTGTTAAAGTTTTTTCAAGTTAATAGTATGGCCACGCTGCTATACTCGATTTTTTTAATATTTATTCTAATTAATAGTATAGCCTTGCGGTGATACTGCTTGTTTATTAATATTTTTGGAAATTAATAGTACATCCGTGCCGCTATACTCCATTTTAAAAAAATATTTTTCAAATTAATAATATAGCCAGGCGGCTATACTCCTTTTTAAATATTTATTCATATTAATAGTATTTCCAGGGTTATTATTCTTATAAATAATTTTGTATTTTCCAAACTCGCTTAAATTCAGAGTTCCCATGGAATCTTAAGCCAGTGAGCTCCCAAAAGGCCTCGTGCTAGATGGAGGTGGGCATGTATATATAAGGCACGTCACCCCATCTCCGTTGGTCGATGTGGAATGTTACAATCCATCCACTTAGGAGCCCGACGTCCTCATCGGCACACTCGCACCAAAGGGCAGAGTGACTTTGATATCATTTTGTCACATCCCGAATCGGCTCTGCTGTAGCACCTATGGAGGGTCCTTTATATATATATATATTATATATATATATATAAAAGAGAATCATAAACTGGCTCAACAATAAATAAATGAGAATTACTTTTAGGCAAATATGGGGATGACTTCTGGAAAGGAACTGGCGAAGGTGCAACTGAAGGACCAACTTGGAAGAAATCATAACTGGAAACTAAAGACGACTGATAACTAGGGCGAATTTGTCCGACTGTGGAACCTAAACTATAAAATCTATTGGCAACTTGAATTGGAGAATATCCCTGGTAAGGGACGATCTGAGAGGGCGACTCTGGTTTGACTGAACTCATGGAAACTGGCAGTACTCTGAGCGACTGGGTTGGCTTGGGCTGATTGGCTAACTCTTTTTGCTTGTCTTTTTTGGGCGCCATTGATTGTCCTATAGGAATTCTCGAGTAAGAAAATCAGGGATTGAATTCTCACTACCTCTCAAATATTCAATTTCAAAATAAAAAATACTCAAAATAGCTTGCCAACGTGCAAAAATCTGTTTTGATGCAATGTTTTGAACATCTTTTTCTAATACATGCTTAGCAGATTTATAGTCAACTCGGACTAAGAATTTTTTATTAAGCAAATCATCTTGAAATTTAGAGATGCATAGTACAATAGATAATATTTCTTTTTTAATAGTACTATAATTAAATTGCGACTGTGTCCAAATGCCAGAATGAAAGTGAATGATTTGTTCTGGGTGATTTGGATCTACACTCTCTGTTTGAGAATACCTCCATAACCGATGTCAAAGGCATCAGTTTCAACTATTTTGAAGGAATCAACTGAAGGAATACCAAGACAGGGGAGTGTCTTGACATGGATTTTGATTTGTTTGACGATTTCGGTGTGGACATAAGACCAAGGAGGAGGATTATCCTGCAACCTATCAAACAAAGGCTTACATTGTTTTCTTAGATTTTGATAAAAATCAGACACATAATTGAGAGATCCTAAGAACCTCTTAAGCTGACTCTTATCAAGAATTTGATCAGGAAATTTATCAGCAAATTGGATGACTCTGTCAATTGGACTAATATGTGAATGACAATATTAAAACCAAGGAATCTAACATTAGTTTGAAATAACTTGATTTTCTTAGCAGATACAACTAGACCATTGTGTTTGACTATCTAGAGAAACTTATGCAAATGCTTCCAATGTTGTTCTATTGACTGAGAAAAGATGAGAACATCATCAATATAAACAATAGAGAAATGACTAAAGGGATTGAATATCTCATTCATTATATTTTGAAATTCACTCGACGCATTTTTCAAACCAAAAGGCATTACATTCCATTCATAATGATCAAAGGGAGTGACAAATGCAGTTTCATATCTATCTAACTCATCTATTTGGATTTGCCAGAAACCACTTTTCATATCAAATTTGGAGAAGCAACAGCTTTTTCTAATCTGTTGATTAAGTCTCTTTTATTAGGTATCGGGTACCTAATCCATTCTAAGATTGTATTAAGGGGCTTGTAGTTGATGACTAATCTGGGGGCACCTCTTTCTAATTCGGCATTTTTCTGAACATAGAAGGCTGGGCAAGACCATGGTGATTTACTCTTACGAATTATTCCTTTTTGAAGCAACTCAGTTATTTCAATTTTACAAAACTCCATTATTTCTTGACTCATTTGGATTGGTCTAAACTTTTGTGGGGATATTTTTCTCACTAAAGGTTTTGACATAAGGAAGACTGACAACATGCTGTTTTTTGTACCAAAAAGCATTAGGCAGATCAAAACAGACTTCATTTTTCAAATTATTTTCAAATTGTTGAATTTGTGATTGTAAGGATTTGCTATTAAGCTGTTCTTCAACTCTTTTGAACTTGACTTCTTCCTTAAGAAAGTTCAACTGATTATTTTTATTATGAATTATTTGAACTAATTTTGAAACTGAACTCTTTTGAAGGGCTTTCAGATTATGCAGCTCAGGCTTAGTTAAAAAATCAACTTTTACCTTTTCTCCTAAATGGGTAGAGGTGACTCCATCATATTCTACCTGGAAAGGATATAATAAGGCGATAAAAGGTAATCCTAAAATGACTTCATCAGTGATATTTTTTACTTAGACAAATGAGTTTTAAAGCAGATTTTGTTTTGACAAACATGGGCTTTAGGAATTTCAAAATTCAACTGAAGCGATTTTCCTGAAGCAGTTCTAAGCGACTCTTTAGATTTCTGATAATATCTAGTAGGTGTTAAACCTTCCTTAATGCAATTAAGGTCAGCTCCTGTGTCAAATAGGGCAACTGTGTTGAATTCAAAGTTTTTGACAAAAATTGTGACTTTGGAATACCATTTCCTAAAAGTAATTTGTTTAATTAAACTAATGGCTTGTTCATTATTTGAAGGTTCACCATCTAAGTTATCTGGACTCTCGGCTTGACTTCTAGACTCAGAACTCTCTTTTTCCATTAAATTAATCAAATCTTGTTTGATTTCATAATTCTCGGCTTGCAACTTATGACTCATTTGTTTTAATTCCACTATTTCTTTTTTGACGATTTTAACTTCTAATTGTAAGTCTTGCAGGGTAACCTCTCTTTTCTTATTGAATCTTTCTAAAGTTGTGTTTAGACTAATTTTTTGGGAAATAGACTGGCTAGAACTTGGGCTGTCTTGACTGATAACTTTTCTTAATTTTTTCAAGTATTCAGATTTCAATTCTGGATTTTCAACTTTACTTATTAATTCGATTAACAATTCTTCCTGTTCTTCCTGTTTAGTGAGGACAAAAATAGAGTTTAATCTATTACAGCAATTATCTTTACAACCAAATTGGACTTTAGGTGAACTAGATAGGGAATCTGAGGAATCATGACTCTCTGACATAGTGCTGGCAACTATGGTTTCATTTTCACTAGACTCAGAGTTTCTTAACTCTAAGACTTTAATCAGATTGTCTTTCTCTTCGTCCGTGATTTTCAACTGCTTTATTGTGTTTTTTACTTTGCATTCATTGGCATAGTGTCCGAATTTTTGACATTTATAACATATAACTTTTCTTTTGTCAGAGCTTTTCTTAAAGCGACTATTATTTTCTCTATTTGGTGCTTTTTTCCAATTTTTACGTGGACTAAACTTTCTTTTACTATAAAACTCATGATTACCATCATTATTTCTATAAGCATTTTTCTTACAGGAATAATAATGACTTTTACCAATCTTTCCAAAACGGCTGATTACTATCATCTCTTAACATGACTCTGGAAATGAAAACATCTTTATACCATCTAAAATCAGAAAACTTAGGGCATCGGAGATTAATAAGCTGATCATGGATTCAAGCAGTGGTATTACTAGGGGTTCCAACAAAATGTTCAATTATCGTATAAAACAAAGTGTTGACTCCATCTTCTATACCTTGACCTATTTGTTCGTCAAATATAGGAAGACCATCTTCATTAAGTTTGACAGCATGAATTATAAGATTTTTCGACTCTGTGGTTAAGTGTTTATCCCACCAGTATCGAAGAGTACCAGTAAAACTAGTTACAAGTAAAGGCACTATTTCTGACTGCCTAAAACTGTGATTGGTGATATAACTATTAGCAACCATGGACATGTGTTGGAGTTTATTAAAAATTTCTTGCTCAGACAGACCATCAATATTCCACTCATACAATTTATATGAAGAAACTGAAAATTGATTCTGGAAATTTCGTTCTTCAAATTGGATGTCTGGGGGTGTTGGCCTTAGGATACCAATTTTTGGTTAGGCTTGTGGGACTAATATGGTTGGTTAATCGTTTGACTTTTGGCTTAGTTTCTAATTCTAAATTTTTAAAGGCATTTTCAATTTTTGAAATATTACTAGTTTTTGATTACATACTGACTATTGATTCAGATTCAGACTCAGAAGGGTTGACAACTGCAAAGGAATCTAGTGTTTTAAGACCAAATTTCTCAGGTTTAACTGGTGTCAATTGTTCAAGCATTTCTTCTATCTTTTCATTGTTGGTTTTATCTTAAGGGTAGGACTTGACTTAAGGTCCTGGAATTGAACTAAGGGTTTTTCAATTTTGGCTTTGGCTTTGCTATCCTATCAACTTTTGTTTCTATTTTATCTAACTGTTTTCCTATGACTATTAGACTTTGGTTTGCATAATTATGTTGTTCAATTAGTTTTTCATCTGGATCATTTTTCTTATGTTCAATTAATATTGTTTCTACTGGAGGGTGACTTGCAACAACTTTTGTATCATCAGACAATTTCCATTTTTCTTTGGTTAAGGTTTTCAACTTATTAGTCATGTAGCGACTTTCTACAAAATCAAGATAATAAATTTCTAACTTAGCCGTTTGCATGTAATCTTTCCATTCATTAAAGATTAACTGGCGTTGTTCTCTATTGGGGTAGACTCTGTGATAATTATCTTTTATGTCCTGATTTTCAGGGGCTCTAAGGTGATTATCTAAGATTTTCCAATTGATTGTAAATTTCTTATTAAGAACTCTTAATTGAGGATCAATGTGAAAATCGGCTTGAAAATCAATTTGTGTTGGCGACTCTGGGGACTCAAGTTTCTCTTCCTGGATTGGTGTTTTACCATAGCAAGGTTGGTTAACCTGGGAGGTTTTTCTTAGGGATTCTAATTTGAAATCTATCATTGCCGTTTCTAACTCTAGGTCTCGTTCTAGAGTTGAGGATGAGGCTACGAAGGAATGCCTTGCAGGAATATGCCTCTGGGATTGACCAGGGGTAGGCAACTGGTGCAACTGGACTGTGGACTTTGGTACAGGTTGGTTACCAAAATTGATTTTGACTGTGCCATCTAAGTATTGCTGGATATAGTCTAAATTGTTTAGACTATGTTGAATTGGGGCAGGCTGATTCTCAGTGGTGAGTGTCCAATCAAAAGGGAGAGTGACATCTGACCATTTGATTGTGTGAGGGACTCGTATATTGGCCTCAAGTTTGCTACTTTGAATTAAGAGAGTTTGATATTTTGGACTCTTATTCAAGGCTTGGAAGTTCATATTAGTTCGTGTGACTTTGTAATAGATTCTATAAACTAGGGCTAATGGTTGGGTACCTAGCAAAACCTCGTAACCTGAAGTTTTAATATTTAAAGTTAATATTTTCAAAATATGGGGATCACTAAGACTAACGGTGAAGTCTGGGTAGCAATCAAAGTGTACTGGACCATTAAACAAACTTGATTCAATTATTCCTAGCGTACTGTTGCTAAAATTAGTGAATCTGGCATCTCTAAGGCAGAGAAAGACTGAAGCTTTTAATCCTAATCTGATAATAGGCTTAATTGCAACTTGAACTAAACCAATGTGAAGGAAATTGTTTCCGTCATTTTTATGGTTTTTAATCGACTCAAGATTAAGCAACTGACATGTTTCATGTTCTTTACTTAAGGCATAGACTTGTTCAACTATTTTAACATGGGTGGTCGATTTGAAACTAGACAAAGACCATTTTTTCTTATAGATGTCCTGATTGGGGACTCTGGGTATATTCCAATCTTTGAAATCTAACTCGTTACAAGAATCATATTCTAATTGTTCTTCATTAACTATCTCTGGGAGACGACTAATACTGGCTCTAGAGCTGCTTGAATTACAAGAATTAGTTCCAAATAGACGACTCATTTTTTGCTTTAGTGTTTGGGGTCGGCTTCAAAAGAAGAAGATAAATAGGGACCTCTTAAACTGACCTTTTATTCTACAAGAAACCTAATGATTTTCTCGCCCTCCGCTCATGTTGCAGCCGCTCATGCCTCTCCTGGGACTTACTGTTTGGATTCTAGGACTTACTGTTTGGACACCAAGAAAGAAAACCAATGATAACCTGGAAAATAAAAGAAAGTGGAAGAAGAAACTGAAAACTTCTACTCAGACCAGCCACTTGGGCGGGAATGAGTAGTAGACTTAGAACAACTCTTCAACTATTACGGCTCTGATACCAAAGGGGGTCTAGAACCAGGAAGGATTGTCATAGATAGTAATGAAGCAGACATAATAGAAAAGACGGAGCTTATGCATGAATGAAATTAATGAATAGATGAACATAGAAAATTTAAACTCAATTGAAAACATGATGATACTTCAAATATGCTATTAATGAAGATAAATATATTTGAAAGCAAATATACTTACTAAAACGCTTGACTGAAAGATTTTATTGATAGCAAGGAGGATACATAGAATGCTTGCTTGAGGGAGTCTCAAGGAAAGCTTTTGAAAACTGGGAACTAGAATGTATTCTATCTGACAACTGAGACTGAAGCCTTCTTAAAATAAGGAAGATTAACTATGATTAAACAACTATGGTAAACAAAAAGTAACTATGGTAACTTTGGATGCTTTGACTGTGGAGCACGGGAAAAAGAATTCTCCTTCAACTTTTGCTTGTCGGGGAATGCTTTAATCAAATGCTTCAACTTTTACTTTCACTTTCACTTTCACTTGGCAACTTTTGATAATGACTGTCGGGGCAACTTTAACTGCAATAGCACGCGAAAGCATCTGCTTTTACTGAGTGATGTTGGAGGAAAACAACTTGCTTTAGAGCATCCACAATGGGCTCCCTAAACCACCTCCTTAGACAAATTTTAGGGAGGAATGGCAAAAATGCAACTCCAACCACGCTCCCTATCCACCTCCTAAAATAGGGAGTCATCTAGGAGCTCCTAAATCTGAGGAGAGAGAAAGGACTCCTAGTGGCTCCCTATAATTTAATGCTGCTTTATTTAATGAGTATTTCAAACCTTTATTTAATGCTAACCATTTTTTATTTTATTTTTTAATAGAGATGGACCAATCAAAAAAGAGTTATAGAATTTATGACTCTCCAAATTAGGGAGTATGGTTGGAGTTGAATTTTTTTAGAGAGCTCCTAAAATAGCTTTCTTATATTCTTAGCCAAATTTTAGCTAAGAAATAGAGAGCATCATTGTGGATGCTCTTAGTCAGATCCTAAATCATAGAGATCTTGACTATTTGGTGGAAAGTCGGGTGGATAATCTCCCCAACGCATCTTCTGAGCAGGACTCTTTTGACTAGAAGGCAACTGACTGGTTGATGAGTGAGAACGTGGAGAGGCATCATCATTGTCCTCATCATCATCCATTTGAGAAGCTTGTATGATCAATTGTCTGGCAATTTCTTGTAGTTCAGCTTTCAACTTTCCTTCGTAGGAATGAGAAGAACCAGTAGGAGAAGGGGGCCTGGGTGCTGGTGGTACTGCAACTGAGGGGAAATCCTTGTGGACATAAGTGGCAATTTGATCAACCTGGAATCTATCGCACCATTTAACTGAAAATTGGCGTGACAGAGAGAATAGCCGACCGGCTATACTCGTTTAATAGTTGTATTATACACATATTTTTCAATAATACTTTTTTTTCAGTACACATCTTAAAGGCTCGGTAAAATACAAGTTTTTTTTAAAAAAAGCGAACATACAATACACGTGCTGTACACATATGTATGTATTTTTCTTGTTTAATACACATGTTTTTTTAAAAACCAAGTTTTCAATAATACACACAAAATTCACGTATTATACACATAATTTTCACATATTATTGCATAAAAATAATATACATTAACATTTTAAAATAAATTATTGTAAAATGTTATATAGTGGCCGAATTTTTCAATTGTAACTTACCAAAATGATAATTTTTTTAAATAAATAGTACAGCCTCCCTGCTGTACTGGGATTTTTTTAATAATACTTTTCAAGTTTCCTATTTAATTTGGGTTAGGATTTTTTTTTTAAAAGGGATTTTTATCTTATTGTCTTTAGGCTTTAGTTTGCTACAAATACACAATTCTTTAAAATTCAGTTAGCTATCGTCCATTCGATTTATATTTTCTTCACCTATATTCCTCTTTATTCTGTTGTTTCGAGTGCTTAATCAAATACCCAGGGAGTTATGCTACATCAGTTGGTATTTTGGGGATCGGAAAAATAAACTAGGTCATCCATCCATATTATAACACGTGTACAAAATGTATCATGTGATCATACTAATTTAGTATTTTATCATTTTTCTTGCCCTAAATATTATTTTGTTTAAAATTAAGAAAAACAAAAACAAAAACAAATCGAAGTTATTTTGCACGGCTAGCATAAAAGACAGTGGAAAATAAATAAGCTGCCTATAGAATTTTCCGCTCATACCCAAACCGTAAACCAATCTCCCTTCTGCCGCAGCATCCCCATACCCAAACCCTAAATTCTCTTGTGGCCTCAATTTAGCATTTTGATAGCAACGGATCCGGTATAATGGGCGATTGGTATAAATCTCATTTTGCCTCCGCCTCGATCCCCTACTTTCAACCCTCGAATCGATGTTTTAACTTCTCATCTATCATCGGAGCGTTCTGTTCAATCAATCATGAGCTCCTGCACAATGTACAGGAGGTCGAGAAATCTATGCGCCGACTGTGCGAGAGAATAGAGATGGAGATACCTCTGGGCGAAGTGGACAAGGTATCGGTGATGAATAATTCTCTAGCCGTGCTTTCCGCCCAGCAAATGCAACTGGTCGTTTTGATGCGCTCACTGTCGGAGCAGCTTCGCATAATACAATCAGTGTCGGTGCAAATCCAACAGGCAGATAAACCTTACCCAAGGTCAGTGCATGGTTTAGTGAATTTCATCTTCTTTTCTCTGTAAAATTGTGCATGTTTTTCTTTTTCAAATTTTCCTCAAGTTCTCTACTTGCTGCGTGCATGTTTAATTATTCAAAGATTCTTGCTTGAAATAGTAGCTAGTTTCTACTAGCTAGCTGATTTGACCTTAACTTGACGTGTTGTATATATCTCTCTTCTCTGTCCAGCTTGACGGAAGCTGCATCTGTATATTTATTTGTGTCTTATTGTGGGATTCAAGAAGAAAGTAATGCAATCTATGAAGTGAAATTTAAATACGGAGCCCCAGTAGTTGGGCGTGTTGACAGGTTTTGTGAGCGTGAGAAGAATCAGGTTGTTGGCTTGGGTGCTGCACGGATCCGCTCCAATTTATACGTCCTTGCACGGGATTGTGGATTTATTATTGACACGAAGACTATGTCCAGATGCCAATCTTTTACTCCTCCAATAAAACATAAACGATCACCACTTGTTATGTCTGCATATGACAAGCTCTATTGTCTTGAATGTCCATCTAGCTTCCCACCAAATCCCGAGGATTTCTTTGAGAGGTATGATCCCGATAAGAAACTATGGGAGAAAATGTCTTCTTATCCATTTTATAATGATTATGACAACTATATGAATATAACTGGTTATGCCGTTTGTTATGGGGTTATTTTGTTTTCATTGTGTGCCTCGAGAGGAACAAATTTCGATGTCATTGCATTTCACATAAGTAGAAACCAATGGAAGCCAGTGGAAGTTGACATTTCTGTTCATTATGCTCCTTTCCAAGGGAGGGCTGTGGTTGTAGGCGAGATAATCTATTCCGTACATGGGGAGGAGGAGCTTATAGCATTCGGCTTTAAGATGTACAAAGGTGATGACGGTAGTACTGTATATGTCCTAAGCCGACTGTTTGTATTGGAAGGCCTGGAGATTGTGCGTCCACCATTGCCATATGAGGACCATGAGACACAGTATTTGGTTGATTTGGGGAACAGTAACTTTGTCCATGTCAAGACTGGCCGTGCACTTATCTCAGTTCAATATCTTTGTATCACCATGTTTCAAATTCTTGTTAGAGAAGGAGGAAGTCTTATGATCAAGACCATACATTCTACTGTTCGTTCTGTGGATATACAGCGCGGTGAATGGTTCAATCTTGTTTCCTGCTTCATGCCGTAAGTTTCCTTCACGTTTCTTGTATTTTCACCAATAACATTAATTTGTGCATTGGAGTTCTATTATGTTTTGTGTGTAACAAGATTTCTCATTATTATGACTCAGTGGGTGCGAGGATTATGAACCTAAAGAACAAACCAGTCTGGATGAGAGTTTTTCTATGGTGAACCTTAGGAGAATGGCAAAGGTGAAAGAAATGTGTTTACATGAAATGTTTTTGTTTATTTAAGGACCATGAATCAAGAGACTCAATTTTTTTTCATGTCTATAAGTGTTCTTTTTGACCTTTGAATCTAATTTCTTGTAATATAATCGGCTTTTGCAGAAAGAAGCTGGGCGTGGAATAGCTGCCAGGGAGCCGGAATTGAAATCCGTATGGAAGAGGAAGAGCTAGGCATCGTGAGAGAGTCGTTGTCGTATGTAATCTGTTGTAGCTACGGCATGCTTGCTTCTCTGTTAGTCTCTCTCCATGATTTAGAACAAAGGGTGTCTCCATGATATAGAAATTTGCTACTTTGTGAGGAACAGCAGGTTCCGATAATTATTGAAGGATTAGTCTATTCTTTTGTAATTTTCAACTACAAACTAAAGGTTTTTTTATTTTTTATTTTTATTTTAAATTAACTAGTTAGTATTTAAGTGATATATTAATGATATGGACAATGTTATTACAGATGCTGAATATTATAACATGATATTGTCTGATTTCGATCACAGAATCCCTTATCACATTCTTGTGAACTTCCTCTGTTCTTAGGATGAAGGCTTATTTACCATTGTGTTCCTCCATTTTGATAAGAATTATACACCAAGTGCTTTTGCATTCTTGTCTTTGGAACTGTCTTGGCTGCTCTTTCAGAATTTCAGGTTTTTCAAGCTGTTCATGTTGATGTAACAACAGCTTGTTCCGTCGCTTAGTGGTCGTATATACCACTAGCAATCACTTCTGATAAGATGAGAGAACCAGCAGGATTTGCCATTGTAAGAAAATTATATAGGGCCCCCAAACCTTTCAAGCCAAATAGCTCTGAAGCTGCAGCTGGCAAAATTGCCTAGTGAGCACCATACCCTAGCCCTACCAAGACAGTTGTCACGTATCTTTGCCCTGGCCACCCCACAACATAGTAGAAGAGCCCCATTGCCATGATGACCTGAACTGGAGTCATAGCCACTGGTCTAGGATAGGCGAAATCTCTGGTAAATTAACAAACATTTTGAACATTAGGACTGGTAAACCTTCATGTGCCAATATTTTACATAGAAAAAATACTGAAGTTTATGATTTTAAGGTGGCTTATATCTTGTTTCACCTTACTATAATCTCAGAGAAGTAGCCGCCACCAATAGGGCTGGGCGTGATATGAGATGACACGGGATGGAGGTCATCCCGATGTCAATCCCGAATAGGGGAATCGGGACGGGATGACACGGGATGAGAGTTTTTGAAAACACATTCAAATCAACACCAGACCCAAACGGGATCGGTATGATTCGGTATGTAAAAAATCTGCAAAATTTCATAAATCAAGTGTAATACAACAAAACCCTCAATCAAGATTCAAGAGTCTTGATTCAAGACCAACCAAGAAATGGAAATCTCATACAAAGTTCAAGTGAAATGGAAATCAAATCTCATATAGGCTTTTACAACAAATCAAGCCTAATACAAACAAAACAAACAATCAATCAGGAGTTCAAGTTCAAGACATGTCAAATTACAAAGCAAGAAATGGAAATCTCACATAGGCTTTTACAAAATAAATGAAGCCAAATTAAGTACAAATGTCAAAACAAGAAATGGAAATCTTAAATGGCATGTCCCTTTCCTTTGGATCAATCCCTAATGTGTTGTACTGGTGGCAGCAGCTTCAGTACTTGCATATTCTGCAAAAAATAATTTCACACATGTTCTTATAAACAAATGCAACATTATAAAATAATATACAATTTAAAAGCCTAAATATTTAAGATCAAATTAAAAAGCCTAAACAAATTAAAAACGAATGCAACATTATAAAGTAATAATTAATAAACATAGTAAACATACCTAATTCAACACTCTCATAAAACTCATATTTTTTATGAGTAGATTCATCTTCTAAATTTGTGGAAATGTCATCTCCCTTCAACCAATTTTGCATACATATCAATGCCTCCACTGATCTAGGAGTTAATGAACTCCTAAATGCATCAATTACTCTTCCTCCAATGCTAAAACAACTCTCAGATGCAACTGTTAATACTTGAATGGCAAGAATATCCTTTGCAATAGCTGCCAACACAAAGTACTTAGGACCATTGAGCTTCCACCACAACAAAATGTCAAAAACAACCTATTTGGTTGTTAATTCCAAAGGATCATGCAAGTAGGTATCCACTTCATGTGCAACCCTAGCCTCTTCACTCTCTTCCATCACCTTTATCTAATCATCCGTTATATCATCAACATCTTGTGAATTTGCATTCACTGTCTGTGGAGTGTGGAGCAGAATTCATATTTCCACTTCTCATGTGAATTCCATCATCCAATCTAGGTGCATACTCTTCATACATAGACATCAACACCTCTTTTATCTCTGTGGTTTTTTTTTTCCACTTATGCATCATCAAACTTCTCCTTCTTAAACAGATGTGCCACATGCCTAAGCTTGAATCTAGGGTCCAAAACAATAGCAACAACCAACATCACATTCATATCTTCAAATTTGACAAAGTACTTGTTGTATTTTTCTCTCATTTTGCTTGCCATATCAACCAACACTTTTTTACTTCTAAACCAGTGGTCATCTTAGGGGAGAAAAAAAATTTATCAATCTCTTTTCTATTGCTAAAATAGAATGAAAAGCTTTGTTAACAGTGGGGTGCAAAGATGCACTCACCTTCAGTGTGACCTCATAAAAAACCCTCAAGAACTTCACAAAAACAGTAGCATTCTCCCAATCATCTTCGCTTGGCGGTCCGACCCTAATATGCTTAGTATTGCTCACAACCACACCATCCTCATCAACTTCATGTTCTTGTTCCTTGAAGTAAGCCAAGAAAAGGCTATCCTCATCCTCCCCATTCTTACAAAAGCCTTTTTATAATTTAAGGCTGCATCCAACATTATAAATGTCGAATTCTACCTTGTGGGCACATCCATGCAAACCATACCTTTGATGGACAGTCCCTCTGCTTCCACATAGGTTTTAAAAAACTCCAACCTTTGAGGAGAAGACCTAACATACCTAATTGCATTTCTAAAGGCCAAATAGACTTAGAAAGCCTCTTCAAACCACTAACTACAATTAGGTTTGTGATGTGAGCAAGACATCTCACATGTAGGTACTTCCCTTGCAAAACATGTTCTGCTTTCGCCCTTCTATTCAACTTAGATTTCACTTACTGAGTCATCATCATCATCTTCAGTTTGAGGTGGCACTGGCTTGCAGATTGGGTTGGATATGGTGCAGATTGTGTTGGTGGTGATGCCATCTCAGGTGATGGTATAGGATTTTTAGAACCCGCGCAATAGGGTAAAAATCATTGAAAATACTTGCAAGAATACAAGGTAATTGTAGTATAAGTGCTCATGCAAGGTCGTTGTCCCCAAAGATTGTTTGATTAATTTGTAATTAAACTAACTCTTAATTAATAACTAAAATAGATTTTATCAAAGATTTAAATTAACAGTAAAAGAAATCTGAAAGTTGGGAAATAATAACAGCAAAGAAGAAAAACGTTTTCTTTTTAAAGACTAACAATTTAGAGAAAACTAGGGTTTAGCCATCACCGTCGCAATCCTATGCAACTCTATCAATCACTTATGAATTTCCATATATATGCTTTGAAGGTTAGGTTTTCCTAATGCATATTTTCCTTGTGATGTTCAAGCGAAAACGTATATCTAACATGCAATCCGTCTGTGATGTTCAGATCAAATATAAACATGCAAGACTCATTAAACTTTGTGAAAACCCTTTGAAAAACCATGCAATCCTTAAGAACATGATGTTCGCCTTAAGTGAACTTACAACTACTAATCAGAAGAAGCCCTCCTCAATTTCAGGGTGATGTTCCAACAGAAATTGCATCAAATTACTTGTCTACATATCCTAATGGTGATCAGTCATTAAGTGTTGAACAAATAGTAACCTAAAAATTAAGCAACTATATGCACGTTTTAACTCGCAAGTGCACAAGATCGGATAAATAGTATAGAAAGCAAACACGAGATCGTTCCCACGAGGATTGGATTAATTTGTGCTAAATATTGAAAACAGCGTTTGATTAAAAATAGAATTGGATTGTGGTTAAAACAATGAGAAAACTAGTTAGGGATTCGATGTTCACCACTAATCTTTTTCCTTAAGCATACGACATGCACAATGCTACAAAACAGATTTTGGATGCTTATGTTTGTCAACCTAAAGGCATGATATCTACTCTTTAAGTTATTGATTTCCCTAAACAACAAGTTAGGCATGGGTATCTACTCTAACTCTTTTCATTCTTAAAGTGTTTAGCATGGTATCTACTAAGTTGTACTTTAAGAATGCATAACACAATGGAAATCGACAAACACACAAATTCTAGAACATGGTATCTATTCTAGTTATTCATGATGATTAATTTCAAGAACTTATAACTAGTTCTTTTGTTACTTTCATAGGTACAAGACTCGGTCATCTAAATTTACCTATGTAACAAACTGTTGCCTGCGCAAATCTCTTCGGCCTGGTTCTCCGGGCCGAGGGGACGTGCGTATAACACGGAGTCCTACTTTTGGAATGCGGTGCGGTTTGTGCGCGGGCGTGCCAGCACGGTCTACCGTGCGTCGAGTTCGGTGGAGTGTTTGGTTTAGAAGGTGTTTGGAATATTGCGCCTGTTTGGTCTGGACTTCTTATCAAACGATTGTGGCCGAGAAAGGAACTGGTCTCGGCCGTTAGGTTCACGGCCTGAACTACAAGGCCGTTGGTGGTAGGTGGTGGGTTTTGGGCGGTGCTCCGGCGCGTTGCTCGGAGAGCGACGGTCGTATGATATATGGGGTGAGTGAGGCGACAACAAGGGTGGTGCTCCGGCGCCTTGAGAAATCAAGGGTCGTATGATATATTGATGAATGGAAGTTTCTTACAATCTATCACTACTCCTAAGAAAGCATGTAAAGATATTGAAAGTACATGACAGAAAAAATAAGTTGCTCCGTGGGAGGCTTTTGGTTTTTGGTGTTGGACCTCTTGCATGTGGTCTTGAGCTTGGTTTATATAGCAGGAGTCCGGGAGAGACAATCGAGGCTTGACAAGACCTGCATGGTGGAGTCTAATCAGGGCAAGCATGGCTGGGTCTGATCAGCATGTGGGACTGTGAAGCATGGTGGTGTGACCCGCATGAATCTCGGTAAATCTCGGCCACTGCTCTGATCGAGGTCTCTGCGTCTCTGGCCGTGGGAACGCATTAAATGCCCTGGTTTAGTGGTTGGTGAAGGGACTGCCAATTGCAAGAACATCTGATGGAATGTTTGTTCCTAACCACTCTGTTTACAAAATCCTGCCTCCAATCAACTCCCTTCTGCCCTCATGCATTAAATGCTTCGTGCCCTAGTGGATTTGCTGTGATGGACAGAGGCGTTACTTCATTAAATGGGGCGTGGGACCCTGAAGCCACGTGATGATTTGGTCAATATCTCCCTTGGCCGTGCCCTGTGTGTTCCTCGGCCTCGGCCCGCGAGTTTTACTCGAGAGGCCGAGAAAACCTTGCCTTAGCGTTTTCTTGAGCCCATGAGAAAAGACCGCGGCCGAGAGGAGGATTCCTCGGCCGCAAAGGCCGTGATTTATTTAGGCACAAACACAAACTCAATACACAACATGCATATGATTATCAAGCATAACATAACGTATGTAAAGAGTAAAATATAATTTGAAATTAATCAATAAGCATCACAAAAGTAGTTTATAGCAAAGACATATCGAAATCCTTAAAGAAACATGATTAGGGCATCAATCGAGCCCGAACTAAAGTATTTAGCTATCCATAATTTGAATGGATAGCAAGAACATACAAAACAAAAAATAAAAAGAGAAAGAAGAGAAGAAGAAAGCTCTTTGATAAAGAAGACAACTCTTTGATGGTGTAAACAACTCTTTGATGGTGTAGACAACTCTTTGATGGTGTACAATGGAAATGTAATTCATGGAATGATATCCTCCTTTGAATGAGCTGAAACTCTCTATTTATAGGCTTCAAATTCGTCCTCCCCCTTGGCTGGTCTCTTAGCTGCCCATGTGTGGCAGCTCATGCTTTGTCTCCCATGTGCTTTGTCTCCCATGTGTGGCAGCTCATGCTTTGCAGCTGCCACAAGCTTTGCCTCCATGTGTGGTTGCTTTAAGCACATGGATCAACAGCTGCCCATGCTTTGCCTCCATGTGTGGCTGCTTTAAGAACATGGCTCAATAGCTGCCCATGCTTTGCCTCCATGTGTGGCTGCTTTAAGCACATGTGACAGCAAAGGTTTGTCTGTGAACCTGGTTCGGTTTTTGACATGCTGAGGGCTCCAGATTTATCCAATTGGGCTGAAATTTGGATATGTTATAGTAGACACCCATTGGAACAACTTCTATCAAGGGTGTCGCCCCATCTGATTTGTGCAAGCAGCTGAACTGAGGCCTGCAAACTGACCCACGAAAACTGGACTGAGGCCTGGTGTGTCTGTGAACCAAGTTCGGTATTTGACATGCTGAGGGCTCCAAACTTATCCAATGGGGTTGTAATTTGGATATGTTATAGTAGACACCCATTGGAACAACTTCTGTCAAGGGTGTCACCCCATCTGACTTGTACAAGTAGCTGAACGGAGGCTTGCAAACGGACCCACGGAAACTGGACTGAGGCCCGAATGTTTGACCTTAAGCTACTAAATCATGTCTAACTTCCTCTAGAAGACTCCAAATCATGCACCGTAAAATGCTACGGAAACTAGACTTCCGTATCTTTCCAGTGATGTATGGTGCATTATCTGGTTCTTTTTGAGAAAGTACAGGTTAATCCGTAAATATGACTGATCTGCAGACACAGTTTTTAAGCTAACTTGTCTTCAAAATGCATGTAATGAGTCTCAACCTTATTATACTGAAATATACACAAAACTTTATTAAAAGCACAAGTTTAACTCAAAAACATACCAAATCATAAGTTAGAATGGTTCAAAAAGATATGTAATTATGCACCGATCAAATACCCCCAAACCTAGATTTTACTAGTCCTCGAGTAAAACAAACGGAAAACAAAGATAAAAACAAAACGAGAAATTTATTAGACCACTTTCGTAGGTAACTCGATTGCATTGAGCGCATGCAACAAGCCTTTAAACCTCTAGGCATCCCTAGTAGGAGGAGTTATGTCTCCTGAGGGTTTAACAGAAACGATACCCACAAACGCTTTACTGACTCTACAAAACAAAAGGTTAGAAAACCAACTTTGAAAACAACTAATGAAAATGAAAGAAAACTTTAGTCATACCTCCAATACCATAGAGTTGCCAAGATAGATGATCAATAAGTGTGTACAGTGGAAGCTATAGCTCAAAGGCACACGGCTTCAAAGTAAACATACTCAAATCTTGAAGGAAGAACATGCTTCAACTCTAATTCTCACATATAGCACTCAATCACTCAGAACCTATGGTTTTATTCTCTCAAACAAGCATAATGAGTATATGAAATAGAAGCACAATATTTGGTTAGATCTCATGAATGGAATCAAATACTAAGAATAGAGATACACACATACATACCAGCACCCATGAATACATCCTCAAAGATCAGCTAGGTCTTTCACAAGGTTGCAATGAAAGGCTAAGGTTAAGGGAAGTGGAAGAATTGGAAGGAACACAATTAACTTAAGAACATACCAAAGTTGCATTCTTCATTGATCTGCAAGGTATCATTGATTTAGAATGGTATGGCTGCAACTTCCTTGCATCATCTGGCATAGACCTTAAATTTCGCATTTAGATCAAATCGAAACACTTTCTCTTTATTTTTCTTATTTGCTGACTTGATCTTTTTTTTTTTTTTTTTTTTTTTTTTGAAACTTGCACAGATTCACACCAATTTACATTTAGGCACGTGGCAGCAACTTCCTTGCTTCAAACTTTATCTTGGCACACCTTGGTATATTTCTAACCTTTATAGGGTATGGCTATAATAAGTTAAATATCTCAGATTGAGATACAAAGTTAGGGGAATCATGAGGGTGATAGAAGAAAATGGCTTGAAGTGTTTGGCTACAAGAGAGCTGATGGAACACACGAATGGGAAGGGTGAAAAGAAAGCACAGAGAATGGTTATACACACATAGCCTAGCATCACTTCAATGAGTTCATTCATGAGTGAGAGCATGCACCTGATATCTGCAAATAGAATCATCCTTAGTATTCAATCAAAATGGAACAATGAGATCATTTTAGAGTGAGTTGAAGAAAATAAGTAGAGATGAGGAATAGAAACACTTTAAACCATCTCAAGAAGACAATTAGGCTCAAAATAGCTCACTAGGGTAGTCTCCACTATTCTCCTTCAAGAATCTGAGCATGGTACTTTAGCCACCAGAATTCTAAGAGCAAAAACTTTGTGAAGTGTAAAATGTTTGATATGAAAATTTCAATGGAAGCTCCATAGCATTGGTTGTATGACATTCTAAAAAAAAAATTAGTAACAAGTGAACGAAAATTGGAAACACAAATGACCAAAAATTGAGAACACAAATGAAAAAAAAATTGAAATACAAGTGAAAACACAAATGAACAAAAATTGAAAATTGAAAACACAAATTAATACCCCCAGACCTGAATTGGACATTGTCCCCAATGTGAAAGCATATAAGAAAACAGAAAACAGGGATTAAGGGTAACCTGGCACTGCACGGTTCATCCTTCAAACATAGCATTTCTCAAAATACTATCGATGGCTGTGCTCACCCATGGCTCTTCTTCTGACTCACTTTCCGAAGAGTCCGAATCAGAAGAATCAGATTGGGCTCCATCTATCACCTGCTCCATGAAGTCTCTGAGCCTTGTGGTCATATACCCTATCTGGAAGTCAAACTCGTCAAGCACACTTAAGTAAATACAAAACTCATCTCGGATGTTACCTGTACAATACATGTGACTGCTCAACACAACAGTTCTTGCCACAAACCTCCTATCTAGCAGATATACCCTCCAAGTATATAGACAACATGCCAGCGCCGCAAGCTGCATCTCTTCCAATCCACAATTCAGATCCCAATTTGGAATCATGTCTTCAATTTCCTCTATCACCCTACCTCTGTGAAACAGAAAGGCATCTATGGTAACTTCTGAGGGATTCAAGGCAAACACAACCACGAGCACCTCAATCACCTCCAACACTGGTTGCATAATGGTGTCCTTTCCCAAAAGATCTTCTGGTGGGATAGCTGGCAGTGAGTTCAACAAAACCATTGGGATAGGCACCTTCACCATGCTCAATTCGAACTCCTCATCCTTGAGCTTTCCACTGACGGCCTCCTGGAGTTTCTCCATTGACGAGATCTACAATAAATAACAATTTGGAGAAGGTTTGGGAAGAGAAGGTTTGGCTTCAGGGAAAGAGATAGTTGAGATTTTCAGGGGTTAGCAGGCGGCTAGATCAAATGAAAGACGGAGAGTTATTTTTAGGGTTAATGTAGGTAGTGTTTCAGAGAAAGAGAATGTTTTTTTTTTTTTTTTTATTAATTTTTTAATTTTTTAATTTTTTAATTTTTTATAAATTTTTTTTTTATAATTATAATTATTTATATTTAATGTAAAAAACACACGAATATATAAGTGACTCACGGATTACCAGTTAAGAACCTCAGAAAACACAGCCAGGGGATCCGGGAAGTTTGGAGAGGTCACAATGGCTTCATCCATTAGGCGATACCTTTGGTGTCTAAGAAGTTTGGGTTTTAAGCGGGACCATTGTGACCTCTCCAAACTTCCCGGATCCCCTGGCTGTGTTTTCTGAGGTTCTTAACTGGTAATCCATGAGTCACTTGTATATTCGTGTATTTTATTCAAAAAAAAAAAAATAATAAATAAATAAAACAAATAAAAATAAATAAAAAAATAAAAAAATAAAAAAATAAAAAAATAAAAAAATAAAAAAATAAAAACCTTCTCTTTCTCTGAAACACTACATTAACCCTAACCCTCCATCTTTCATTTGATCTAGCCGCCCGCTAACCCCTGAAACCTTCTCTTCCCAAGCCTTCTCCAAATTATTGCTTATTGTAGGGCTCGTCAATGGAGAAACTCAAGGATGCCGTCGGTGGAAAGCTCAAGGAGGAGGAGTCCGAATTGAGCATGGTGAAGGTGCCTAGCCCAATGGTGTTGTTGAACTCACTGCCAGCTATCCCACCAGAAGATCCTTTGGGAGAGGACACCATTATGCAACGGGTGTTTGAGGTGATTGAGGTGCTCGTGGTTGTGTTTGCCATGGATCCCTCAGAAGTTACCATAGATGCCTTTCTGTTTCAAAGAGGTAGGGTGATAGGGGAAATTGAAGGCATGATTCCAAATTGGGATCTGGATTGTGGATTGGAAGAGATGCAGCTTGCGGCGCTGGCACGTTGTCTATATACTTGGAGGGTATATCTGCTAGATAGGAGGTTTGTGGCAAGAACTGTTGTGTTGAGCAGTCATATGTATTCTACAGGTAACATTCGAGACGAGTTTGGCATTTACTTAAGTGTGCTTGACGAGTTTCACTTCCAATTAGTGTACATGACCACAAGACTCCGAGACTTCATGGAGCAGATGGAGGAGTTGATGATAGATGGAGCCATATATGATTCTTCTGTTTCAGACCCTTCGGAAAGTGAGTTGGATTGAAAGATGAACCATCCTAATCGCTTCAAAGGGGAGTTTTTCTAAACTCTAACATTTGGTTATGTCTTTTCCTTCTCTTCTTTCCTTGCATTTATGAGGCATTGCATGTTCTTACGTTCTAAACATTGAGGGCAATGTTTCATTTAAGTTTGGGGGGAAGGATTTGGTTATGTTGTTTTACTGTCAAATTTTAAATTTTAAATTTTTATTTTTTATTTTTTGTGTGTTTAGCGTCTAAAAACGCAGGATTTTGTGTGTTGTTTCGTTATCCTTCCAAACACCTATGATAAGACTTGGATTTAATACTAATATGGTTTATCAGAAATTGAGAGTCATTTTTTAAGGACTTTGTGTGGTTCTGAGTTAACTCTGTCTTGCATGCCACCCTTGCACTTATTGAGCACTTTGCCAAGTTAGTCCAATTTTTTGTTACTTAGATACGTTATGCAATTCTACTTATCTCATGATCTTGGTTTTGTACTCTAGAACTTATTTGAATATCTCTTGAGACATTTTGTTGCCATACAATGCTTAGGAAATGATTTAGGCCATGTTTGAACCGTTTGAGCCTTTCTAACCATCCCTCTACATGTATTCATCCCTAGTCAACCCATTTGAGCCAATGTTAAGCCTTTCTTTGTGTAAACCATTCCTACCATAATGAACTTCTGTTTTCTTATTCTCACTTATTCTATGAGCAGTTAAAGTTATCTTCAAAAGAGAGTTATAAAGAATGCAAGGTTTTTGGAGCAAAAGTGAATCATTAGTGCCATTACCCAAGTGTTGAAAAGAAATAAGTTTGGGGGTATTGGTAACTAATCAAAAGAGGTAATGAAGTGTGACCAATGTAGTCACGGCCCTAGGGTGTTATAAAAGAGAAGAGCATGGTGATCTAGGGTAAAGAGCCACAAAATTAGGCCAAATAAACACATTTGAAGGTGCTGAAATTATGTTGAAAATCTGCTCATGTATGTGTTCCTTGCTTGTTACAAAGTTCAAAAATCTCTTATGCTCTTACCTATGCTTTAATTGTGCTAAAAATATTGTATATCTCATATCCCTTCTTTCATTCTACCACTACCCTGAACCTCATTACTACCCTTGTAAAGTCCTTTTGATCCTTGGTGTTGCATGGTATTACTGTGGAGAGCAGATTGGATAATGAGCTTATGGGGTTCAGAATTATTGATTTTGCTCTAAGTGTGTACGCATATACTTATTTGAGTGGCAGGGGTTGTTCTGATTTGGCATTCACACACTACACTTAAGGGTGTCATTGTGAGCTTTGCTTTCTCGTGAATCATGTGTGGAACTTAGATTGCGATTGTTGTGTTTCTTTGGAACCATATACGTTGGTGATTCTTTGAGGATATTGTTTGGAAGGCTAGTTGCTTATTTCCTGTTTCCTAAGTTGTAGTTTTATTTTGTTTTGCTCGAGGACTAGCAAAATCTAAGTTTGGGGGTATTTGATCAGTGCATAATTACATATCTTTTTGTACCCTTCTAACTTATGATTTGGTTATGTTTTTGAGTTAAACTTGTGCTTTTAATAAAGTTTGTGTATGTTTCAGTGTAATAAGGATGAGACTCATTACATGCATTTTGAAGACAAGTTAGCCCAAAACAGTGTCTGCAGATCAGTCACATTCACGGATTAACCTGTACTTGCTCAAGAAGAACCAGATAATGAGCCATACATCATTGGAAAGATACGGAAGTCTAGTTTCCGTAGCATTTTACGGTTCATGATTTGGAGTCTTCTAGAGGAAGTTATCCATGATTTAGCAACTCAAGGTCAAAATTCGGAAGCATCTGCGTTACTGGGCCAAAAATGACATTTGAAGGTCTTTCCTATATTTCCTTGAGTTGGGCTGCATATGCTTGGAAAGATAAGACAAAGGGCTTGAAGATCCATATTTTTCCAGAATTTTTTGGAGTGAATAACAAGCCCAAAATCAGCCCACAAGCTGACTATGTCATGCATGACTATCTAGTGGGATTTGTTGGTGAAGTGCACTAGCCAAAAGAATGAGTTTCTAATTACAATGGGATTTGTTGGTGAAGTGCACTAGCCAAAAGAATGAGTTTCTAAATTACAAGTGCTATTGGCATAAACCATATTCAATTCAAATATTCCCCTTCCATTCTCCCTATAAATAGCACTCCAATTCTAAACACAATTCATTCAACAATCCATCAATTCACTTCATCCATTACTCATACACATTCATATAGAGAGAGAGAAAGAGAGAGAGAGAGAGAGAGCTAGTTGCAAGAGGAGCAAAGCTTGGAGCTGTCTTGGGAATTCCTTGCTGCCATCATCTAGTTCTTTTCTTCTCTTTATCTTATCCTATGTATTTCTTATTCTATATTGCTTTTCAGTTATTAAATATGTGTAACTAAATTTCTTCTTAGTTAGAGGTGAATTCGAAGCCATGGACATATGTTTTATATGAATTGATCACTTCCAGTTATGATTTCGTAAAGTATGAATGTGATTTACTTTTCTGTTTTATTCAGGACTTATTCTTGCATGTTTATTAAGGATGCATACTTAGTTTGCATGCAGGGATTTGATGCTAGGATATAAGGGAATTTCACCTAATCGTTATGAACTTATATTCACAAGTAGTAAAAGTCACTAGTCATGATTGTGTTAAGTAAATTCCTGGCAAGAGTATCATGCTTTTCATAGTTACAAATGTCTTGTCAAAGCTTATGATTTTCATAAAACTTAATGATCTTTGATATGTATCTCTATCATGCTGTTCATATAGGGAACTTGATAAGAATAATTTGATTGAGTCGCTGAGTCCAATTCAATGAACTTAGGAAAATCTGAGAGTTAATTAGTGCAGTTCACAATTAATTTGGGGCTTTGACATTCATACTTTATTGAAAGAGTAACTGGAGATCAATTTGTATGCATATGTTCCATGTGTGGAGAAGAATCCTCTAGCTATCCCTTAATCCATATTTCATTCACAACTTAGTTATTTGCTGCTGTCAATTTTACTTTTGTCTAAATCATCAAAATCCCCCCCAATCATTGTTCCCTCAACTTAATTTCCAGTTTAATGAATTTAATTTGTGTTAAGTTTAATTTGTGTTGATTAGCATCCCTCCTAATCCCCGGAATAGAACGATCCCTACTTACTCGTACTACGATTGCATGATTTATAGGGTTTAATTTGTGTGTTAAATTCAATATTTCTATGAAGGGCTACTTCCACTGGAGAGACAAATGCTTGATGCTTCAGCAGGAGGTGCTTTGGTTGACAAAACACCAGTTGCTGCAAAGATCTTAATAGCAAACCGAGCTTTGAATGCACAACAATATGAAGGAGTTGGAGGGAGAGATCATGCACAGCCAAGTCAAGTTAATGAGGTAAGTGCTATTTCAGAACTTCAATCTCAAATGGCTAATCTTTCTACTCTTATTTCGCAGGTTGTTGAAGGACCCAAAGTGCAAAGTGCAGCCACTTGTAGCGTATGCTCTATGCATGGACACCACACTGATCAATGTCCTCAATTAATAGCGAATGGGGGATGGGAAAGTGCCAATGCCATAGGTTATCAAAGCCAAACTCAACCTAGGTATGACCCATTTTCAAACACCTACAATCCAGGCTGGAGAGATCATCCAAATTTTAAGTGGAGGGAGCCTCAACAAACTCAACAACAAGGCGGATATAGACAGCCACCTCCGGGGTTCTATCAAAGGCCATTCGCACCACCACAACCTCAACCACAAACTGCCCAATCAAATTCAGGTTCCCCAATGGATAATGATCAAATGCTTAAAGTACTAACTTCTTTGACTCAAGGTTTACAGAATCAAGCCAAAGAGATGAGTGAAGTGAAGAAGCAAATTGGGCAGATGGCGGAATTCATGGGACAGTTTAGAGAAGAAGGCAAACTACCTAGCTCAACCATTGTCAATCCAAAAGGAGGTTTTGAAACGGCTAAAGCTATCATCTTGAGGAGTGGTAAAGAGATTGGAACCAATCCCAAAATGTCCAAACAATGCCCAACAGAGAACGAAAAGTTGCTTTTCAAAGAAAAGGAGGAGGACAAAGCCACAGCAAGGGAGGAACAACCCTTGCCGCAATCCCCCAAAGCTCCTACACAACCAAACTCAGGTAAGGTTGTTCCAAATTCAACTCATTCTAACCCTGTCCCACCAAATGTGCCTTTCCCTCGCAGGTTTATGCAATCTAAGAAAGAAGAGAATGAAAAATACATCTTAGATACTTTCAGGAAGGTACAAGTAAATATCCCACTTCTTGACGCAATAAAGCAAGTTCCAAAGTATGCTAAATTCTTGAAAGAGCTTTGTACAACAAGGAGGAGGAATTCGAACAAAGAAGTGGTAAGGGTAAGTGAGAATGTTTCTGCAGTTTTGCAACGAAGACTACCACCTAAATGCAAAGATCCAGGTAGTTTCACAATCCCTTGTGTTATTGGTAACACCAAGTTTGAACATGCCATGTTAGATTTAGGTGCTTCCATTAATGTCATGCCATACTCTATTTATGCATCTATGAACTTAGGAGAGCTTAAAAAGGATGGAGTTGTAATTCAATTAGCTGATCGTTCTAATGCATATCCGAAAGGAGTTTTGGAAGATGTTTTGGTGCAGGTTAACCACTTGATATTTCCAGCAGATTTTTATGTGCTTGAGATGGAGGATTCAGCCCATTCTACACCATTGCCAATTTTACTTGGACGACCTTTCATGAAAACAGCCCGAACCAATATCGATGTGTTCAAAGGGACGTTGACAATGGAATTTGATGGCGATATCATTGATTTCAATATTTCTGAAGCTATGAGGTACCCTATGGATGATCACTCGTGTTTCTTTGTTGATGCATTTGATTCTTTGGCGCAGGAAAATCTCAAATCCCTAGATAGGGATGCCCTTGAAACCACCATTGTTCAAGGAATTGAACTCATCAAAAATGGGGCCGAACCTAATCATGAAGAAATCTGCGAGATGGTGGCTACCCTTGAGTCATTGCCACAATATGTTGGTAAGTCTCCAATCCCAATTCCAATTCCCATTTCTACTAACAAGTTGTTACCTTCGGTGATTCAGGCGCCCACTCTCGAGCTTAAACCATTGCGGAATCATTTGAAGAAAAGGAAAGCAACAAGGAAGCGATGGAAATGGAAGACAAGCTTGGTGAACTCTCTTGCATTGCATGCGGTGCCGATTGAGCCCAAACCCCCCCATTCACTATAGAAAGTTTGGACGTCCGGCTGAAGACATAAAACTTAGCGCTTCTTGGGAGGCAACCCAAGGTGATGAGGAGAAGATAGAACCTGCAAGGAGCTGCTTATGTCCTAATCGCTTCAAAGGGGAGTTTTTTTAAACTCTAAACCTTTGGTTATGTCTTTTCCTTATCTTATTTCCTTGCATTTATTAGGGATTGACAATTTTGTTAGGTTTTGTGGTAGAGTTAAGTTGTGTGAGCTTTGTTTTGCTTAGTATAATTTTGTTCAATGTCTTGCAAGCTTATGAAAACAAAAAAAAAAAAAACAAAAAACAAAAAACAAAAAACAAAAAACAAAAAACAAAAAAAACAAAAAAAAAAAAAAAAAAAAGATTTTTCATATGAGTTGACTTCTGGTAACTCCAATAAGCACCTCTGTTAATACAGTGTCTAGGAGTTCTATAGGCGACACCTTGGGTGTCTAAGAAGTTTGGATTTTAAACTGGACCATTGTGACCTCTCCAAACTTCCCGGATCCCCTGGCTGTGTTTTCTGAGGTTCTTAACTGGTAATCCGTGAGTCACTTATATATTCGTGTGTTTTTTTTATTATTTTTATTATTTTTTACATTAAATATAAATAATTTTAATTATAAAAAAAAATAAATAAATAAATAATAATAATAAAAAAAAATAAAAAAATAAAAACCTTCTCTTTCTCTGAAACACTACATTAACCCTAACCCTCCATCTTTCATTTGACCTAGCCGCCCGCTAACCCCTGAAACCTTCTCTTTCCAAACCTTCTCCAAATTATTGCTTATTGTAGGGCTCGTCAATGGAGAAACTCAAGGATGCCGTCGGTGGAAAGCTCAAGGAGGAGGAGTCCGAATTGAGCATGGTGAAGGTGCCTAGCCCAATGGTTTTGTTGAACTCACTGCCAGCTATCCCACCAGAAGATCCTTTGGGAGAGGACACCATTATGCAACGGGTGTTTGAGGTGATTGAGGTGCTCGTGGTTGTGTTTGCCATGGATCCCTCAGAAGTTACCATAGATGCCTTTCTGTTGCAAAGAGGTAGGGTGATAGGGGAAATTGAAGGCATGATTCCAAATTGGGATATGGATTGTGGATTGGAAGAGATGCAGCTTGCGGCGCTGGCACGTTGTCTATATACTTGGAGGGTATATCTGCTAGATAGGAGGTTTGTGGCAAGAACTGTTGTGGTGAGCAGTCACATGTATTCTACAGGTAACATTCGAGACGAGTTTGGCATTTACTTAAGTGTGCTTGACGAGTTTCACTTCCAATTAGTGTACATGACCACAAGACTCCGAGACTTCGCGGAGCAGATGGAGGAGTTGATGATAGATGGAGCCATATATGATTCTTCTGTTTCAGATCCTTCGGAAAGTGAGTCGGATTGAAAGATGAACCGTCCTAATCGCTTCAAAGGGGAGTTTTTCTAAACTCTAACATTTGGTTATGTCTTTTCCTTCTCTTCTTTCCTTGCATTTATGAGGCATTGCATGTTCTTACGTTCTAAACATTGAGGGCAATGTTTCATTTAAGTTTGGGGGAAAGGATTTGGTTATGTTGTTTTACTGTCAAATTTTAAATTTATTTTTTTAATTTATTTTTTGTGTGTTTAGCGTCTAAAAACGCAGGATTTTGTGTGTTGTTTCGTTATCCTTCCAAACACCTATGATAAGACTTGGATTTAATACTAATATGGTTTATCAGAAATTGAGAGTCATTTTTTAAGGACTTTGTGTGGTTCTGAGTTAACTCTGTCTTGCATGCCACCCTTGCACTTATTGAGCACTTTGCCAAGTTAGTCCAATTTTTTGTTACTTAGATACGTTATGCAATTCTACTTATCTCATGATCTTGGTTTTGTACTCTAGAACTTATTTGAATATCTCTTGAGACATTTTGTTGCCATACAATGCTTAGGAAATGATTTAGGCCATGTTTGAACCGTTTGAGCCTTTCTAACCATCCCTCTACATGTATTCATCCCTAGTCAACCCATTTGAGCCAATGTTAAGCCTTTCTTTGTGTAAACCATTCCTACCATAATGAACTTCTGTTTTCTTATTCTCACTTATTCTATGAGCAGTTAAAGTTATCTTCAAAAGAGAGTTATAAAGAATGCAAGGTTTTTGGAGCAAAAGTGAATCATTAGTGCCATTACCCAAGTGTTGAAAAGAAATAAGTTTGGGGGTATTGGTAACTAATCAAAAGAGGTAATGAAGTGTGACCAATGTAGTCACGGCCCTAGGGTGTTATAAAAGAGAAGAGCATGGTGATCTAGGGTAAAGAGCCACAAAATTAGGCCAAATAAACACATTTGAAGGTGCTGAAATTATGTTGAAAATCTGCTCATGTATGTGTTCCTTGCTTGTTACAAAGTTCAAAAATCTCTTATGCTCTTACCTATGCTTTAATTGTGCTAAAAATATTGTATATCTCATATCCCTTCTTTCATTCTACCACTACCCTGAACCTCATTACTACCCTTGTAAAGTCCTTTTGATCCTTGGTGTTGCATGGTATTACTGTGGAGAGCAGATTGGATAATGAGCTTATGGGGTTCAGAATTATTGATTTTGCTCTAAGTGTGTACGCATATACTTATTTGAGTGGCAGGGGTTGTTCTGATTTGGCATTCACACACTACACTTAAGGGTGTCATTGTGAGCTTTGCTTTCTCGTGAATCATGTGTGGAACTTAGATTGCGATTGTTGTGTTTCTTTGGAACCATATACGTTGGTGATTCTTTGAGGATATTGTTTGGAAGGCTAGTTGCTTATTTCCTGTTTCCTAAGTTGTAGTTTTATTTTGTTTTGCTCGAGGACTAGCAAAATCTAAGTTTGGGGGTATTTGATCAGTGCATAATTACATATCTTTTTGTACCCTTCTAACTTATGATTTGGTTATGTTTTTGAGTTAAACTTGTGCTTTTAATAAAGTTTGTGTATGTTTCAGTGTAATAAGGATGAGACTCATTACATGCATTTTGAAGACAAGTTAGCCCAAAACAGTGTCTGCAGATCAGTCACATTCACGGATTAACCTGTACTTGCTCAAGAAGAACCAGATAATGAGCCATACATCATTGGAAAGATACGGAAGTCTAGTTTCCGTAGCATTTTACGGTTCATGATTTGGAGTCTTCTAGAGGAAGTTATCCATGATTTAGCAACTCAAGGTCAAAATTCGGAAGCATCTGCGTTACTGGGCCAAAAATGACATTTGAAGGTCTTTCCTATATTTCCTTGAGTTGGGCTGCATATGCTTGGAAAGATAAGACAAAGGGCTTGAAGATCCATATTTTTCCAGAATTTTTTGGAGTGAATAACAAGCCCAAAATCAGCCCACAAGCTGACTATGTCATGCATGACTATCTAGTGGGATTTGTTGGTGAAGTGCACTAGCCAAAAGAATGAGTTTCTAATTACAATGGGATTTGTTGGTGAAGTGCACTAGCCAAAAGAATGAGTTTCTAAATTACAAGTGCTATTGGCATAAACCATATTCAATTCAAATATTCCCCTTCCATTCTCCCTATAAATAGCACTCCAATTCTAAACACAATTCATTCAACAATCCATCAATTCACTTCATCCATTACTCATACACATTCATATAGAGAGAGAGAAAGAGAGAGAGAGAGAGAGAGCTAGTTGCAAGAGGAGCAAAGCTTGGAGCTGTCTTGGGAATTCCTTGCTGCCATCATCTAGTTCTTTTCTTCTCTTTATCTTATCCTATGTATTTCTTATTCTATATTGCTTTTCAGTTATTAAATATGTGTAACTAAATTTCTTCTTAGTTAGAGGTGAATTCGAAGCCATGGACATATGTTTTATATGAATTGATCACTTCCAGTTATGATTTCGTAAAGTATGAATGTGATTTACTTTTCTGTTTTATTCAGGACTTATTCTTGCATGTTTATTAAGGATGCATACTTAGTTTGCATGCAGGGATTTGATGCTAGGATATAAGGGAATTTCACCTAATCGTTATGAACTTATATTCACAAGTAGTAAAAGTCACTAGTCATGATTGTGTTAAGTAAATTCCTGGCAAGAGTATCATGCTTTTCATAGTTACAAATGTCTTGTCAAAGCTTATGATTTTCATAAAACTTAATGATCTTTGATATGTATCTCTATCATGCTGTTCATATAGGGAACTTGATAAGAATAATTTGATTGAGTCGCTGAGTCCAATTCAATGAACTTAGGAAAATCTGAGAGTTAATTAGTGCAGTTCACAATTAATTTGGGGCTTTGACATTCATACTTTATTGAAAGAGTAACTGGAGATCAATTTGTATGCATATGTTCCATGTGTGGAGAAGAATCCTCTAGCTATCCCTTAATCCATATTTCATTCACAACTTAGTTATTTGCTGCTGTCAATTTTACTTTTGTCTAAATCATCAAAATCCCCCCCAATCATTGTTCCCTCAACTTAATTTCCAGTTTAATGAATTTAATTTGTGTTAAGTTTAATTTGTGTTGATTAGCATCCCTCCTAATCCCCGGAATAGAACGATCCCTACTTACTCGTACTACGATTGCATGATTTATAGGGTTTAATTTGTGCGTTAGTTATTTCTCACGCCATTGGATAATGAGCTTATGGGGTTCAGAATTATTGATTTTGCTCTAAGTGTGTGCGCATATACTTATTTGAGTGGCAGAGGTTGTTCTGATTTGGCATTCACACACTACACTTAAGGGTGTCATTGTGAGCTTTGCTTTCTCGTGAATCATGTGTGGAACTTAGATTGTGATTGTTGTGTTTCTTTGGAACCATATACGTTGGTGATTCTTTGAGGATATTGTTTGGAAGGCTAGTTGCTTATTTCCTGTTTCCTAAGTTGTAGTTTTATTTTGTTTTGCTCGAGGACTAGCAAAATCTAAGTTTGGGCGTATTTGATCAGTGCATAATTACATATCTTTTTGTACCCTTCTAACTTATGATTTGGTTATGTTTTTGAGTTAAACTTGTGCTTTTAATAAAGTTTGTGTATGTTTCAGTGTAATAAGGATGAGACTCATTACATGCATTTTGAAGACAAGTTAGCTCAAAACAGTGTCTGCAGATCAGTCACATTCACGGATTAACCTGTACTTGCTCAAGAAGAACTAGATAATGAGCCATACATCATTGGAAAGATACGGAAGTCTAGTTTCCGTAGCATTTTACGGTTCATGATTTGGAGTCTTCTAAAGGAAGTTATCCATGATTTAGCAGCTCAAGGTCAAAATTCGGCAGCATCTGCGTTACTGGGCCAAAAATGACATTTGAAGGTCTTTCCTATTTTTCCTTGAGTTGGGCTGCATATGCTTGGAAAGATGAGACAAAGGGCTTGAAGATCCATATTTTTCCAGCATTTTTTGGAGTGAATAACAAGCCCAAAATCGGCCCACAAGCTGACTATGTCATGCATGACTATCTAGTGGGATTTGTTGGTGAAGTGCACTAGCCAAAAGAATGAGTTTCTAATTACAATGGGATTTGTTGGTGAAATGCACTAACCAAAAGAATGAGTTTCTAATTACAAGTGCTATTGGCATAAACCATATTCAATTCAAATATTCCCCTTCCATTCTCCCTATAAATAGCACTCCAATTCTAAACACAAATCATTCAACAATCCATCAACTCACTTCATCCATTACTCATACACATTCAAATAGAGAGCGAGAGAGAGAGAGAGAGAGGAGAGAGAGAGAGAGAGATAGAGAGAGAGAGAGAGAGAGAGAGAGAGAGAGAGAGAGAGAGAGAGAGCTAGTTGCAAAAGGAGCAAAGCTTGGAGCTATCTTGGGAATTCCTTGCTACCATCATCTAGTTCTTTTCTTCTCTTTATCCTATCCTATGTATTTCTTATTCTATATTGCTTTTCAATTATTAAATATGTGTAACTAAATTTCTTCTTAGTTAGAGGTGAATTCGAAGCCATGGACATATATTTTATATGAATTGATCACTCCCAGTTATGTTTCGTAAAGAATGAATGTGATTTACTTTTCTGTTTTATTCAGGACTTATTCTTGTATGTTTATTAAGGATGCATACTTAGTTTGCATGCAGGGATTTGATGCTAGGATATAAGGGAATTTCACCTAATCGTTATGAACTTATATTCACAAGTAGTAAAAGTCACTAGTCATGATTGTGTTAAGTAAATTCCTGGCAGGAGTATCATGCTTTTCATAGTTACAAATGCTTTGTCAAAGCTTATGATTTTCATAGAACTTAATGATCTTTGATATGTATCTCTATCATGCTATTCATATAGGGAACTTGATAAGAATAATTTGATTGAGTCGCTGAATCCAATTCAATGAACTTAGGAAAATCTGAGAGTTAATTAGTGTAGTTCACAATTAATTTGGGGCTTTGACATTCATACTTTATAGAAAGAGTAACTGGAGATCAATTTGTATGCATATGTTCCATGTGAGGAGAAGAATCCTCTAGCTATCCCTTAATCCATATTTCATTCACATCTTATTTATTTGCTGCTTTCAATTTTACTTTGGTCCAAATCATCCAACTCCCCCCCCAATCATTGTTCCCTTCACTTAGTTCTAGTTTAATAAATTTAATTTGTGTTGATTAGCATCCCTCATAATCCCCGGAATAGAACGATCCCTACTTACTCGTACTACGATTGCATATAGGGTTTAATTTGTGCGTTAGTTATTTCTCACGCCACTTATCTCTACTTGACCACTGGTTTGAGGATGATATGGAGTGCCAACCTTATGCGTGATCCCATATTTCTTCATTAAGGAAGCAAAAACTTGGTTATTGAAATGGCTACCTCCATCACTAATTATCGCCCTTGGTGTCCCAAACCTAGTAAAGATGTTATCCTGCAAGAATTTCACAACAACTTTGTGATCATTAGTTTTTGAGGGGACAGCCTCGACCCATTTAGATACATAATCCACACCCACAAGAATATATAAATAACCAAAGGAGTTAGGAAATGGACCCATGAAGTCGATACCCCACACATCAAAGAGCTCCACCACTTGAATGTTTTGCAATGGCATTTGATTTCTAGAAGAGATATTCCCTGTCCGTTGGCATCTATCACAAGCCCTGCAAAACCAAAAAGCATCTTTAAACACATTAGGCCAATAAAACCCATATTGTAATACCTTAAGTGCTGTTCTCTTCGCTCCAAAGTGTCCTCCACATGCAAATTGATGACAATGTTGGAGAATGCTCATATGCTCCTCCTCTGAAACACACCTTCTGATAATTTGATCTGGACAAAATTTGAACAAGTAGGGCTCGTCCAATATAGTGCCTAGACATAGACTAATCGTTTCCTTTCTTGCTAGACATACTGAGGAAAAACTTAGTAGTTATATAATTAACAATATCTGCATACCATGGAAGTTGTAAATCAATTGCAAATAACTGCTCATCTGGAAAGTTTTCACTCGAGGGAAGATTGTTTTCTTCCTCATCATGAAGTAACCTGGACAAGTGATCTGCAACCACATTCTCACTACCCTTCTTGTCCTTAATTTCAAGATCAAATTCTTGCAGTAAGAGCACCCATCTGATCAACCTAGGCTTAGCATCTTTCTTATTAAACAAAAATCTCAAAGCAGCATGATCAGTAAAAACAATAACTTTGGAACCAATCAAGTAGGATCTAAACTTCTCTAAAGCAAATATAACAGCTAACAATTCTTTTTCAGTAGTAGAATAATTAAGCTGAGCATCATTTAAAGTTCTAGAAGCATAAAAAATAGCATGAGGTACCTTCTTAACTCTCTGACCCAGAACAGCTCCCAGAGCATAATCACTAGCATCACACATAAGCTCGAATGGGAGGTTCCAATCAGGTGCCATCATAATGGGTGCAGATGTGAGTAGATCTTTCAATGTATTAAAGGCATTCATGCATCCTTTTGTCCACATAAACTCAACATCTTTAGACAATAATTCACAAAGAGGTCTAGAAATTTTAGAGAAATCTTTTATGAATCTTCTGTAAAACCCTGCATGCCCTAGAAAACTTCTCACACCCTTCACAGATGTAGGAGGAGGCAATTTTGATATGATGTCAATCTTTGCCTTGTCCACCTCAATGCCCCTGCTAGAAATTACATGACCTAAAATAAGACGTTGTTGTACTAGCCCTGGTGATCGGTGCATAATTACATATCTTTCTTGTACCATTCAAACTTATGATTTGGTATGTTTTTGAGTTAAACTTGTGCTTTTAATAAAGTTTTGTGTATGTTTCAGTATAATAAGGTTGAGACTCATTATTTACATTTTGAAGACAAGTTAGCTCAAAACAATGTCTGCAGATCAGTCATATTTACGGATTAACCTGTACTTGCTCAAGAAGAACCAGAAAATGCGTCATACATCATTGGAAAGATACGGAAGTCTAGTTTCCGTAGCATTTTACGGTGCATGATTTGGAGTCTTCTAGAGGAAGTTATACATGATTTAGTAGCTCAAGGTCAAACATTCGGGCCTCAGTCCAGTTTCCGTAGGTCACTTTGCAGGCCTCCGTTCAGCTACTTGCACAGGTCAAATGGGGTGACACCCTTGATAGAAGTTGTTCCAATGGATGTCTACTATAACATATCCAAATTACAGCCCCATTGGATAAGTCTGGAGCCCTCAGCATGTCAAATACCGAACCTGGTTCACAGACAATCCAGGCCTCAGTCCAGTTTTCATGGGTCAGTTTACAGGCCTCAGTTCAGCTACTTGCACAAGTCAGATGGGGCGACACCCTTGATAGAAGTTGTTCCAATGGGTGTCTACTATAACATATCCAAATTTCAGCCCAATTGGATAAGTTTGGAGCCCTCAGCATGTCAAAAACCGAATCTGGTTCACAGACAAACCTTTGCTGTCACATGTGCTCAAAGCAGCCACACATGGAGCAAAGCATGGGCAGCTATTGAGCCATGTTCTTAAAGCAGCCACACATGGAGGCAAAGCATGGGCAGCTGTTGATCCATGTGATTAAAGCAACCACACATGGAGGCAAAGCTTGTGGCAGCTGCAAAGCATGAGCTACCACACATGGGAGACAAAGCACATGGGAGACAAAGCATGAGCTGCCACACATGGGCAGCTAAGAGACCAGCCAAGGGGGAGGACGAATTTGAAGCCTATAAATAGAGAGTTTCAGCTCATTCAAAGGAGGATATCATTCCATAAATTACATTTATTGTACACCATCAAAGAGTTGTCTACACCATCAAAGAGTTGTCTACCATCAAAGAGTTGTTTACACCATCAAAGAGTTGTCTTCTTTATCAAAGAGCTATCTTCTTCTTATTTCTCTTTTTATTTTCTGTTTTGTATGTTCTTGCTATCCATTCAAATTATGGATAGCTAAATATTTTAGTTAGGGCTCGATTGAAGCCCTAATCATGTTTCTTTAAGGATTTCGATATGTCTTTGCTATAAACTACTTTTGTGATGCTTATTGATTAATTTCAGATTATATTTTACTCTTTACATACGTTATGTTATGCTTGATCATCATATGCATGCTATGTATTGAGTTTGTTACATAGGTAAATTTAGATGACCGAGTCTTGTACCTATGAAAGTAACAAAAGAACTAGTTCTAAGTTCTTGAAATTAATCATCATGAATAACTAGAATAGATACCATGTTCTAGAATTTGTGTGTTTGTCGATTTCCATTGTGTTATGCATTCTTAAAGTACAACTTAGTAGATACCATGCTAAACACTTTAAGAATGAAAAGAGTTAGAGTAGATACCCATGCCTAACTTGTTGTTTAGGGAAATCAATAACTTAAAGAGTAGATATCATGCCTTTAGGTTGACAAACATAAGCATCCAAAATCTGTTTTGTAGCATTGTGCATGTCGTTTGCTTAAGGAAAAAGATTAGTGTGAACATCGAATCCCTAACTAGTTTTCTCATTGTTTTAACCTCAATCCAACTCTATTTTTAATCAAACGCTGTTTTCAATATTTAGTATTTAAATTTTCAGTTTTCAATACCATCATAAGAAAATCATCATTTTTTAACACTTTGTCTACACCGAATGCCATTTAGTTTAAGGAAAATAAATTAAGCACAAATTAATCCAATCCTCGTGGGAACGATCTCGTATTTGCTTTCTATACTATTTATCTGATCTTGTGCACTTGCGAGTTAAAACGTGCATATAGTTGCTTAATTTTTAGGTTACTATTTGTTCAACAAGTTTTTGGCACCGCTGCCGCGGATTGTGTAACTAGTTTGTGCTGAATTTTATTTTTTTTATTTGTTTTCTTTTACAGGTTGAATTTTGTTTATGCAAGGTCGTCGATCCCAAAATTTAGGTGTTGTTGTCTACAATCCTGAGATTGAACGAACTCTTACACGTCTTCGTAAGCAAGCTGAGAGGGAAACTGTGAACGAAATGGGGGATGAACATGTTCGAAGGCCAATGAAGGACTCTTTTGTCCCTCAAAACCTTAATCAACCATCATGCATTGCCTACCAACCAAATGTGCAAGGCAGCTTCAATTTATCACCTCAATTGCTTAACATGGTGCCACACTATAGAGGCACACCTTCTGAAGATCCATACTTACACATTAGGGATTTCTTTGATCTCTGCAAGACTCAAAACATACAAAGCTTGACAACAGAAGGAATCAGGTTAATTCTTTTTCCTTTCTCCTTAAAAGATAATGCTAAGTTGTGGTTGAATTCTCTGGCTGCAGGTTCCATTACTACTTGGGAACAATTGGCCACTAAATTTTTGAAGAAGTTTTTCCCAGCCCAAAAGACAAGACAACTTAAAAGGGAGATTCAAACCTTCCAACAGAAGGATGGAGATCTTTTCTTTGAGGCATGGGAGCATTTCAAGGAGTTGCTTCTCAAGTGTCCACACCACAATCTATCTCAAGATGATCAGGTACAAGCTTTTTATGAAGGTTTAAATGATACTAACAAAAGTCTTGTTGATTCAGGTTGTGGAGGTGTGCTTATGGAAAAGAGTAGTGATGAAGCCATTGTGCTATTTGAGACCCTAAGTGAAAATTCTCAGCAATTCTCATCAAGAGGGAGACAAGGAGTGAAAGGTAAAGGTGTATATGAAGTTAGCACAAATGATGGAGTCCAGAGTCAAATGGCAGCAATGGAGAAGAAGTTAGATATACTAGTGAAAGCAATGTCAGCTCAGAACATCTCTCAAGTTCAACAAGTTGCTAAAATCGAGGTATGTGCTATATGTTCTCATTCTAATCATACTACTGAGACTTGTCCTATGTCTTGTTTTACAGATCATGAGCAAGCTAATTATGTGGGGCAAAACAACTATCATCCCAAGAACAATCCATATTCGAACACATATAATCCAGGATGGAAAGACCACCCAAATTTTTCTTGGAGCAACAATCAAAATGTGCTTAATCCACAAGGGCAACAGAAGAACTTCCAACAGGGAAGTAATTATCATACTTCATCACAGGTGGCACAACCAAATACTGACCAGAAGAAGAATAATAATCTTGAAGGTGCCATACTCCAATTCTTGACTGCACAGCAACAGACAAATGCTCTAACTAGTCAGACATTCAGAAACTAGAAGCAACAACTAGCCAAGCTATTCAGAGATTGGAGGCACAAGTAGGGCAATTGGCAAAGGAGTTGAGTGAGAGGAAGAAAGGAGAGTTTCCATCACAAACCATACCTAATCCAGGGGGCCAGGAGCAGCTCAAGGCTGTGACAGTCCTTAGAAGTGGCAAGGTAGTTGACAACAAGGTGGGGACAGATAAGAAAGAACAAGAAAATGTTGAATCTTCTCCAGCCACAAAGGTAAGTGAGAAGGAGAAGGTGATATTTCCACCCTTCCCTCAAAGGTTAGTTAAGCAAAAGAAAGAAAAACATCTTCTTGATATTTTTGAAACTTTGAGAAAAGTAGAAATCAACATTCCTTTACTTGATGCAATTAAACAAATTCCTTCTTATGCTAAGTTTTTAAAGGATTGTTGCACACACAAAAGACAGTTTCAGGAACATGAGAAAGTTGCATTAACTGAGGAGGTAAGTGCGGTTTTATTGAGAAAATTACCACCTAAACTAAAAGATCCAGGTAGTTTTACAATTCCTTGCAGGGTTGGTGACCGTCTATTTGAACGTGCTTTGCTTGATTTAGGAGCAAGCATCAATCTGATGCCTTATACAGTTTATGAGGAGTTGAGGTTGGGGGAGCTCAAACCAACCTCAATTACATTGCAATTGGCAGATAGAAGCATCAGAAGACCTAGAGGTATTTTAGAGGATGTTTTGGTTCAGGTAAATGAATTTATTTTGCCTGCTGATTTTGTTGTTCTGGATATGGAAGATTCTCCTATGCCATCTTCATTACCTATTATTCTTGGTAGGCCCTTTATGATAACTGCTGATACAAAGATAAGTGTAAAAAAGGGTACTATACGCATGAAAGTTGATGGTAAGAAGATAGAATTCATGTTGTCTGACACTATCAAATTGCCACATGATAACCATGATTGTTTCAAGATTGATGTGGTAGGAAGTGTTGTGGAGCAAGTGTTTCAGGTACATAGCATTGAACCATTGGAGGCATGCATAGCCCACAGCCTCACAAGGATGAATTATGAACGTGGATGTGATGTTACAGAGATAGACCTCCATGAAGCTGTGCATTCTCTTGAGGCTTCTATGCCTTATCCAAGTAAGTATGTACCTCGCTTTGAAACTCTTGTGTCTACTAATACTACTCTTGTCCCTTCCATTGTCAGGGCACCAGATCTAGAATTGAAGCAACTACCTGAACAACTGAAGTATGCTTACTTGGGAGAGAACCAGACATTACCAGTGATAGTTGCTGCAAACTTGAGTTTGGTGGAACAAGAGAAGCTATTGAGAGTTCTTAGGGAGCACAAGACTGCATTAGGGTGGACCATTGCCGATATCAAAGGCATAAGTCCATCCAAGTGCATGCACAGGATCCTCCTTGAAGATAATGCAAAGCCTAACAGAGATGCTCAGAGACGGCTTAACCCACACATGAAGGAAGTAGTGAGAACAGAAGTTCTTAAGCTCTTGGATGTTGGCATTATCTACCCCATCTCAGATAGCAAATGGGTGAGTCCAGTTCATGTTGTGCCTAAGAAGAGTGGAATCACAGTAATAAAGAATGAAGAGAATGAGCTTGTTCCTACCAGGCTCACCACAGGTTGGAGAGTCTGTATTGATTACAGAAAGCTCAATAATGAAACCAGGAAAGATCATTTTCCTCTTCCCTTTATTGATCAGATGTTAGAAAGGTTAGCAGGTCATAGTCATTATTGTTTTCTAGATGGTTATAGTGGTTATAATCAGATTGCTATAGCACCAGAAGACCAGGAGAAGACCACATTCACTTGCCCCTTTGGCACATTTGCATACAGAAGGATGCCATTCGGTTTGTGTAATGCACCTGCCACATTCCAAAGGTGCATGATGAGCGTATTTTCAGACATGGTGGAGAGATTTATAGAGGTATTTATGGATGATTTCAGTGTTTTTGGTTCTAACTTTGATAATTGTCTTAACCATTTGCAGCTTGTTCTAAAGAGATGTGAGAATGCAACCTAGTGCTGAATTGGGAAAAGTGCCATTTCATGGTACAACAAGGTCTTGTTTTAGGTCATGTAATTTCTAGCAGGGGCATTGAGGTGGACAAGGCAAAGATTGACATCATATCAAAATTGCCTCCTCCTACATCTGTGAAGGGTGTGAGAAGTTTTCTAGGGCATGCAGGGTTTTACAGAAGATTCATAAAAGATTTCTCTAAAATTTCTAGACCTCTTTGTGCATTATTGTCTAAAGATGTTGAGTTTATGTGGACAGAAGGGTGCATGAAAGCCTTTAATACATTGAAAGAGCTACTCACATCTGCACCCATTATGATGGCACCTGATTGGAACCTCCCATTCGAGCTTATGTGTGATGCCAGTGATTATGCTCTGGGAGCTGTTCTGGGTCAGAGAGTTAAGAAGGTACCTCATGCTATTTTTTATGCTTCTAGAACTTTAAATGATGCTCAGCTTAATTATTCTACTACTGAAAAAGAATTGTTAGCTGTTATATTTGCTTTAGAGAAGTTTAGGTCCTACTTGATTGGTTCCAAAGTTATTGTTTTCACTGATCATGCTGCTTTGAGATTTTTGTTTAGTAAGAAAGATGCTAAGCCTAGGTTGATTAGATGGGTGCTCTTACTGCAAGAATTTGATCTTGAGATTAAGGACAAGAAGGGTAGTGAGAATGTGGTTGCAGATCACTTGTCCAGGTTACTTCATGATGAGGAAGAAAACAAGCTTCCCTTGAGTGAAAACTTTCCAGATGAGCAGTTATTTGCAATTGATTTACAACTTCCATGGTATGCAGATATTGTTAATTATATAACTACTAAGGTTTTTCCTCCAGGTATGTCTAGCCAAGAAAGGAAACGATTAGTGTCTATGTCTAGGCACTATTATTGGGACGAGCCCTACTTGTTCAAATTTTGTCCAGATCAAATTATCAGAAGATGTGTTTCAGAGGAGGAGCATATGAGCATTCTCCAACATTGTCATCAATTTGCATGTGGAGGACACTTTGGAGCGAAGAGAACATCACTTAAGGTATTACAATCTGGGTTCTATTGGCCTAATGTGTTTAAAGATGCTTTTTGGTTTTGCAGGGCTTGTGATAGATGCCAACGGACAGGGAATATCTCTTCTAGAAATCAAATGCCATTGCAAAACATTCAAGTGGTGGAGCTCTTTGATGTGTGGGGTATCGACTTCATGGGTCCATTTCCTAACTCCTTTGGTTATTTATATATTCTTGTGGGTGTGGATTATGTATCTAAATGGGTCGAGGCTGTCCCCTCAAAAACTAATGATCACAAAGTTGTTGTGAAATTCTTGCAGGATAACATCTTTACTAGGTTTGGGACACCAAGGGCGATAATTAGTGATGGAGGTAGCCATTTCAATAACCAAGTTTTTGCTTCCTTAATGAAGAAATATGGGATCACACATAAGGTTGGCACTCCATATCATCCTCAAACCAGTGGTCAAGTAGAGATAAGCAATAAAGAGATCAAAAGCATCCTAGAGAAGACAGTGAATACTATAAGGAAGGATTGGTCTCTACGCTTGAATGATGCCTTGTGGGCATATCGGACTGCGTACAAAAGCCCAATTGGCATGTCCCCATATCGTTTAGTCTTTGGAAAGGCATGTCACCTACCAGTGGAGTTGGAGCATAGAGCATATTGGGCTATTAAAAAATTCAATTTTGATATGCAACAAGCAGGTGACAAGAGGAAGTTACAGCTGAATGAGCTAGAAGAGTTGAGGTATGATGCATATGAGAATGCTAAGTTGTATAAGGAGCGGACCAAGGCGTATCATGATAAGCAGCTAGTTAGGAAGGAGTTTCATGTGGGACAGAAGGTGTTGATCTACAATTCAAAATTGAGACTTTTCCCTGGTAAGCTCAAGTCTAGGTGGTATGGTCCTTATGTTGTTACAAAGGTTTTCCCTCATGGGGCTTTGGAGGTTCATAGCAAAGAGAAGAATCAGACATTCATGGTGAATGGGAATAGAGTAAAGCCTTATATTGAGATGAGCTTTGAGCATAGAGAGGAGGATGTGACTCTCCAACCTGTTCAGTACATTGCATGAGAGTCCAATAGTCTGGCTAACGACTATAAACCAAGCGCTTATTGGGAGGCAACCCAATGTTTAATTTTATTTATTTATTTATTTATAAATTTATTTTTCGTAAATTCTTATGAGCTTACCCCGTGCAATTTTTTTTCTATTTTGCAGCCCATTCAATTACCCATAAACGGGGAAGTCGTGACATCCAAATACATCTATGCTCGACCTAATTGCTTCAAGCGGGACCATTGTGACCTCTCCAAACTTCCCGGATCCCCTGGCTGTGTTTTCTGAGGTTCTTAACTGGTAATCCATGAGTCACTTGTATATTCGTGTGTTTTATTCAAAAAAAAAAAAATATATATATATAATAATAATTATAATTTATAAAATTTAAAATATAAAAAAAAAAAAAAAAAAAAAACCTTCTCTTTCTCTGAAACACTACCTACATTAACCCTAAAAATAAACTCTCTTTCGTTCATTTGATCTAGCCGCCCTCTAACCCTGAACATCTCAGCTTCCTCTTCCTCCCGAACCAAACATTCTCTAAATTGTTGTTTATTGTAGATCTTGTCAATGGAGAAACTCCAGGAGGCCGTCGGTGGAAAGCTCAAGGAGGAGGAGTCCGAATTGAGCATGGTGAAGGTGCCTAGCCCAATGGTTTTGTTGAGCTCACTGCCAGCTATCCCACCAGAAGATCCTAAGGGAGAGGACACCATTATGCAACGGGTGTTTGAGGTGATTGAGGTGCTCGTGGTTGTGTTTGCCATGGATCCCTCAGCAGTTACCATAGATGCCTTTCTGTTTCAAAGAGGTAGGGTGATAGAGGCAATTGAAGACATGGTTCTAAATTGGGATCTGGATTGTGGATTGGAAGAGATGCAGATTGCAGCGCTGGCACATTGTCTAGATACTTGGAGGGAATATCTGCTAGATCGGAGGTTTGTGGCAAGAACTGTTGTCGTGAGCAGTCACATGTACTGTACAGGTAACATTCGAGACGAGTTTGGCATTTACTTAAGTGTGCTTGACGAGTTTCACTTCCAATTAGTGTACATGACCACAAGGCTCCGAGACTTCGTGGAGCAGATGGATGAGTTGATGATAGATGGAGCCCTATATGATTCGTCTGTTTCAGACCCTTCGGAAAGTGAGTCAGAAGAAGAGCCATGGGTGAGCTCAGCCATCGATAGCATTTTGAGAAATGCTATGTTTGAAGGATGAACCGTGTAGTGCCAAGGTTACGCTTAATCCATGTTTTCTGTTTTCTTATATGCTTTCACATTGGGGACAATGTCCAATTCAGGTTTGGGGGTATCAATGGAGGTTTTCAATTTTTGTTTATTTGTATTTCAATTTTTTGTTAATTTGTGTTTTCAATTTTCAATTTTTGTTTACTTGTATTTCAATTTTTTGTTAATTTGTGTTTTCAATTTTCAATTTTTGTTCATTTATGTTTCCAATTTTCGTTCACTTGTTACTAATTGTTTTAGAATGTCATACAACCAATGCTATGGAGCTGTCATTGAGATTTTCATATCAAACATTTTACACTTCACAAAGCTTTTGCTCTTAGAATTCTGGTGGCTAAAGTACCATGCTCAGGTTCTTGAAGGATAATAGTGGAGACTACCCTAGTGAGCTATTTCGAGCCTAATTGCTTTCTTGAGAGGGTTTAAAGTGTTTCTATTCCTCATCTCTACTTATTTTCTTCAATTCACTCTAAAATGATCTCATTGTTCCATTTTGATTGAATACTAAGGATGATTCTATTTGCAGATATCAGGTGCATGCTCTCACTCATGAATGAACTCATTGAAATGATGCTAGGCTATGTGTGTATAACCATTCTCTGTGCTTTCTTTTCACCCTACCCATTCGTGTGTTCCATCAGCTCTCTTGTAGCCAAACACTTCAAGCCATTTTCTTCTATCACCCTCATGATTCCCCTAACTTTGTATCTCAATCTGAGATATTTAAACTTATTATAGCCATACCCTATAAAGCTTAGAAATATACCAAGGTGTGCCAAGATAAAGTTTGAAGCAAGGAAGTTGCTGCCACATTCCTAAATGTAAATTGGTGTAAATCTGTGCAATAAAGTTAAAGAAGAAGTAGATCAAGTCACAAAAAAAAAAAAAAAGGCAAAAAAAAAAAAAAAAAAAAAAAAAGAGAAAGTGTTTCGATTTGATCTAAATGTGAAATTTAAGGTCTATGCCAGATGATCCTATGAAGTTGCAGCCATACCATTCTAAATGAATGATACCTTGCAGATCAATGAAGAATGCAACCTTGGTATGTTCTTAAGTTAATTGTGTTCCTTCCAATTCTTTCACTTCCCTTAACCCTAGCCTTTCATTACAACCTTGTGAAAGACCTAGCTGATCTTTGAGGATGTATTCATGGGTGCTGGTATGTATGTGTGTATCTCTATTCTTAGTATTTGATTCCCTTCATGAGATCTAACCAAATATTGTGCTTCTATTTCGTATACTCATTTTGCTTATTTGAGAGAATAAAGCCATAGGTTCTGAGTGATTGAGTGCTATATGTGAGAATTAGAGTTGAAGCATGTTCTTCCTTCAAGAATTGAGTATGTTTACTTTGAAGCCGTGTGCCTTTGAGCTATAGCTTCCACTGTACACACTTATTGATCATCTATCTTGGCAACTCTATGGTGTTGGAGGTATGACTAAAGTTTTCTTTCATTTTCATTAGTTGTTTTCAAAGTTAGTTTTCTAACCTTTTGTTTTGTAGAGTCAGTAAAACGTTTGTGGGTATCGTAACTGTTAAACCCTCAGGAGACACAACTCCTCCTACTAGGGATGCCTAGAGGTTTAAAGGCTTGTTGCATGTGCTCAATGCAATCGAGTTACCTACGAAAGTGGTCTAGTTCGTTTTTATCTTTATTTTCATTTTGTTTTACTCGAGGACTAGTAAAATCTAGGTTTGGGGGTATTTGATCGGTGCATAATTACATATCTTTTTGTACCATTCAAACTTATGATTTGGTATGTTTTTGAGTTAAACTTGTGCTTTTAATAAAGTTTTGTGTATGTTTCAGTATAATAAGGTTGAGACTCATTATTTACATTTTGAAGACAAGTTAGCTCAAAACAATGTCTGCAGATCAGTCATATTTACGGATTAACCTGTACTTGCTCAAGAAAACCAGAAAATGCGTCATACATCATTGGAAAGATACGGAAGTCTAGTTTCCGTAGCATTTTACGGTGCATGATTTGGAGTCTTCTAGAGGAAGTTATACATGATTTAGTAGCTCAAGGTCAAACATTCGGGCCTCAGTCCAGTTTCCGTAGGTCACTTTGCAGGCCTCCGTTCAGCTACTTGCACAGGTCAAATGGGGTGACACCCTTGATAGAAGTTGTTCCAATGGGTGTCTACTATAACATATCCAAATTACAGCCCCATTGGATAAGTCTGGAGCCCTCAGCATGTCAAATACCGAACCTGGTTCACAGACAATCCAGGCCTCAGTCCAGTTTTCATGGGTCAGTTTGCAGGCCTCAGTTCAGCTACTTGCACAAGTCAGATGGGGCGACACCCTTGATAGAAGTTGTTCCAATGGGTGTCTACTATAACATATCCAAATTTCAGCCCAATTGGATAAGTTTGGAGCCCTCAGCATGTCAAAAACCGAATCTGGTTCACAGACAAACCTTTGCTGTCACATGTGCTTAAAGCAGCCACACATGGAGCAAAGCATGGGCAGCTATTGAGCCATGTTCTTAAAGCAGCCACACATGGAGGCAAAGCATGGGCAGCTGTTGATCCATGTGATTAAAGCAACCACACATGGAGGCAAAGCTTGTGGCAGCTGCAAAGCATGAGCTACCACACATGGGAGACAAAGCACATGGGAGACAAAGCATGAGCTGCCACACATGGGCAGCTAAGAGACCAGCCAAGGGGGAGGACGAATTTGAAGCCTATAAATAGAGAGTTTCAGCTCATTCAAAGGAGGATATCATTCCATAAATTACATTTCTATTGTACACCATCAAAGAGTTGTCTACACCATCAAAGAGTTGTCTACCATCAAAGAGTTGTTTACACCATCAAAGAGTTGTCTTCTTTATCAAAGAGCTATCTTCTTCTTATTTCTCTTTTTATTTTCTGTTTTGTATGTTCTTGCTATCCATTCAAATTATGGATAGCTAAATATTTTAGTTAGGGCTCGATTGAAGCCCTAATCATGTTTCTTTAAGGATTTCGATATGTCTTTGCTATAAACTACTTTTGTGATGCTTATTGATTAATTTCAGATTATATTACTCTTTACATACGTTATGTTATGCTTGATCATCATATGCATGCTATGTATTGAGTTTGTTACATAGGTAAATTTAAATGACCGAGTCTTGTACCTATGAAAGTAACAAAAGAACTAGTTCTAAGTTCTTGAAATTAATCATCATGAATAACTAGAATAGATACCATGTTCTAGAATTTGTGTGTTTGTCGATTTCCATTGTGTTATGCATTCTTAAAGTACAACTTAGTAGATACCATGCTAAACACTTTAAGAATGAAAAGAGTTAGAGTAGATACCCATGCCTAACTTGTTGTTTAGGGAAATCAATAACTTAAAGAGTAGATATCATGCCTTTAGGTTGACAAACATAAGCATCCAAAATCTGTTTTGTAGCATTGTGCATGTCGTTTGCTTAAGGAAAAAGATTAGTGCTGAACATCGAATCCCTAACTAGTTTTCTCATTGTTTTAACCTCAATCCAACTCTATTTTTAATCAAACGCTGTTTTCAATATTTAGTATTTAAATTTTCAGTTTTCAATACCATCATAAGAAAATCATCATTTTTTAACACTTTGTCTACACCGAATGCCATTTAGTTTAAGGAAAATAAATTAAGCACAAATTAATCCAATCCTCGTGGGAACGATCTCGTATTTGCTTTCTATACTATTTATCTGATCTTGTGCACTTGCGAGTTAAAACGTGCATATAGTTGCTTAATTTTTAGGCTACTATTTGTTCAACACCTGGGCACGGTTCGGGTCGGGTCCAATTTTGGGCGACTCGAGAGCCTGAACCGAAGGAGAGGTCGGGTCGCGGTTCGGATCGGGTCCAAGAAGAAACCCGAAAATGGGTCGGATCTCGGTTCTTAGTCGGGTCTCGGGTCGGTTCAGGTTTTTTTCGGTTTGGGCCTGAGCCCATTTTTACATTTTAAAAAGCCCAAATAGTATTTTTTTTCCAGCAAATAAAAAGCCCAAATCAAATTTTTTTTTTAGCAAAATAAAGCGCAAATCAGATTCATTTTCAACCCCAAAACCCTTTTTTTGTTGTCAAATTGGCAAAACCTATTCAATTCTTATGAACAAGCCCAAAACACTTTTTACTTCACTTTCAAAACTTGAAATTATGTAAATTCAACCTATAAAAATTCATCATTCCAATCTAAGTTTCTAAACTAAATAAATCTCACATACACACATTCAACCAAGTAACCAACGAAAAGAAATAAAATATAATCTCTTACAAACCATTACAAAAAATAATACACAAACCAAATTAAACTTATGAAATTAAATATTACAACCCATCACAAAAATACAAATGAAGATAACATCCTTGCAAAAAACCTTCTACATCCATTCTTCCCAAAGCTTTTATAGACCACTAGAAGGGGTCAAAACTTTAATCAATATTAGAAACTAAAGTAAATGTGATATTATTAGCAGAATAAATAAAATAAATAAAACTTATCCCATAGTCATTTCCTGTTATTTGAAGCATTTTCCATCTTATTCAAACAGAAACTCGTGAAGCGGTAAGCCATATCCAATGGTAAAAGCAGTTCTCCAACCACCAAACATAGGATACCTCGGTTCGATTTCCAGTTCTGTCTGAAATGATGCATAAAAGTTGAGTAAAATAAAGAATAACAACTAGGAATGGTAGTTCACACGAGTTCAAATTATTACCTTCTTAAAATCACTCCATAAGTTAGATGTTGAAATCAAGCCTGCAGAAGGAATAAGAAAGAATTAAAATTAAGCTCCCCACTAGCACAGCACGAAATGAACAAAAATAGAAGCAAAAAAAAGACCTTGAAAATTCTCCTTTGCTTTGAGCACCTCCATGGACAAGCTTGTAATGCTCTGTTACTTGAATATTACCCCAGTGGGAAATCTCTATAAATAAAAAATTGGTTTAAAAGCTTTTGATGCAGGATTCAATAACAGCATGGATTCAAGTTCTCGAAAGTTAATTATATGATTTTCCATAACATCCAAAGTGTATTAAAATGAAAATCTCAAATACGAAAAAATGTAAGCAGATCAAATAACAAATCACAAAAGTATGGACCAAACCCAAATCACAAAAAGGCATGATTGTACAGACCTCAACATTCAGATTAAGCTAACATATTCAATAGCTCCTCATTATCAAATTGCTCAAGAAAATTTCAAACCTTTTCTCATAAAGAATAGCAGAGACGCAAAAGTCTCAGGCTTTATGTCCCTGTCTTCACGAAGCTGGTAGAGCTTGTGCCGAAACAAAAGCCTCTGAAAACTTCATCATCAACCCAAAATCACAACCCACAAAGCCAATTTCACAGAACTAAATAAAGTTAATGTCTTTCTATTAAACAAAATTCCTAAACCCAAATTCACAAGAACCCAAATTCCTAAACCAGAAAACCCTTAACACCGACAGAGAAGAAGAGAACAAGTTCAAGAAAGATGAAATCTTTACCAGAAAAGCCCAGTGATCATTGCTTTTCTTCAAAACCATATTCTTTGTCATCTTCAACCTCCTTGTGCCACGCTAAGAAAGCTCCAAATGGCTCAGACCAAATTTTTTCTATCCTTCTGTAGGACCAAACCAAACACAGCAAGAACCCAAGTGTTATACTTTAGTTTTTCTTTCAAACATGAACCATAAATTACAGGCACCAAACAACATTACTATGCTTATCCAATTCTAATATCCAAAATCCAGCACCATTGAATTAAATTTCTAAATAATTTAACAATCAGATTGAAGTATATGAACCAAACCTAACAATCAGAGAGAGAGAGAGAGGGGGAGAGCTTGAGAGAGAGCGAGCGATGGAGAGATGGAGAGCGGCGAAAAAAATTAATTGAGATGAAGGCTGCGAGTTAGGCCAACAGAAGAGACGGAGGATGCTTATATTAGGATAGAGTAATCCAGTGCAGGCAGGAGCGTGGTACAAGTTGCTTTTGGCCAATAATATCATGCCATGTGTTAAATTTATATATAATTAAATAATAGGCGGTTCGGTTCGGGTCCATCGATTCTGAGAAAATTGGAACCGAAGGCCGAACCGTTGACCTTTGGTTCGGTTCGGTTCTGGGGTTGACTTTTGCGGTTTGGTCAAAAAACACCATTTTTCAGTTCGGTTCGGTTCGGTTCACTCGGTTTGATCGGTTTATCGGTTTTTATGCCCACCCCTATGTTGTACCATGAAATGACACTTTTCCCAATTCAGCACTAGGTTGCATTCCTCACATCTCTTTAGAACAAGCTGCAAATGGTTAAGACAATTATCAAAGTTAGAACCAAAAACACTGAAATCATCCATAAATACCTCTATAAATCTCTCCACCATGTCTGAAAATACGCTCATCATGCACCTTTGGAATGTGGCAGGTGCATTACACAAACCGAATGGCATCCTTCTGTATGCAAATGTGCCAAAAGGGCATGTGAATGTGGTCTTCTCCTGGTCTTCTGGTGCTATAGCAATCTGATTATAACCACTATAACCATCTAGAAAACAATAATGACTATGACCTGCTAACCTTTCTAACATCTGATCAATAAAGGGAAAAGGAAAATGATCTTTCCTGGTTTCATTATTGAGCTTTCTGTAATCAATGCAGACTCTCCAACCTGTGGTGAGCCTGGTAGGAACAAGCTCATTCTCTTTTCTTTATCACTGTGATTCCACTCTTCTTAGGCACAACATGAACTGGACTCACCCATTTGCTATCTGAGATGGGGTAGATAATGCCAACATCCAAGAGCTTAAGAACTTCTGTTCTCACTACTTCCTTCATGTGTGGGTTAAGCCGTCTCTGAGCATCTCTGTTAGGCTTTGCATTATCTTCAAGGAGGATCCTGTGCATGCACTTGGATGGACTTATGCCTTTGATATCGGCAATGGTCCACCCTAATGCAGTCTTGTGCTCCCTAAGAACTCTCAATAGCTTCTCTTGCTCCACCAAACTCAAGTTCGCAGCAACTATCACTGGTAATGTCTGGTTCTCTCCCAAGTAAGCATACTTCAGTTGTTCAGGTAGTTGCTTCAATTCTAGATCCGGTGCCCTGACAATGGAAGGGACAAGAGTAGTATTAGTAGACACAAGAGTTTCAAAGCGAGGTACATACTTACTTGGATAAGGCATAGAAGCCTCAAGAGAATGCACAGCTTCATGGAGGTCTATCTCTGTAACATCACATCCACGTTCATAATTCATCCTTGTGAGGCTGTGGGCTATGCATGCCTCCAATGGTTCAATGCTATGTACCTGAAACACTTGCTCCACAACACTTCCTACCACATCAATCTTGAAACAATCATGGTTATCATGTGGCAATTTGATAGTGTCAGACAACATGAATTCTATCTTCTTACCATCAACTTTCATGCGTATAGTACCCTTTTTTACACTTATCTTTGTATCAGCAGTTATCATAAAGGGCCTACCAAGAATAATAGGTAATGAAGATGGCATAGGAGAATCTTCCATATCCAGAACAACAAAATCAGCAGGCAAAATAAATTCATTTACCTGAACCAAAACATCCTCTAAAATACCTCTAGGTCTTCTGATGCTTCTATCTGCCAATTGCAATGTAATTGAGATTGGTTTGAGCTCCCCCAACCTCAACTCCTCATAAACTGTATAAGGCATCAGATTGATGCTTGCTCCTAAATCAAGCAAAGCACGTTCAAATAGACGGTCACCAACCCTGCAAGGAATTGTAAAACTACCTGGATCTTTTAGTTTAGGTGGTAATTTTCTCAATAAAACCGCACTTACCTCCTCAGTTAATGCAACTTTCTCATGTTCCTGAAACTGTCTTTTGTGTGTGCAACAATCCTTTAAAAACTTAGCATAAGAAGGAATTTGTTTAATTGCATCAAGTAAAGGAATGTTGATTTCTACTTTTCTCAAAGTTTCAAAAATATCAAGAAGATGTTTTTCTTTCTTTTGCTTAACTAACCTTTGAGGGAAGGGTGGAAATATCACCTTCTCCTTCTCACTTACCTTTGTGGCTGGAGAAGATTCAACATTTTCTTGTTCTTTCTTATCTGTCCCCACCTTGTTGTCAACTACCTTGCCACTTCTAAGGACTATCACAGCCTTGAGCTGCTCCTGGCCCCCTGGATTAGGTATGGTTTGTGATGGAAACTCTCCTTTCTTCCTCTCACTCAACTCCTTTGCCAATTGCCCTACTTGTGCCTCCAATCTCTGAATAGCTTGGCTAGTTGTTGCTTCTAGTTTCTGAATGTTCTGACTAGTTAGAGCATTTGTCTGTTGCTGTGCAGTCAAGAACTTAAGTATGGCACCTTCAAGATTATTATTCTTCTTCTGGTCAGTATTTGGTTGTGCCACCTGTGATGAAGTATGATAATTACTTCCCTGTTGGAAGTTCTTCTGTTGCCCTTGTGGATTAAGCACATTTTGACTGTTGCTCCAAGAAAAATTTGGGTGGTCTTTCCATCCTGGATTATATGTGTTCGAATATGGATTGTTCTTGGGATGATAGTTGTTTTGCCCCACATAATTAGCTTGCTCATGATCTGTAAAACAAGACATAGGACAAGTCTCAGTAGTATGATTAGAATGAGAACATATAGCACATACCTCGATTTTAGCAACTTGTTGAACTTGAGAGATGTTCTGAGCTGACATTGCTTTCACTAGTATATCTAACTTCTTCTCCATTGCTGCCATTTGACTCTGGACTCCATCATTTGTGCTAACTTCATATACACCTTTACCTTTCACTCCTTGTCTCCCTCTTGATGAGAATTGCTGAGAATTTTCACTTAAGGTCTCAAATAGCACAATCGCTTCATCACTACTCTTTTCCATAAGCACACCTCCACAACCTGAATCAACAAGACTTTTGTTAGTATCATTTAAACCTTCATAAAAAGCTTGTACCTGATCATCTTGAGATAGATTGTGGTGTGGACACTTGAGAAGCAACTCCTTGAAATGCTCCCATGCCTCAAAGAAAAGATCTCCATCCTTCTGTTGGAAGGTTTGAATCTCCCTTTTAAGTTGTCTTGTCTTTTGGGCTGGGAAAAACTTCTTCAAAAATTTAGTGGCCAATTGTTCCCAAGTAGTAATGGAACCTACAGCCAGAGAATTCAACCATAACTTAGCATTATCTTTTAAGGAGAAAGGAAAAAGAATTAACCTGATTCCTTCTGTTGTCAAGCTTTGTATGTTCTGAGTCTTGCAGAGATCAAAGAAATCCCTAATGTGCAAGTATGGATCTTCAGAAGGTGTGCCTCTATAGTGTGGCACCATGTTAAGCAATTGAGGTGATAAATTGAAGCTGCCTTGCACATTTGGTTGGTAGGCAATGCATGATGGTTGATTAAGGTTTTGAGGGACAAAAGAGTCCTTCATTGGCCTTCGAACCTGTTCATCCCCCATTTCGTTCACAGTTTCTAATCGTTTTGCCCTCTCAGCTTGCTTACGAAGACGTGTAAGAGTTCGTTCAATCTCAGGATTGTAGACAACAACACCTAAATTTTGGGATCGACGACCTTGCATAAACAAAATTCAACCTGTAAAAGAAAACAAATTAAAAAAAAACAAAATTCAGCACAAACTAGTTACACAATCCCCGGCAACGGCGCCAAAAACTTGTTGAACAAATAGTAACCTAAAAATTAAGCAACTATATGCACGTTTTAACTCGCAAGTGCACAAGATCGGATAAATAGTATAGAAAGCAAACACGAGATCGTTCCCACGAGGATTGGATTTATTTGTGCTAAATATTGAAAACAGCGTTTGATTAAAAATAGAATTGGATTGTGGTTAAAACAATGAGAAAACTAGTTAGGGATTCGATGTTCACCACTAATCTTTTACCTTAAGCAAACGACATGCACAATGCTACAAAACAGATTTTGGATGCTTATGTTTGTCAACCTAAAGGCATGATATCTACTCTTTAAGTTATTGATTTCCCTAAACAACAAGTTAGGCATGGGTATCTACTCTAACTCTTTTCATTCTTAAAGTGTTTAGCATGGTATCTACTAAGTTGTACTTTAAGAATGCATAACACAATGAAAATCGACAAACACACAAATTCTAGAACTTGGTATCTATTTTAGTTATTCATGATGATTAATTTCAAGAACTTATAACTAGTTGTTTTGTTACTTTCATAGGTACAAGACTCGGTCATCTAAATTTACCTATGTAACAAACTCAATACACAGCATGCATATGATGATCAAGCATAACATAACGTATGTAAAGAGTAAAATATAATATGAAATTAATCAATAAGCATCACAAAAGTAGTTTATAGCAAAGACATATCGAAATCCTTAAAGAAACATGATTAGGGCTTCAATCGAGCCTTAACTAAAGTATTTAGCTATCCATAATTTGAATGGATAGCAAGAACATACAAAACAGAAAATAAAAAGAGAAAGAAGAGAAGAAGAAAGCTCTTTGATAAAGAAGACAACTCTTTGATGGTGTAAACAACTCTTTGATGGTGTACAATGGAAATGTAATTCATGGAATGATATCCTCCTTTGAATGAGCTGAAACTCTCTATTTATAGGCTTCAAATTCGTCCTCCCCCTTGGCTGGTCTCTTAGCTGCCCATGTGTGGCAGCTCATGCTTTGTCTCCCATGTGCTTTGTCTCCCATGTGTGGCAGCTCATGCTTTGCAGCTGCCACAAGCTTTGCCTCCATGTGTGGTTGCTTTAAGCACATGGATCAACAGCTGCCCATGATTTGCCTCCATGTGTGGCTGCTTTAAGAACATGGCTCAACAGCTGTCCATGCTTTGCCTCCATGTGTGGCTGCTTTAAGCACATGTGATAGCAAAGGTTTGTCTGTGAACCAGGTTCGGTTTTTGACATACTGAGGGCTCCAGATTTATCCAATTGGGCTCCAATTTGGATATGTTATAGTAGACACCAATTGGAACAACTTCTATCAAGGGTGTCGCCCCATCTGATTTGTGCAAGTAGCTGAACTGAGGCCTGTAAACTGACCCACGAAAACTGGACTGAGGCCTGGTGCGTCTGTGAACCAGGTTCGGTATTTGATATACTGAGGGCTCCAGACTTATCCAATGGGGCTGAAATTTGGATATATTATAGTAGACACCCATTGGAACAACGTCTGTCAAGGGTGTCGCCCCATCTGACCTGTGCAAGTAGCTGAACGGAGGCTTACAAACTGACTCACGGAAACTGGACTGAGGCCCGAATGTTTGACCTTGAGCTACTAAATCATGTCTAACTTCCTCTAGAAGACTCCAAATCATGCACTGTAAAATGCTACGGAAACTAGACTTCCGTATCTTTCCAGTGATATATGGCGCATTATCTGGTTCTTTTTGAGCAAGTACAGGTTAATCCGTAAATATGACTGATCTGCAGACACAGTTTTTAAGCTAACTTGTCTTCAAAATGCATGTAATGAGTCTCAACCTTATTATACTAAAATATACACAAAACTTTATTAAAAGCACAAGTTTAACTCAAAAACATACCAAATCATAAGTTAGAATGGTACAAAAAGATATGTAATTATGCACCGATCATTAAGATAGATAGATAGTTTTAAACACAGTGATTAGTAATTCAACGCAAACATGCATCCATTCATAAGCAAATTAATAAAATTACATATTCATGCTAAGGCTTATGGCCTCGCCCTAGCAATAGAATTAGTTACGCATATTCATAATTCAAATCCAAGAAAATATCATTCGAGTGAATAAGAATGAAAACACCTGAAAGTCGCAAAAATCCAAAACCCTAGCAATTGCTCCAAAAGCCAAAAAGAAGTCGAAGGGAAGTCCCTAAATTTCTGTGAAAAGGAGCTTAAATACCTCCTAAAACCTAGCTGCCCAATCCCCACAAGGAAACTAAGTTAAAATAAAATAATATTTGGAAATAAAGTTCAAATTGGATTAGGAGAATCTGCCCACAATCTGCCCAGCCACATTTTGGCCTCAAATCATCTCCAAATCTGGCCCAAGATAGCTTGTTTTAAAGATAAAAATATTCTGAACACTTCTCCAGAAGGTCACGAACCCATCCGAGGTCATCTTAGGCTTCAAAAATGCAATAAAAGCCCAAAACGTCACTATTCCAGCACCGCGCACTGCTCCTTTATTTTATTGCCAGAAAATAATTGATCGGTAGAAAAATCTGAAATTCTGACACAACCAAGCTAAGTGACTCACGTACGTTCTCCAATTGGAATTACTCCAAAATTCGTCCATTTGATTATGTTTTGCTCCAGAGGAATTCGAAAGTCCTATATTGGAAATATAATTCAAAGTATCAAAATTCTTCCAAAATATTAACCAAAATATACTAAGAATGAGGTTAAATATATAAGATAAAATATACCCATCAGTGAGGTTCTTGTTGAAGAAGCAATATATTCAGACTGCATGAACAGAACAGAAGTGTCAAATGGATATTATTAATAGATTCCTAGTTACAAGATTAGCAAAAGCAATAATAATAATAAAAACAAGTTTCGAGGCCTCTTACCATTTCAAATTCCCAATTGGGGCTCTAGGCTAGGTTGGAGCTGCATATTCAAGAAAAATATACCTGCAAAGCTGCATCAAATAGCAGTTTCAGATTCATGCAAACACAAAACCAGGAAGGAGGTTTATTATTTCTTCCTGCAATAGATGATGTGTCAAGTGAAGACTGACGGTGAATGGACATAGTTGAAAGAGATTCATCATATTCAAGAGTTAAAAAATATGTCATAATACAAGGCTTTGCTTGATCACTACTGATTCCCAATATCTTTGAAAATAAAATAAATTACTTTCCACCTTAATAATTAGAGTGGGAGGGGTGGAAAATTCTGTTATATATTATGCCTTGTTCAATTAGGACATATGAAGAACAAGGCACAACCTTCCCAACCTGCTAATCTTGATTTAATTGCTCATGCAATTTAATACAAATAACTAAAAAAATGCACCATCACCATTGAGAATTTGGGTTCTAATCACGCAAGTGCGATGACTGGAAGAAAATTTAATTGCTCATGCAATTGAATTGTTCCTGTTAAAATGCACCATCACCATTGAGATTTAATTGCTCATGCAATTGAATGGTTCCTGTTAACCCAAACCCAATCATAAAAAGCAAAATCGTTACTCTCTCATTTTTTTATTTTTAATGAAGGCATGATAATACAAGACTGATTTGCCCAATTCTGATACCCAAATAACGAAAGTGCTTAAAAAGGGAAAAATAATCAGGAAGACCCTTCAACTAAAAACAAAAATGGCAATTAAATTTGTTTTAAAACACAATAGACCTGCAACTTTAGAATCTTTAAATCAGCCTCAATGCGCTTCACTTTGGTCTCAGAATCAACATCCTTACTTGCTAATGAAGCAAACAATTATATAGCACCCAAATCACCAGTATAAATGCTCAAGAACAATACCAGCAAATCAATGATGTTGGGGACCAAAATCAAAACAATTTCTCAAATTTGAAAACAAATAATTGCAAACCAAATGAATACCTGAGAATATGAGATCATATTGAAATTAGTAGCAGAGGGAAACGGGTTTGGAGAAGTCTACCACCAACAATACAATCTTCAACAACCCCCTGATTTTTCTACACAGAAACTTGGAGAGACTTTGGGTTGGGGCTTCCCTTTTCCACTGGTTTGGAGAAGAACACAGAGAGAGAGAGAGAGAGAGAGAGAGAGAGAGAGGAGGAGGAGGAGGAGAATAAGATGAGATTGATTGATGGTGGAGGATTTGGGAATTACGGCTTCAAATGATGATTGAGAAAGGAAAAGAGAAGAGAAGAGAAGAATTAGACAGAGGATAGGACGCAGAGAAACAAAGAAAGATGAGTCGAAGAAATATCTGTGGAGGAGAGTAGGGGTGGAACTAAAATTAAATTAGGATTAATAAAACTCATGTACTGTTCAATACGGTATGACACCAACTGGGATCACAAATGTTGAACCAATGTCGTGCCAAACAGTAACAGGATGACATAGTATCATCTTGTTTACACGTCAACACCAAACGGGATGGCACGAGATTGGCACGGTTTCAGGATGATTTCAGTATACCCAAGTTCCAAATGCTGATCATGGAGACATATATACTTGAATCAGTATACCCAAGTGACTGAGTGATCTGACCCAAATTATCAATAAGTGTCAAACCAGATCCAGCAGCTAGTAAAAGGGAAACAAATATAAGCCAAAAACCTGCCTTTATCAATGCATGCATTAATGTGAAATCCTCTCCTCTATGACCCGAACTCGCTCGGAAAAAACACGACATGGACCCGCACGATTAATAGTTGGGTAATTTTCGGGTCAATCATTATGACTCGTTTATTAAATGGGTGGGTTTTGGATCAACCCTCCAACATCTCCAACACCTTATCCATCATGCTACACACAACCTTGTGATTATAAGCTACACAATTTGATATTTATAATGTTTCTACAAGCTGTTTATAAAAAAATGTAGAATTTCACATATCTTTGTTCTTTCTAATTAAATAAAAATAAAAATTATTATATATAGTAATTAAATGAAAATATTAAAAATTAACTTTTATATTATTTTTTTTAAATCACGGAGACGTGGAGCTCGAGGAAGACAGGAAGCGGGAAACGGGGAGTGGGAATTACAAAGCGGCCTTGCAGATTACTTTTAAAAAAAAACATATTATTATTATTGAGCGGCCTCAAAAATTACTTCTATAAAAGGAAACAGTGGGAGAAAAAAATCAAACTAAAACTTAGAAAACCTATCTCATCAAACTTAGGTAAAAAATGGCCTCTTCATCCCTATTCTGAACCTAGCTCTACCAACACAAGCATGGGGGCAAGGGGCTTCACCAGTGTGGATGCCCTACTTTATTTCCTCATAAGGACCAGTTAAACGACTCTTTACTCCTTGAGAACGATATTGTTGTTGGAGTTGCGAGGCGTTTGGTGATTCCCAGGGATGTGCGTGTGCTGGGAATGAGGGATGATAACCGGGTGGTGAGTGATGCCATGGCATTGAGCGTGCAAAGGGCGGCATTTGTCGCAAGTGTGGGGCATTGCCTTATTGTGAAATCCCATGAGGTAGAGGTGCTAAAAGCTCAGTTGGTTACAGAGCGGAATTTGGTTGAAGAGGGAGAGGGCAAATATGGCTGAGACGAATAGACATCAGCTTGAAATATTGTAGGAAGAGAATAAAAGTTATCATAAATGGTAGATTTTTACTCTCAAGGCATGCAAAAGCAGCTGGAGGCCCTGGATCGGGTAAAAGCAAGCACCGAGATCATGACACAAGTTATGCTCAAGCTAAGGGTGTGATCTTTGGGAGCTCAAGTGATTAGCCCCAAGAAGCTGTGTGTGAAAATCCAAGAGAAGAGATCCAGATGGCCAAAGTAAAGGCTCCTATTGTGGAATCAGGAAGTGCACCCTGATGTTATTTTTAAAAATAATTTTTTAAATTTAATGTAATCTCATGTTTCCTCTTTTTTTTTGTTTTTTGTTTTTTACATGGCTTCCCTGCTGTCACATCGACAACCACACTTGCATGGCCCTGTAGTTTTCCCAAATTTATTTTTCCTATTACAACAAGAGCAATGCCAAAGATCTGCAGGATTTACCATCCGACGGATTACTTTATGCCAGTACATCAGGGTTTTTATTCATGCTTTGTGCTTAGACATTACATTTCAATGAGAAACGAGTAATGGTTCAACTCCTTGATATATAGATGTAAACAATACAGCTGCATAAATTAAATCAATCTGAACACCTTGATAAATTGAAATTCTGAAAGAACATCCAAGACAATTTCCAAAGAAAAGAATGCAAAAGCACTTTGTGTATAATTCTTATCGACTTGACTAATCTTCCAAGCCCACCAAAACGGTTCATGCCAAAAAGGAAGTAAATAGTGCTAAAATACGAAAACTATGAGAGAATATTTGTTTGTGGGAATTGTTTGTGTATTCTTCTCCTTGTAGGAGGTCATATTTATAATACAACGAAACCTGAATGGGCAAGTAAATAATAAATTCCTAAATCTATTTACAATAGGAAATCGGGAATTAAAGTAAATCAATTACAATTATAATAGGAATTCTTGGTGTGTAAGGAGAGTAAGTCAATATCCACAAGTCACGCCAACACTCCCCCTCACGTTGGTGCATAGATGGTGCCAATGCCCAATTGATCCAGTGAATTGTGGAATGCTTTACTAGAAATCGCTTTTGTCAAAATATCCGCCAATTGATCCTCGGATTTCACAAAAGGAAACTGAAACACTTTAGCCTCAAGCTTCTGTTTGATGAACTGTCGATCCACCTCAACATGTTTAGTACAATAATGCAGAACTGGATTCTGTGCAATGGCTATAGCAGCCTTGTTGTCACAAAAGAGATTCATTGTGGATGTAGGTTTATACCCAAGTTCAGTAAGCAACTTTCTTAACCAAAGAAGTTCACAAATCCCTTTAGTCATGCCTATGAACTCGGCTTCTGCACTAGATAAAGCTACTACATTCTGTTTCTTGCTCCTCCATGTCACCAAATTACCTTTCACGAATGTGTGTATGACGTCGCAAATCTCGCGGCCTGGTACTCCGGGCCGAGGGGATGTGCGCGAACACGTGACGTCCTTCTTTTGGATGCGGTGCGTTTGTGCGTGGGCATGCCAGCACGGTCTACCGTGCATCGAGATGGTGATGGGGTTTGGGTAGAAGATGTTCAAATGATACGCCTGTTTGGAGTTGGACTTCTAATCAAACGATTGTGGCCGAGAGAGGAACTTATCTCGGCCGTTAGGTTCACGGCCTGAGCTACAAGGCCGTTTAGTGGTGGTGTTAGTGGTGGATTTTGGGCGGTGCTCCCGCGCGTTGCTCAGAGAGCGACAGTCGTATGATATATGGGGTGAATGAGGCGATAACATGGATGATGCTCCGGCGCCTTGAGAAATCAAGGGTCGTATGATATATTGATGAATGGATTTTCCTTACAATCTACCACTACTCCTAGGAAAGCATGTAAAGGTATTGAAAGTGCGTTACAGGAAAAATAAATTGCTCCGTGGGAGGCTTTTGGTTTTGGTGTTGGACCTTTTAAACGTGGTCTTGAGCTTAGTATTTATAGGAGGAGTCCTGTAGGGTCTGATTGGGGAGTCTGATTGGGGCAAGTGGGTAGTCAAATCGGCATTTGGGATCGTGAAGCATGGTGGTGTGACCCCCATAAATCTTGGCAAATCTCGGACACCGCCCTGATCGTGGGTTCTGCGCTTCTTGGCCGTGGGAACACATTTAATGCTCTGGTCCAGTGGTTGGTGATCTGACCTCAAGTTGGGAGAATGCTTGTGAGAATGTTTGCACCTAACCACTCTGATTCCTGTTTACCAAATCCTGACTTCGATCAGTTCCCTTCTGCCCTCGTGCATTAAATGCTTCTTGCACCCAGTGGATTTGCTGCGATGGTCAGAGGCACTACTTCATTAAATGGGGCGTGGGACCCTGAGGCCACGTGGCGATTTGACCATAGTATCTTCGACCGTGTCTCTCATGGACCTCGGTCTCGGCCCATAATGCCGTAATCGAGAGGCTGAGAAGATCTTGCCTTTGTATTTGCCTTATGTTTTTCAGGAAGGCAAGATGCTTGACAAAACACGGCCGTTTCAGTTTATGAATAGGTGTCATGGCCGAGAATAGGTCCCTTCTTACATCCGTGTTTTATTAGGCACAAACAATGTGAAGTAACCCGATGTGGATTTTCTATCTGTTACATTACCTGCCCAATCTGCATCTGAATAACCATCAATATTTAGATGACCATGTTTTGAGAACACAAGTCCTTTTCCAGGTGCAGACTTCAAATATCTAAATATCCGAAGAACTGCATTCATGTGGTCTTCACTTGGAGAGTGCATAAATTGACTGACAACGCTCACCGCATAAGCAATGTCTGGTCGAGTATGTGACAAATGGATCAATCTTCCTACTAACCTTTGGTATCTTTCTTTATTAGTTGGAACTTGATCCGTATATTCTCCAAGATGATGATTCTGAACAATAGGAGTGTCCGTAGGTTTGCAATCTAGCATTCCTGTGTCTGTCAACAAGTCCAAGACATATTTCCTTTGAGAGAGAAATATGCCTTGTTGTGATCGAGCCACCTCAATTCCCAAGAAATACTTGAGTCCACCTAGATCCTTCATCTCAAACTCAGTAGCCAAATAGTCTTGTAGTTGTGATATTTCCTGTTTATCATTCCCAGTAATAATCATATCATCAACATAGATTATTAATGTTGTTACCTTCCCTTTCCGATGTTTCAAGAACAGAGTATGATATGAGTTGCACTGTTTGAAACCATTGTTCTTCATTGCCATGGTGAACCGTCCAAACCATGCACGTGGTGACTGTTTCAATCCATACAATGCTTTTCGTAACTTGCAAACTGTTCCAGTCTGAGTAGTATTATACCCAGGAGGAATGTCCATGTACACCTCCTCCGTGAGTTCGCCATGTAGAAAAGCATTCTTTACATCAAACTGGTGTAGTGGTCAATCCAAATTAGCTGCAAGGGACAATAAGACTCTAACGGTGTTTAACTTTGCAACTAGGGCAAAGGTTTCTTCATAGTCTATACCATAGGTCTGTGTGTACCCTTTTGCCACAAGTCTTGCCTTGTATCGCTCGATAGACCCATCTGCATTGTGTTTTATAGTAAACACCCATCTACATCCGATAGTCTTTTTTCCTCGTGGTATAGTCTCCAATGTCCAAGTCTAATTTTTCTCAAGAGCTTTCATCTTCTCTTTTATAGCTTGGACCCACTTAGGATCTTTCAATGCTTCAGAGACCTTAGTTGGAATATGGATAGCAGACAATTGATGCACAAAAGCCTTGAGTGGTTTAGACAGCTTCTCAGTGGATACATGATTTGCAATTGGATACTTGGATGTCTTGCCAATATCAGGTGAATAACGGTTTGGTAGCTTCCCACGATTTTTCCTGAAAGGTAATTGATATCCAATAATTTTATTCTCTAAATGCACAAGTCTAGTAGGAGTAGTTACCTCAAGGATATTCTCAGGAGATTGGTATGTTGGTACTGTTGAGTTAGAGAGGGGGTCTTCATCTTGTTGTTCTGTATTGTCTGTTGGTGTGAGATTCGGATCAGAAATATCTTTGCATGGATCAGGTGGGTCAGGCAATTGATCGTTATGAATGGGCGATTGATCGCTTGTCGGCAGAGAGTAATCTCGTGCTCCAGACTCGGGACGATCAATCATTTCTGTACATAGGAGAATTTCTTCGTTTTCTAAGTTGCTCCAATTCTGCTCTTCACTTCGTATCTCCCCCTGAAGCGTAGAATTGGATGATGGGTCATGGAAGAACAACTCAGATTCCAGAAAGGTCACATCCAAAGTGACATAGGTACGTCGGGTAGGAGGGTGAAAACAACAGTAGCCTTTCTGATGAGTGGCATAACCCACAAAAACACAACGAAGCGCACAGGGATCAAGTTTGCTACGTTGATTTTTATGGAGATGAACGAAAGCCACACATCCAAAGATTCGGGGTGTGAGTACCAAAACAGAGGGCAGAGGTTTGTGTTGCGCAAGCATCTGTAAGGGAGTTTTAAAGGTCAATACACCAGAAGGCATGCGGTTGGGTCAGGTGAACTATGGTGACAATAGCATCATCCCAGTGATGGCGATGAACATGAACGCCAATCAGAAGTGCTCGGGCGGTTTCAAGAAGATGTCGATTCTTTCGTTCAGCAACACCATTTTGTTGCGGTGTCTGAGGACAAGTCGTCTCATGGATAATTCCATGTTGTTGGAAGTAAGTCTAAAAGTCATGATTGACAAATTCTCCACCATTGTCTGAGCGAAGAATCTGGATTTGAGCATTAAACTGAGTCATCATCTGTTTGTGGAAGGACTGAAAACGGGAAAACACTTCATTTTTATTCTTCAGCAAATAAAGTCATGTCATCCGTGTACAATCATCTATGAATGTGACAAACCATCGAACACCAGAAGGAGCAGTGATAGGTGAAGGTCCCCAAACATCAGAGTGAATTAACATAAATGGAGTAGTACACTTGTTCGTACTCAACGGGTAGGGCACACTGTGACTCTTGGCCAAAATACAAGTGTCACATGTGAAGTCGGAGTCCTTGAAACCTGAGAATAAATCTAAGGATAAGATGCTTCATATAACTAAAAGACGGATGTCCCAATCGACAGTGCCACAACCAGATTTGTTGTTGTTTGCTATCAAAAAGATGCGTCACATTGTTAGCCACGCCGAGACTGAAGTCATCTACATAATATAGCCCCCCTCTCTTAGTACCACAACCAAGAATCTCCTTAGTGTGAATATCCTGAAGCAAACAAAAAACTCGGGTAAATGAGTACACAACAATTCAATTGTTCAGTAAGCTGACTAACTGACAACAATTTATTGGATAAAGATGGAACAAGTAAAGTATTAGACAGTGAGAAAGAGGATGAGAGTTCAACAGTGCCAGCCTCTGTCACAGGATAAGTAACTCCATTGGCATTTGCAATATAAGTTCGTCGAGGTTGTGTAGTATTAAGAAAATCATCAGGATCAAACGTCATATGATCAGTTGCACCGGAATCAATTATCCAGCCCTTGGAATCAATCTTAGCGGAAGTATGGAATCCATAACCAGTATCATTACTGGTCGTATTGCGTTGTCCTCGATCTTGAAGAGTAGCACACCAATCGGGGTCGTTAGTCGAGAAGTCATAATATGTGCAGCAGAAGATGTATAGGATACAGGTTTAGGAGGAATTCGGATCGGGATCTAAGCCTAAGTCGGGGCCGGAGTTGGAGTCGAAGTCGAGATCGGGGTCTGAATCAAAGACAAATTCGAGGTCGGAGTCATCATCGGAGTGGGGGTCGAGGTCGTTGTCGGAGTCGGAGTCGGAGTCGGAGTCGAGGTCGTTGTCATCGTCATAGTCGGGGTCGGGGTCGTCAAAAGAGGATCCTGATTCAGGATCAGATTCGGGGCCAAAGTCTGCATCTGTAGGAGCGAAGCCATCTGGGCACTCAACTCGGCTATGGTTGGTTGAGAAAGAGAGAAGGAGTTGGTGGTGCGACCTCCATGAAGGATGAAAAAATCATCAACCCCCATAGCGGTGGCGGGGGTGTGAAACTAGAGTCAGCAATTCCAAGATCACCGCTCTGATACCATGCTAAAATATGAAAACTATGAGAGAATATTTGTTTGTGGGAATTTTCTTTGTATTCTTCTCCTTATAGGAGGTCATATTTATAATACAACGAAACCTGAATGGGCAATTAAATAATAAATTCCTAAATCTATTTACAGTAGGAAATCAGGAATTAAAGTAAATCAATTACAATTATAATAGGAATTCTTGGTGTGTAAGGAGAGTAAGTCAATATCCACAAGTCACGCCAACAAATAGGACCCCTTAATAGGCTTCAAAACCTTTCCTTATTCCACAAGGTTTTAGGCCTCAAGGTATAACTTAATTTAAAATATTATCAAAACCTGATATAACTTAGTATCTAGTGCATCGATCTAAATAGGAAACATAACATTCTCCCACTAGATCAAGCACTAGAGCACTAAGCTTTTGTATTCTGAAAGGTTTGATAATCTTTATTGGCCATGAGTTTAAAACAGTTAAGTCCTTCCCCTCAAACTACAGTGAAAAGCGATTAAACAAAACGAACTATAGACAAGCACTACTCTCTTTATTAAAAACAAGTCATCTATAATCACATAATGCAATCTCAAAACACATGGAGCACCTACAAAACGTGAACCTTAATATGTACTGATCCTTAATGTGAATCTTTATACTTTTCAGTACAAGTACCCCTTTACGACTTAGCAAAAGTCAATCCGCAATGTTATTAAAAACAATAGTATCTCAAAAGAGACCATAAACTCACATGCATAAACAAAATTGCATAATAAGTTGAAACAACTAAATAGTCAAAATGATAGAATTTATTCAATAATAAATAAAACTATCAACCAAATTAACATCCTTAAATGTAAATCCCTCAATCCAGAAAATAGCAAAATAAACAACCTAGTAAAATATCAAAAGGGGAACAAGACTCCCACTAGATTGCAACATCAAAGCTAGGAAATAATCCCTTGCTCTCAACATGTCTCAGAAAAACTTCTGAAGGCAAAAACTTTGGGAACGGATCTACAATCATATCTTGAGTTCTGATATGATCAAACCTGACTAGTTTGTTCACCACCTTCTCCCTCACTATTAAATATTTTCTATCAATATGCTGAAGTCCAGACTACATCTTGCTGTTCATGCAGTGAAAAACAATCGCACTGTTGTCATTATATATCTGTATTAGTCTAGAAATCGAGTCCATCACCTTAATGTCTTTAATAAAATTCCTTAGCCATATTGCATAAGAAGTGGCTTCATAGCAAGCTATGTATTCTGAAAACATGGTTGAACTCGAAGTGGCTTTATAGCAAGCTAATTTGGGTACCATAATTTGGATAGTAAAATCTAGAACCCTTTAACCTTGCAGGATAACCAATAAAATGATAGCAAATCATTTTAGGATCAAGAGTCTTTTCTTGAGGGTTATAGATTCTAACTTCAGCTTTGCAACCCCATACATGCAAGTGCCGCAGGCTAGACTTTCTAGAAGTATAAATTTCGAAAAAAATGTCTTAGGTGCGGAGTTACTAGGCATCTATAGTTTGTTGTTTTGATCGCCTCCCTCAAAAGCATAGGCAAACCAGTTTTGGAAATCTTGCTAAGAACCATGTCCTTCAAAGTTCAATTTCTTCTTTCAGCCACACCATTTTGTTGCGGAATTCCTGGCGTTGTGTATTGAGCAGCTATTCCATTATCTTGTAGATGCCTAACAAAAGGTCCAACACATTATCCTCCTTCATCAAAACGTCCATAATATTCACCCCCTATGTCTAACCTCACAATTTTGATCTTTTTCTCAAGTTGCCTTTCTACTTTAGTTTGAAAAATCTTGAACATTTCAAAAGCTTGAGACTTTTCTGCTATGAGATATAGATAACCAAAACGAGAATGGTCATCTATAAAGGTGATGAAATAGCGATGTCCATCAATTGTTTGATGCGGGAATGGTCCACAAATATCTGTGTGGATGATTTCTAAAAGATCACTACTGCGAGTTGCACCTTTCTTTTTAGTCTTAGTGAGTTTTCCTTTTAACACATTCAATACAAATTTCGTCATCACCGAAAGTCAGTAATGGCAAGATTTATTCCTTAACAAGAATTTTCATTCTTTCCTTTGAAATGTGCCCTAAACATCCATGCCATAACCTAGTGGATGTTCCTTCACTTCTAATCTTTTTCTCACTCGATTCAGCTATTAAAACTTCACCATCTTTATTGTAATTGAGACAATATAATTCATCTTTGTTGTGTTCGAATTCTGTGATACAAAAAACATCTTTATTGAATCTAAAATAAAACAAAGTCTTAATAATATTGAAATAGAAATTAAATTTCTCTTTATTTAGGGTACTGAAACTACATCCTCTAACTCTAAAATAAATCCTAAATGCAACTTAAAATCTACTACTCCAATAATATTTAACGGAAACAACATGTAGCTATCTAATCCTCCTTGTCACAACGTGCTGTCATGAAAGTGTTGTTCTCCCTAGCAGGGAACGGGTCAAGTACCACTATCTCTTTATTAGTGGTGGTATAGAAAATCTCAACAGGTGAGTCAGGTTGGGGCATAGGTTTCACAGACTGCACTAGGGGATTCTTGTATCGAAGTAGCTTATTGAGGTTTCGTCCTCTCCCAAAAGGGCATACATCGAGCTTTACAGCAATCCTGAGATTTCTGAGACTGTTCTTTGTAGCCGTGTATGTCATTATGGGTCCTCCATAAGGTCGACGACATCGCTCAGCCTTAACCCTTTTTCGCTCTAGTTCATCTTCGTTCCGTTTCTTAATTAGCTCCACTATATTCTTTACTAGAATTCCATTTGTGATTAGTTGACACGAGTGGCTCCTATTAACCGCTAGATTCTTTTCCTTTTCCCTAAGTTCTAGGAGTTGTACTACAAGATACATAAGCGAAATGGCTAGCTTGAATTAAATATGATCATGAGTGAGATCATAAACTTTCTCATTCATTCCGAGAATAACTTCAAAATCAAACACACCCATATTTTTGAAGTTTGATTCAATTAATCTTTCAATTTGTGAGAAATTGATTGAGGGAGTGTTTAAAGCTGTATGGATTTGCAAAAGAAAGTATAAATACTTCCAAGAAACCGATTCTCAATTTGTTAAGAGAAAACAGTTTTTCCGTTTAACTTTATTCACAAAACTAACAAATAACATATGCAAACTTCCTTAATTAAGTATCACACCTTTGTGGCAAGAGATTACTTATAGCTTACACAAATTACATGTTATCTTGTGCCATCATAAACAAATTACATGATAGATTCTATTTATTGAAGAAACTTTATCAAGCAATTTAGGTATGATGCAATTTTGGTTATTTCTTTAGGGTTTGAGTATTCAGGTTTGGTTTTATTATGAAAAATTTGTTGATTCTCAGAACAAAGACAAGCACCTATCTAGCTTATAAAATAACCAAACAAAACACAATTCAAGAGAAAAACCCTAAATTGCAATGAATAGTGTTTCTGTGTGAACAGTGTTTCTATCGTGAACAGTGTTTTAGGGGTTCTTGGTGTCCGTTTTTAACACAAAATACCTTTCCGATAAGGGAATGGCCTAATTAACACAACTCACTACTTTGCAGTGACATATGCAGTGACATAAGGTCATCTAGTAGGTAAAAAAGTGTCTATAGTTTGGAAAATATGAAAAATCAAATTAAAACATGCATTTCCAGATTCTTTAATATTCTTTGTATTTTAGAAAACATGTTTAATCCATCCTCTGAGATGTTGGTGAAATTCATCCACGTCGAAATCTAATCTCATGTAGCCGTAGGTTACGTGGTAGGACTATGCATTCCCGAATGGGATAGGGCCCTTACCGGAGGCATAAGGTGACATTATAACTTCGTATGAAGTTGTTGTGATTGTTGTGTTGTGATTCTAGTTTCAGGAAGTATGGACAGAAGGTGGATACAGAACCCGAACATATGCGCAGACGAATACTTGGATGGAATCGAGGATTTTATTGAGTTTGCACGTAGACACAGCCCGGGTGCAACTAGAATCCGTTGTCCTTATAGGAGGTGTAATAACAAGTTGTGGGAGACAATTGAAAATGTTGGATTTCATTTAGTAAGGAATGGAATGATTGAGACATATAGCATTTGGAACCTTCACAGGGAACAATTAGAGCATGCTTCGTCTTCAAATGCCACAAGAGTGGACAATGTTGAAGCTATTGTGGATGCTAATGATCAAGTCATGGATATTATACAGGATGTTTTTCCATTTGCATCGACCAACATCAATAGACAGTGCGGAGTTTGAACAATATGAAAAATTGTTAAAAAATGCCAACCAAGAGTTATACCCGGGGTGCGAGAGCTTTTCCGTTCTCACGGCCATTGTGGAGCTAATGCATAGAAAAATAAAGTATCGTATGTCGAACCTGTGTTTCGATTACTTTTTGGGGGTTTTCAAGAGAATACTTTCGACGGACAATTGTTTGCCGAAAGATCATAAACACGCGCAGAAGGTGTTGAATGGTCTGGGATTGGGTTATGAAAAAATTCATGCTTGCAAAAACAATTGCATGTTATTCTACAAAGAGCATGAATCATTGGATACATGTCCTATATGCAATGAGTCGAGGTTCAAGATGACATCTCAAAATAGGATGACTAAGATCCCACAAAAAGTCATGCATTATCTGCCCTTGAAACCTAGGTTGCAACGATTGTAAATGTCGACGCGTACTGCCACAGACATGAGATGGCATAAGGAAAAATGGGTAGACGATGACGTGATGCGGCATCCTGCAAATGGGGAGGCATGGAAAGAGTTCGATCGAACGTTCCCCGAGTTTGCTGCTGATCCCCGAAATGTTAGATTGGGACTTGCCACTGACGGATTCAATCTGTATGGGGTTCTAAACCAACACCACAACACTTGGCCGATTTTCGTATTCCCATATAATTTGCCGCCTTGGAAATGCATGAAAAAAGAATACATGATGATGACTGTTTTGATAACTGAGGCCGCTGGTTGATGAGCTGAAGGATTTATGGACAAACGGTGTTCGCATGTACAATAAATCAGCTGGGAAGATGTTCACTTTGCGAGCAGCAGTTATGTGGACTGTGAATGATTTCCCAGCATATGCAATGGTTTCTGGGTGGAGCATAAAGGGTTATATGGCATTTCCTGTATGCAAGGAAGATGTAACTTCTGGTTGGCACGCTGGAAAAGTTTGTTACCTTGGTCATCGGAGATGGTTTCCATAGGACCACGAGTGGAGAGAAAAAGATAAAGAGTTCGACAGGAACACAGAGCGTCGCCTCAGACCTAGAGAATGGTCCGGTGATGAGATATTGGACCAGCTTAACCGGTTGGATTTTGCTCCGTTCGGGAAAACAGTTAGTCGGATCAAACCTTCTACACATATGAACTGAACGCACAAGCCTATGTTTTTTGAGCTCCCATATTGGTCGAAACTCAAATTGAGGCACAATCTAGATGTGATGCATGTTGAGAAAAATGTATTCGACACATTAGTGGGCACGATTCTAGATATCGAGGGCAAGACAAAGGACACGATCAAAGCTTGTCTTGATTTGGAAATAATGGGCATACGAAGGGGTTTATGGATGAATAGGGACAGTGATAAAGCTAGAAGGGATCTTGCATTCTTTTCTATGAAATTGAATAACAAGAAAAAGTTTCTAAAGTTTGTATCGTTTGTAAAGTTTCCCGATGGGTATGCTTCTAATATCGCACGTTGCGTTAATGTTGACGGGGGTAAATTTACTGGACTTAAGAGCCATGACTGCTATGTGTTTATGCAACGCCTATTTCATGTGGGTATTCGACACCTATTGCCGTAAGATGTAGTGAAGCCAATGATCTTGTTGTCCAGATTTTTTTCCTAACTAACAGCAAAAACATTGCGAAAGACGGACATGTTTCAGTTGCGCCATGACATTGTCCAAGTCCTATGCAAGTTTGAGATGATATTTCCTCCAGCTTTCTTCACAAGTATCATGCACGTGATGGTTCACTTGCCAGAAGAGGCATTGCTTGCTGGTCCTGTCAACTATCGCTGGATGTATCCAATAGAGAGGTATATAATCCTTATCGTTTGTGTATGCATCATTATCACATGCTTGCTAATTTGTGTCATATCGTTTTATTTTGGCAGGCTTCTTGGATAGCTAAAAAAAAGTGTACGCAACAGGGCGAAGCCTAAAGGATCAATTGTAGAGGCTTGGGTTCAATATGAGTTGCTTACTTTCTGCGGAATGTATTTAAAAGATGTGGAGACTGTTTTCAATCGTCCTCAACGCAATCATGACGGAGGTATGAGAAATGAAAAACTTTCTGTTTTTGCCCAAAGTGCACGACCCTTTGGAGATCTTGGACGAGGAGAGTCATTTTCTAGAAATGACATGGAGGTAGCGCATTGATTCATACTGAAAAATTGTGATGAGATCATGGCATACTTATATGAGCATGAAGAGATGATGAAGCGAGAACATCCATCACATTTGGTTGCCTAGAAACACCGTGAATTGTTTCCACAATGGTTTTTGGATTCTGTAAGTTATAAGTGTTTGTTATTTGAGAAATATAAATTGTAGTATTTAATTTTGTCAGACTAACATGTGAATGGTTTTGTATAATATTAGGTGAATAAGTTGAAATCATCGAATTCCCCAACTTACAGTGATGAGTTATATAACTTGGCGTTCGGCCCGATTCGCGCTTAATTGTTCTCGGGTTGTAATGTCAATGGCGTCAAATTTTTGGGGCTTGCACGAGATGACAAGTTGTGTACACAAAACAGCGGTGTCCATGTCCCAGGTGGAGGCGAAAGTATGGACATTGATTTCTATGGCAAACTCACAACTGTCGTGCACTTTCTTTACAAAGATCGATACCAAGTGATCATGTTTAAGTGTCGATGGTTTGACACCAACCCAAATAGGCCGGAAAGTGTTAAAATTGATCATGGCTTACTATCTGTGAACATGAACAGAACTTGGTATGATGACTACCCTTATATTTTGGCAAACATGGCAACACAAATTGTGTATCTAGATGACCCTAAAGCCGGGAGCGGTTGGAACGTTGTTAAGAAGATGGATCATAGGAACGTGTATGCTATACCAGAACTAGACCCAACTGACAACGACGTCGACAATGTGACTGACCAACGTTTAGAATCTTCAATGGAAAATGATGCGGAAACACTTCGAGATACAAATGTTATACAAGAACCGTTTCAAATACAAGGAGTGTCTTCAATCGAAATACCGATTTAGTCAATTACAATTGACCTCGGTGATCTTCCGGATACGATGTTGCAGTGGGCCTGAGCAACGACGATGATGTAGTTATAGAGGAGGCGGAGGAGGAAGAGGATTGGGAGACCGAAAGTTATGATAGCGACGATAATGAAAGTTATTATAGTTCAGATGATGAATGATGAATTTTTTTGTAATTTTATTATGTTAGTGGACATATTTTGTGTAATGCAAATGTTTGAATATATGTAGTTGTTATATCCAAACATTATATATGTGGAGAAATGAAACATTATTAAAATAAATGTAGTTATAAACCGTTGGTAAATCAATATATCCAAATCATTTTAATAATAAAGTTTAAATTTATTTTGACAAAACACTTTTAAAAAATAAAAATCATAAACAAGAAAGAGAATTGGGGAGATATAGAAATATGCAAGACCCAGTTAACCAATTTCACGGAAGAAAGTAAAGGAGCAATAATAAATTTCTTGTTATATTAAGAGGTTTGTTATTGATCCTTTACTATTTAGTAATTTATTTATTTACTACGTAATAAAATATATATAACTATATATTTATAAACTGAATTATTGATCATTATTTAATTATTATAAATATGTTATTATTCATAGAATAGAAAAATGAATAAAAAGAAAATAAGATAGACCAAAAAACTTTCTTTGATTTGAACTCACCCAATCAACAATCCTTCAATTCTCAAATCAAAAGAGAATAGAATAAATCATACTTTCATACAATATCTTAATTTAATTATATGTAATGATCAATAATTCAATTTAATTATATGTAAATGAAAATAACCTTGTGCGACGAAGAAGCCATCGTCGCGCGGATTTTGCGCGACGAAACAAGATCTCTCGTCGCGCAAACATATACATATATTTTTGATATATACACACGTATATATTTGAAATTGACGATCGAAGTAGTTCATTGTATTCATATATGGTCAAAGAGTGTAGCTATAAAAAAAATCATTAAAATCGGAGTCAAAATAACCGTTAAATCATGACTTTTAGTTTATAACCGTCGAAAAGTTTTGTCCCGTTACTTGATCTCTGAATGTTTTTTTTTCCAATTTTCGACGTATACGATCTTGAAGTATAAACAAACAAGTTTGACGGCTGGATTACTGAAATTAGTTTCGTAGAATGCGTATGCCATCAAAACACAATATTCACCAAAAATGAAGAATTTATTTATACTTTCCTTCAATATAACATAAGATTATGTGATGTCCCGTACTGTAAAATCTGAAATTGAAGATCGAATTCAGTCTCTGTATTCATATAGGGTCAAGAAATACAGTTGTAAAAAAATTACAAAATCGGAGTTAAAATCACCGTTGCATCGTGACTTTTTGTTTAGAACCGTCGAAAAGTTTTGTCCCGTTACTCAATCTCTGAATGTTCATTTATTTCGATTTTCGACGTATACGATCTCGAACTATTAAAAAACAAGATTGCCGGTTGGATCATTGAAACTAGTTTAGGAGTTAGGGTTTAGGGTATAGGTTTTAGGGTTTAGGGTATAAGGGTATGGGTTTGCACGACGAAACTACTATATATTTGTCGCGCAAGCACAGAAAAGCCTTGCGCGACGAAAGGACCAAGTATTCGTCGCACAAAGGTTACACAAAGAGGCTTGCGCGACGAACCTAATTCTCTTTCGTCGCACAATCTGAGGAAGAATTTCAGCCCTTCTCCGCCCCAACACTTAGTAATTTTTTTGGCAAATCAAAGCTTGTGTGACAAAAGGACCAAGTATTCGTCGCGCAAAGGTTACAGACAGAGGCTTGCACGACGAACCCAAGTCACTTTCGTCGCGCAATCTGAGTAAGAATTTCAGCCCCTCTCCGCCCCAACACTTAGTAAATGTTTTTGGCAAATTAGAGCTTGCGCGACGAAAGGACCAAGTATTCGTCACCCAAAGGTTACAGACAAAGGCCTGCGCGACGAATCCAAGTCACTTTCATCACGCAATCTGAGTAAGAATTTCAGCCCCTCTCAGCCCTAACACTTAGTAAATTTTTTGGCAAATCAGAGCTTGCGCGACAAATGTCACTTTCGTCGTGCAATATGATTTCATTTATCTCCCCGCTCAAAATCAAATCCCAAAATTTGGGCGGATGGACAAACTTGCCCGACGAAACAAGTATTTTCCGTCGCGCAAAGTGGATAATTACAAAACCTTGCTCAACGTAGGAAACTCTTTCGTCGCGCAAAATGGGCAAACCCTAAACCCTAATCCCAAATTTTGGCGGAGATGGCGACATTACGTGACTAAAATGTAATTTATTTCATTGCGCAAAATTCATTTAAATGATTTTGCACGACGCATTTTCTTATTCGTCGCGCAAAGTCGAATAAGTTTTCTGAAACTAGCGATCTTCTCCTTCTTCCCCAGTTTCTCAAATCCGCCCTAAAACCTCTCTCTCTCTCTCCACTATGACCACAACCCCTACTCTGCCCCAATTCAGACCCGGCCGCCACAACCGTCGAACCCCGGAGCTTCCCCGCCGTCGATGTCCATCCTGCTGCCATGATTTCCTCCGTTTAAGCCGAATCTTCACTGTCGTTGCTCTCTCTCCTCCGGGCACCAAATCCGGCAATTGATGTATGCTTTCTTTACTATTTTTTATGCTTTAGCTGATGGTTGGGTAGGATTTGATTGATTGTTTGCATATGGTAGTGAATTTGAAACCCTAGGTTTCGGCCGGTTTTTAAATTGAAATTCCAGCCACTTCTGGCCGTTTTTCGGGGTAGGTCCGAGAACAAAAGTACCTCCAATTGATGTTTTGAACCTAGGGTAGTAACCTTGGCCCTTAATTTCTAAGATTTTCCGGCGATTGTTATCGCTTTGGGCACCCACTCGTCTGGTGGCGCGTGGGGGTACTGTAGCATTGGGCATTGGGTCCCAGTGCAATCCCCTCGTTGTCACGAGCGCGTAGGTGTGCTCGGATTGGAATTTGGTTACCGTTTGAGTCTCGAACGGATTTTGCCTATTGTGCGATTTCCGGGTTTGATATGTTCGGACCGTTGGATCGAGCTTAAACTCACGTATGTGGTACCATGTATTTATAGGATCGTTTAGGATTTGACGGATCGTGGATCGGAGTCCCAGATACTCCGAAATCGCAAACCCTAGGTCAAACTATGATTTTAATTAATTAGTTCAATTTTTTAATGACATTGTATGTGCTAAATTTGATTAATTTGTATGTGTATTAATGAAATTGTGCAGATGTCAGACTTGATTAGACGTCGTAGGGCGGTGACGACTACACCGAGTTCGGAGCCCCCGGCTCAGCCGACATCAGCTGCCACTGGTCTAGCACTAATGGAGCAAGACCACGTGCTAGCTGGTCCCGGAGGATCCCAGGCGCCTGCATCATCAGCTTCTTCGGTGGTGCAGCCTGTTAGCGCTAGGCGGCGGCACCAGCCCGCCAACACCACCGACACCACATCGACCAATGGTACTGGTGCCTCGGGGGCACCGCCAGGTATATATACCCTTCCACTTTCTTTTTTTTTTTAATTTTTTTAATTGGGAATTTTATGGTTAAATTTGTTATTTATTTAACAGTATTGTCCTATCCTTTTGCAGCCAAGAGGAACACATGAGGGCCGTGTCGGTAGCTGAAGATGGTGAAGGTCACCCGAGTGACCAACAGTCGTATCAGCATCGGATACGACGAGCGCCATCGGGCTACACCGACGGCCGAGTTGCATAGCTCCTTGGCCCACGACATTGGCCACGTCGTTCGGACCCATTGCCCAATGCAATGGAAGTCTTGGAAGGTCATGCCTGACGAGATCAAGATGGAGGTTCGCGGCCAGTTGTCGGTATGTTTCCTATCTTTTAATTATTTTTCTTTCAAACTTTATATATTTCTATTACTTAATGTATGTAATTAATTTATTGCAGACGAACTACCACTTAGAGGACCTCAACGAGGAGTCAATGGCGTACGTCAACAGACTCTTCGGTGAGAGGTACAAGCAGTGGAAGAGCGACTTGCACCACCATTTTGAGGCGTTTAATGATCCGCAAGTCGCTCTTCAGGAGGGTTGCCCGAGGGAGCTTGAGGGGATGGAGGATAGTTGGGCGTGGCTCTGCGCTCATTTTCAGGCGCCCGATTATGTGGTATTTTTTTAATAATATTTGTTTAATTATTACATATTTCTTATTAATGTTTATTTTATTTTTTATATGTCATTATTATTTAATTTATTTATATTTCAACTAATACGTTTTATTTTTTTGTATAACAGAATAAAGCCCAAGTGAATAAGGGCAATAGGAAGAAGAAGACTCTTCTCCACCATTCCGGCTCCAAGCCCTTCTCATATAGGATGGATGCACGGCGTCGGGTAAGAATAATATAATTTATATTTAATTTTTAATACGTCATTATTATTAATTTATTTTGTTCATACTAATATTTCCTTCTCTTGTTCAATTTAGGGGGGGTCGAAATTCCCAGAGATCGACGCCTTTGGTGACGTTTATGTTCGACCTGGGAATGAGTTGGCCGAGTCCCTTCATGTAAGTATTATTTAATTTTAATTCTTATGTTACGCTTTCAATTTATATGCATGTTTTAATTTATATTTTATGTAATGTTAAACAGACGACGATGGTGGAGAGGAGCCAGTTGGTTCTTCAGGAGTCCGCCTCCCAACTTCCTCTCGAGACTCCGATCGAGTCTGTGGATCCTCCACAGGATGCTGGATTTCAGATTTTGACGCAGACGTTGGATCAGACTCTCGGGAGGAGGCCGGGAACATAGTGTTTGGGGATGGGGAATGCCCGATAGAGGGAACCTCGACCGCAGTCATTGTCGCAGGCAAACAGTTAGGTGACTGTTTTGACATCGCGGGTTGCCGAGCTTAAGGGTCAGATGTCGGTGATTTTGCAGTCCCTCGCGTGGTCCGGCATTCCAATCCCGAATTTTGGTGCGCAGACCATGGCCCATGTAGACGCCCAAACCTCTGAGCCGCATGTGGCAGATGACCAAGTAGATTTTGGAACATTATTTGATTAGTTTTTTATTTTTATAATTACTTTTAAAATATTTCTCTTGTATACATTTATTTTATTTTATATAATAAATGTTTTCTTTACAATTAATCTTTTTATTGCAATTTCATTTTAATTATATATAAAAAACCAAATTTATTTTTTTACAAAATTAAAAAACAAAAAATATTAATTTTTTATTGTATATAATATATATTACTTTTGCGCGAAGAAATGTATATCGTCGTGCAAAATCATTTTTTTTTTAAAAACGTTGAAAAATATATTTTTAATACACTTCATTTAATCATGCGCGACGAAGAGTTTCATTGCGCGAAATGTATATGCGCGACGAAGGTGTTTTCGTCGCGCAAATTTCACGTATCTCGCGCGACGAACCCCTCCGTCGCGCATTCTTGGTTCGACGAATAGCCTTTCGTCGCGCAAACGTTTGTGCCTCGGACATTTGGGTCGTCCCGAAACGTTTTTTGTAACGAAGGTGCTACATCGCACTGTTTTGCGCGACGGATTCTGTGCGACGAAACTTCTGTCGCGCATAATTATGTGCGACTAAAATCATCTTTGCGGGACGAACATTCCTTCGTCGCGCAAATCCTAAAATGTAGTAGTGATTCTTTTCCACGTATGAGATTTTAGGCTATACATGTGCACTAAGCAGTACGTACCACAGTCCATGAAACTAACCAATTTATAGTCATAATTGACCGAATCATACCCGAATCCACCGTAGCTGTTTTGATACCAGATTATCCTAAATGGCAACGAGGGGGTCCTCTTGAACTTTCGGAGTGGACGGGTTCCATAAAAGAAAGCATGCACTATCGCGCATGCAAACCAGACCATTACAGTAGCCGAAGATATGTCTCTAACTAACGGAGGATGTTGCCACGGCAGCTTGATTCTCAAAAGTTTTCCAGACTTAGTGTCATCGAAAAATTTGAGTGAAAAATAACAGGACATGATCGGGCTATATGGGATCATAAAAATTGTGGGATGGGATTTGGTTTTGATGGAGCGCTGGAATTGCGTTATGGCCAAATGTGGATCTTGGATGGTATCGTTCCATTCTTTAGAAACGCACGTCAATCGCACCAACTCCTTGGTTGAGAGGCATGCGAGGATGTTGATCCACAATTCTACTGGGAGGTCTGGCATATTGGTTTGCCGTTTGTGACGGTTGGGTAAAGTGGATCTTCAAAAACACTTTTAATCATATTTGAGGCCTCCAAATGCCAAACTATTGAAATTACTGTCCTCTAAAATCATATTCTTCAACTTGGTACATATAATATATATATATATATATAATTTGGGGCCACACAAATGCGAGGCCCATGGCCATCGCCCTCCTTGCGCACCCTCAGGGCCGGCACTGTCTTCTCCAATAAGCAAGTATTTATAAAGATGTACAAATTGGTAAACCCTAAAAAGGTTACAATAGAAAAGAAATCCTAATTACAATAGGACTATACAAAGGGTAAGTAATTACACTACACAATTCTCATGCCGGAATTGACAATCTACTGCTCCAATTCTCATTCCAGAATGGACTCTACTAGAAAAAGGGGCAAAATCCACAGTTGGTCTAGCCACTGGTTATGTGTGGCATTTGGCTGGACTAGAACTTGGTATAATTACTTCAATACTGCGTATAATTTTAAACAAACATTCACAATTTGGTTTCTTCAAGACGGGTGTAAATCTTCTGCAAACTCTTGATTAATTATTTAGGGGTTCACCAAGATAAATTTGTTATACCTGTTACAGTAACTGCACGAAGAATTAATGATCAGCTGATTCTTAGCAATATTGAGAGGGAAGGAAAGGAAGCATTTTGTACATAGCTGCCGAAAAGGCACAAAACAGTGCGCTATCTTCAGCAGAGAAGATGCAAACACTGTTCCATCACAATATATTTTTTTTCTTCCCTTATTTTGAGAAAAATTAGGGATTTGTTTTCATTACAATTGAAACAATCAACTCATAAGAACAGAGCACCCTGCAGGGTAAAAAAAAAAAAGGGCCTCATCACACTTAGAAGCATAAGTGGAACTCATGCATTTCAAAATATAATGTGTGCTGGCAACCACCCATATGAATCCTGGCTCACTAAAAAACCGACTTTTAAGGCGACTTTGTCTAACATGATGAATATAACCAATCCAAGAACATTCATGACACTAATAGATGCACGGCACATAATCTCATCCATAAGCTTATTATATTTATCTGTAATCTGTCATTACGTCCAAGTACAATAAAGATACGCACCCACCGGCTTGCTAAAACTTACACAGGATACCATTTGAATAGAAAATGATCATATAAAAGGAAAATCAAGCAGCCATAATAACAGAGTTTAGTCTTTAGACAAAAGAAACAAATTAAAAAAACATATATACTAAGACCAAAAAAAGTAGGTCCTTGGATGAAAGAAAAATAATCAACATCCAACATTTTACGAAAAGAAACTGTCATTTGGTCTATATGATTGAAGTACATATAACACCTAAATCAAAGAGACCAATTCCAATCAATGAGATGTTAGCTGGATTGGCTCATGTCTTTGTTGTACTTCCAAGTGGTTCTGGATTCAAGCCCTCATGGTACCGTGTGAGTTTTCCCCCTCCCATTCCCAACTTCAGCAAAAAAAGAAGATCAATTCCAGACTTCAAAACATCTTCAGACATTACTCCTCCTAACTTCCAAGAAGATGAATGCTCTCCTCGCAAATAATTGTGTAAAAAGATTGAGCCATAGGACTTTGAACCATTTTGCGTCCCATTCTGTAGATCGTACCAAACAAGACGGCTGTAGTTCTCTTCCAAAAGTACCATTTTACCACAACTTGAAAGCAATAAAGGCTTGCTATTGTGAACCTGCTCATCAAAAGAATAAAGCATACTCCAAGATTCTACCACTCCATATTCTCTCATAATCCAAGCCTTACATCTACTCTCCGTTAGATAAATACATAGATACCCTCCCACGACTACTAAAGAATAAATAGGCGGATCAGATATGGGAGCAGGAAATATATGGACGGCTAGAGGAAACTTGCAAAACTCCTCGCTTGCGAGATCGAAGGTTAGAATATTTAACATCCGTTCACCATCTGTTTCTTGAAGCGTCAACCAATGTAAAGCACGCTGTAAAAACACACCCTGTGAGTCAAATACAAGACCCTTGAGAGGCAAGTCTTGAATTGATTTCCATGCACCAGATTTTAGGCTATATGAGTGCACTGCGCAGAACGTATTCAAATGCACGAAACTCACCAATTTATAGTCAACATTGACCGAATCATACCCGAAGCCACCATGGATCTTTGCAAACCGGAACATACTAAATGGCGACGAGGGGATCCTCTTGAACTTTTGGATGGAAGGGTTCCATAAACCAAAGCCTGCGCCATAGTGCATGCAAACCAGACCATTAAAGTAGCCGAAGATTTTGTCACTAGTTAACCGAGGAGGATGTTGCCAAGGCTGCTCGATTATCAAAAGTTTACCGTACGTCGTATCGGTGTCGGAAAAGTTGAGTGAAACACAGACGATCGGGTTAGATGAGATAATTAAAATGGTAGGATGGGATTTGGTTTTGATGGAGCGTTGGAGATGCGATTTGGCCAACTGTGGATCTTCGATGTTGGCTTTCCATTCTTTAGAAACGCAAGTGGATCGCACCAAGTCCTTGGGTGAGAGGCGTGAGAAGATGTCCATAAACACTTCTGCTGGAAGGTCCCGCATGCTGACTTTGCTCGCCGAGGTAGGGTTCGCCGTTTTTGAGTGATCAGGGGTTAGGGTTTTTTTCTTTTGCTTTATAGTTTAGGGCTTCTTTGACAAGCTCCCCCGGTTCATCAGAAAAAAATGGAAAGACAAATAGGGCCGCAAGCTGTTTGGTATGCCAAAAAAAAAAGAGGGAAAGAAAAATAACAGTTTTTGAGTTCCCTTAAATTCGTTCAATCTTGCTCAACTTTAAACACGGGCTTGTGGTAGTTAAAATAAGTAGTAAAACTATTGGGATTTACTGGCTTGTGTTTTTTTTTTCTTTCTGATATAATGTTCGTTTTATTCCACAATCTCTACCCTTCTTAACTAAATCTGACTTAGTTGAATGCAACATATTAGCATATTTTTCCTTTTTTACTATCATAATTTTTCGGCCCTGTTTCCGTTTTCCTTCCTCTTCTGTGGAGCAAAATTAAACCCAACATGCCTTGCTTTGCAGGTTCAAACAAGATCTATTCTGCTGCACGTAGCGCTGCTAATTAACTGTAATTATCAACTTCTATGTTTGGCACAGCACTAAACAAAATCTATATATAAAAAAATGCGTGCAAGAATTCGATTTTGAACCCTTATTCTAATTGCCAGAAGCTGCCAAAAAGGCACATAACATTGTGCTAACTTCAGCAGTGAAGATGAACAAACTTGGTGGTACAAACGATAATCAACATCCAATATTGTATGAAATAGTCGCTTCATCAATATGATCAAACATAACCGCTAAATCAAAGAAACAAGTTCTAGAGAACATCAAAACAACTTCAGAAATTGTCCCTCCCCCTAATTAACTTCCAAGAAGATGAATGCTCACCGCAGAAGTAATTGTGTCAAAAATTTCAGGCACACCATAAATTCTTACCGGTTTTCGCGTCCCGTTCTGTAGATCATGCCAAGCAAGACGGCTGGAGTCCTCCTCAAAAAGAACCATTTTACCACAACTTGACAGCATTAAAGGCTTGTAATCGTAAACCCACTTATCAAAAGAATAAAACTTAGTCCAAGATTCCGCCACTCCGTATTCTCTCATAATCAAAGCCTTACTTCTACACTCCACTAGATAAATACATAAATACCCTCCCATCACTACTAAAGAAATCAAATCAGCCAAATCAGATGTGCGTGATTTGAGAGAAATCAAATCAGGAAACATATGGAAGGGTATAGGAAACTCCGAAAAGTCCATGCTTGCTAGATCAAGGGTTAGAATTATCATCCTTTCATCGTCTGTTTCATGATGCACCAACCAATGTAAAGCACCCTTCAAAAACATACCATTTGAATGAAGTACAAAATCGTCGAGAGGAAAGTCTTGAATTATTTTCCATGCATCAGATTTTAGGCTATAAACGTGCAGTTCATAGTGCGGATGAAACTGCAAGAAACTCACCAATTTATAGTCATCGTTGACAGAATCATACCCAAATCCACCATAGCTGTCTTCATGGCAGTGAATACTAGATGGCAACGAGGGGATCCTCTTGAACTTCTGGATGGACGGGTTCCATAAAAGAAAGCCTTCACCATCTTGAATGCAAACCAGGCCATTACAGTAGCCGAAGATTAGGTCTCTAGTTAACAGAGGTTGTTCCCAAGGCAACTTGATTTTCAAAACTTGGCCCGACGTTGTATCTTTGTCAGAAAAGTTGAGTGAAAAATAGCAGCTCATCGGGGTAGATGGGATGAGTAAAATGATGGGATGGGATTTGGTTTTGATGGAGCGTTGGAGATAGGTTATGGCGAACTGTGGATCTTGGATGGTAGCTTTCCATTCTTTAGAAACGCACATGAAGCTCACCAAGTCCTTGGGTGAGAGCCGTGGGACGATGTCGATCAGCAGTTCTGCTGGGAGGCATGGCATGCTGAATTTCTTTTGCCGAGAGGTAGGGTTTGCCGTTTGTGAGTGAACTGTGACTGTTGTGTGAAGAGTGGGGTTTTCTTTTGGGACATTTTGGAAAAAGCAAAAGGAGAGAGAAAAATTTTAAAAGAAGCAAAAATGGACAAAAATGCCCTTATTTATTTTTAGATTTCCTAAGGAATCCAATACATTTGCATGTCTTTGATTTGAAAGTTGAGCGGTTTTTTTGTCTTTTTTAGCTTTTTCCAAAGTGAAAAATTTTTTATGTCTAAAACCTAAAAAACCTTTTTCTTTTTTGCGTTTTATTTGAGGGAGAGCCATTCGCATGAAGTCAAAGAGGCCCACATGGTTGAATGCTGTTCAATCTGGCCCAACTTCAAACACGTGCTTAATGAACTCTCTAAAAGCATCCCCTGTGCTCTCATCCTTATCTACTTCGGCTAAAAAGAAGGAAATTTCTCCTTCCTGCGGACTCCCTACTAGGCATGGCTCTCTATTTTGGAGAACCAACTTTTGGCTCTCTACATCTAGCAAGGAGGAGAGAATGGAGCTTGCCAAATTGAAGAGAGAGAAAGAGAGAGAAAAAGGGGGAGAGAGAGAGAGAGAGAGAGGCATTTAGGAGGTTGGTGGGGGTTAGGTTTCTACTTTTCTTTTTAACTAGCCCTTGCCACATGCTCACGCATGTGCCAATTGGTTTTATTTTTTTTTTTATTTTATTTTTAGAATTAAGAAAAGATAATATAGGTAGTTATGTTCCATAAAAGTAGGAACTATTATCTGATTTTGTTTTTAATTTTAATTTTTTTTAATATGAATTTTTTTGAATTTACCATATTATCCTCATTTAATTAATAATTTCAACTCTTAATGTTTGAATTAACCAAGGGCATTTTTTGGTATTTTGAATGTTTCAACATTCTTTGCCTTTTGCTTTATATATATACTAGCCTCTCTGCACGTGCTTCCGCGATTGCGAGGCATTTTTTAAAAAAAATTTAAATTTATTTTAGAATTCAAAAAGATAATGGGTAGTTGTGTTCCATAAAAATAGGATTCATTATCTGATTTTTCTTTTAATTTTAATTTTTTATAATATAAAAAAGTGTGAATTTACCATATTATCCTCATTTAATTAATAGTTTTAATTCTTAATGTTTGGACTAGCAAATGGCATTTTCTGGTATTTTGAATGTTTCACCATTCTCTGCCTTTTGCTTTATATATATAGATAAATATATTTAATTTGCAAGAGAAAGCGGGACAAAGATAAAGATAAAATAATAATAAAATATTTCAAATTAGTCAAAATAGAGAACATTGTTGGAGGAAACACATTTTAAGTGGTTTGCTATAATAGCTTTCTAGCTATTTTAGCTAGAATTTGGCTAAATTTTGGAGACTATCTTGGAGATGCTCTACCCTTTTTTTTTTTCTTTTTCGTCCAAAAAAAAAAAAGTCCTGTTTTTTTCTTTCCGTTCTTTCTTATATAACGTTCTAACTTCTAACTTAAAATTGATAACATTGTGACTTATTCAACTAGGAAAAAAAAAAAAAAAAAGAGCCAAACCTAAAATTCATTATATCAACCTCATTTGATCCGAGGCCAAAGTATCAGTTTACGTAAGAAATTTTGGGTTATTGAAAGTTTGGAACGGTTAATGGATTGCCCTTCTCCTGAAACAAACCGATATGTGCTTAGATCTAGATCTTCAATTCAGAAAAATATCACTCCAACCTGGTTGTCACCGCATTTGGAAAAGGATTTGGAGAATAGCTAGAATGTTTTTTTAGTTTTTTCAGATGTTATGATACTCTTTTTTCTTGACTGGATTTTCTCCACTCGGGTTTTCAAGATAAGGTTTCAATAAAGCCACATCGATGACATATGGTTTGCAAGGAATTCTTGTACTTGAGTGATTACTGAATAAATTTTTTTCACCTTCTTGATCAAACAAGAAAAAAAAAAAAAAAAAAAGTAGTTCTCACACACACACTCTCTCTCTTCTCGTTTCTTCCCTTCATTTTGCTTTCTCTTTTAATCGACAATATACTAATTCATTCATTTCCATTCTTGAATGGAAAATATTTGATAATGAAATGTCGTAAAATAAGCAGAAAATTCAACTTTGGAGGTGTCAATATATTCAAATGACCTTTTTGAATTAAAAAAAAAACTTGAGCTTTATTTTGTCTCATGGGTAGATAGTTCGTATTTTGATGAAAATTACCCCTTCTAAGTAAACTGATGACTAATTTCATTGAAATTTTTTATGGAATATTATAACACGGAACAATTTGATATGTAGACCAAAACTTTGAGCCCAAGATTGATTGATTTCAAGGACTTCAACAATTTTTTTTTTTTTAAACAAATTCAAGGACCATTTAAATAAAAAATTCAACTCATTATTTATTAATGAGTTATTTAAACTAACATTCCCTAAGGTTTTCGAATTTTTTTTTTACAAAACTTCCTTAAGGTTTAAGAAATTATACGAACACCCCTCGAGTTTATTTACACAAAACGACTTTCCGTTGATTTTTTGTCCAAAGATTAGTGATTTTATATAAAAATTAATGACAAAGTTAGGCTTTGAGATTAGATTGCACATACATTCATTAATGTTAATTTTGTAATTTTTTTATATGAAGTCATCAATTTTTGGATGAACAATCAATGAAAAGTAGTTTTATGAAATTACAAGGGGTTTCATGAAAACACCAAAAATTTCAGGAAGTGTTGGTGTAAATAACTCTTTATCAATTAAATAAGCCTTTGAAATAATGGTTATCTCAATGAGTTAATGACTAATTGTAAATTGACATGTGGTCCTTCCTACACAGAATCAACCCCACAAACCGAACACCCAAAAATCCCTCATTTTTTTATCTACTCTCATCTTCTCTGCCTCAGCCCTTCCCTCTGCAGCTCTTCTGCCGCCCAGCGTCGCCTGCAACTATGTTGCTCTTTGGACCAATGGTATCTCTCTCTACCACATTGCCTATTTGGTATCTAGTTTACTTAACGTTGATGCGTTTGTGTAGTGTGTTTGTTTGCTTGAGCTAATTTGTTATTATTATGATTATCTTTAGTTTAATTCTTTTCTTAATTTAGCCTGCTGTTAATTATTTATTTGACATGTTTACTCTCTGTTTCTGTTGATTTGTTCTGTAATTTTTTTGGGTTCGTGCTTGTGTTGATTTAATTGTTCTGTTAATTGTATTTTCCATTGTGTGTGCCTCTGTTAATTCTATTTTCAATTTCGTTTTTTAATGTTCCGTTGGCTATTGGTGTGCTTCTGTGTTACTAATTGTGCTGTTAATTGTAATTTTTATGGTTGCAGACTTGCAGGTTGAGTTAGTGTAAGGCTCTTGAACTAGGAGGTTTACCTGCAGTTTCTGACTACTTGTAAGTTTATTTCCTTCCATACTTTGAGGGCAATGTATAAGAATTCAATTTTGCATCGTAGTCCTGCAGAAACTATGATATTTATCCAACTGGAACCACAATCGTTTCACTTCCTCCATCTGCAATGTGTGGTTAGAAGATAAAACAATTTAGGGCCCCCATAGTGTACGCGATTGCTACACTCAACGGAAGGTGGTGAATGCGAGAGTACCTAAGGACTGCCTGTAATACTATGAGGTGTGAGACGTGAATCATTTGGTTAACCATTGTAAGAAACACCCATACAGAGTCCCAGTAACAGAGCTAGGACTTTGTTTTCGGGGGAGTGGGGTGTGTGTGGATTTTTAAGGGGCGGGAGGCTGGAGCCTGTAAACTGGGCTGAAGATGGAAACTTTTGAGTACAAATTTTACATAAGAATTTTTTGTTTTCTGTGGGCTAGCCTGGCGTATAGCACGGATTATCCAACTAAGAGTGCTGGACAAAAGGCAAAGAAAGAAAATGATGAGTAGTAATGCGAATAACATCATCGCTGCAGGGTCTAGTGAAGAAGTGTGTATAAAGTATATATTGGGATGAACTTCTTAATGAGCTAGCTTGTGGTTCATAGAGGGAGAAAGGCTTTGATCCTGTTGTAATGTGGTCTGTTTGAAGTTTGGAGATGACAAGAAAGGAGATTTGAATGTTTTCATTGAGTCATGTTTGCCATATTGGGGTTTACAAAGGGTGTTTATCCTTATTGTTTGATGATGGGTCTGCAAATGATATTCAAGTATATGAAGAGGCAATTGAGGGATTGAAATGTTAATGCGTTATTACAATTTTACGTTTCTGGCGTTGTGATCTAGTTTATTTGGAACTTAGGGTAGACATGCATGATGACATTGCTAGAGTATTCATAGTGAGAAAGATGATATACTTCTGATAAGGTTACAAAAAATTACAGCATGTTCATCTATTTGATGTCATCCTCTGTTTTGAAATTCAGAAAGTTGTTAAGCTGTTGGAAGAGGATTACAATATTGTCCTCTCTACAGTTTGAATTTTGAACCATTCAATTGTTCAAATGCATAGAGTTTACTCTTCTGTTAAAATCAGCCTGCCCACTTATGTTATTTTTATTGTACTTAAGTTTTGATTAATCATTTTTATCCAAATTGGAAGACTCAATCACCAATGAAAAGGGGAAAATCATTCACGTTGGAACAAGATGTGGCTATTTGCAATGCTCGGTTAAATATCTTCCAAGATCCGTTCAATGTTGTTTCAAAACCGCAATATAATTTCTGGGATCGAATATACCAAAATTATGTTGAGTTAACTGGTGATCAAAATGTGCGATCCCAATGTTCAGTTCAGTCTAGGTGGAAATCAATCTTCGGGAGTTGCAAAAAGTTTCATGATTGTCTTGCTCGGGTAGAAGATAAACAAAGTGGATTGACAGAATCTAACAAGGTAAGAATTCGTACTTTCCTTTTTCCTAGCAATAATATTTCTCAAATACTTCTCTTTTTCTTAGCAGTTAGTAATAATAATCCTTTGCTAACTTCTTTAAACCCTCACTAGGTTCTTCGAGCAAATATGCTGTACTTTGAGCATGAGAAGAAACGTTTTGCATTCAATCATTGTTGGGAAATTTTGCAACATAAGATGAAAGATTTGGCACCAGCTAAGAGTCCTGATCCTCGTACTAAGGATAGAGACCCCAACATCCATTCCTCATTCTCCTCGCATCCTCTGGACCCTAACACACTTGTTTCACCTGAATCTGATAAAGATTCATATTATATAATGGAATCTCGAAAAAGCAAAAGGCCTACAAGAAGAAGAGCTGAAAAAGAAGCACACAGGAGGAGCAAGGTAGTCAATACTTTGGATTCTCGCATTTGCGACTTGATGGAGCAATTTACAAAACAATTGGCAGAGAGTGACAAAAGAAAGGCAGAAGTTGCAGAAAGAAAGGTAAAGGTCATGGAGGAAATGAATGAAAGGCAGCAAAGAGAGCAAGATGACCGCATTATGAGTATGGACACTTCAAACATGGGACCACGCGCTAGAGCTTACTATGAGCACAGAAAGAGTGATATTTATTTCAAAACCATGGGGCACACTGCAGACAAGTCCAATATGGAGGATAAGAGCTAGCTTAACGATATTTATGCCAAAATGACGGCATAAAACTCTTGATATGAATACTGTGTATGAATTCATTCATGTTGATCTATCTTATCTCTTCATTTGTTGCTGCCAATTTATGGAGAAAACCATTTAGAGTTCTGAATCTAACTTGCCATCAACATTGCGTAGATGATTGAGATGTAAGATTCAAATGTGCACCCTTCACTCATTACAGACATTGTGTTGAGATATGTGAACAAGTATGCAGTTATTCCAAACGTCCATGAAGAAATATTCTTGGAACTGGTATCAGTGGTATGGGTTCTCTTACCCCAACTCTCTATTTCATGCTAAAAGTATTATTTCTTTTTGTAAGTCGGAGCATAAAGCTTGGGTGGTAAATAAAAAATTAATAAAAAATCATATTTCTACAATACTAAAACTTAATAAAACAAAGACAATAAGATGGAGGTAGTTATAAAGAAGTACAAATATGTGTTAACTCTAAAAGAGATAAAATAGGAAATAAATCTTAATTACAATTAGACTAGATAAATGACTAAGTAACCAAAATTCTAACTAAATAAGGACTCGCCAACACTCTCTCTCAAGTTGGCGCAAATATGTTTCGCATACCCAATTAACTTGTCAAGCAAGTCATAGAACACCGTACTCAAGACTATCTTCAAGTTGGTCTTCCAGATTAACAAATTTAAGAAAAACCAAAAAATCCCACTTCCCAAATTTTCTTTAATGAAGTGTCATCAAACTCTTCACTGGTGATGGGAGAAGGGACACTATTAGCACTAGTGATATAGGGATGGCCGCCAAGCGAAATTTGAACGAACAACGAAGAAGGCCTTTTCGCAAACCATGAGTTAAAAAACAGACAAACCAAAGCAAAGATCGCAACGAAAACGTACACAAGAGAAAACCCTAAGAAATAGGATTAAGGCAAGGGTAAGGACAAGGCAAATCAAAGACAAATAAAGGCAAAGACAAACGGATCAGAAAGGTTGGAGATGTTGAGTTCCATGAGGGAGAGGTCATGCACGTACATATTCATCTATGGTTCGTTGTGTTGCTTTGTGTTGCTTGTGTTTGTGTTTCAAGTTTCAACGGCTATAGTATTAGCAACATATGAAGCTGGATTTTTTTTTTTTCCTTTTGTATTGTTGATTTATGATTTAGTTGTACATGCATGTAGCTGAGTAGCGCATTATAAAATGGTACTAGAGTAAGGCCACTTGATATAGCTTGTACACATCCTTGCTTAGTGTTAGTGCCACTTGTAGAGGAGCTGTGATCTATAGGATCTCTAGGAAAAGGAAAGTGGGGAATTTGAGGACGCCTAGAAAGAGGAGTACGCTTAGGATTAGGAATGAAAATAATGGGAGCTTCAGGCATCCGAGGTTTAGGAATGTGAGGTTCATGAACAGAAGTTTTAGGGTTGTTAGGTTTAGCAGTTCCTTTTAGTTTTAAGCTCTAAGAGCTTTGGAAATGTTAGGGATTTTATAAAAAAATCATGATATGGAAGGTGTGAGCCAGGGAAAGAGGACATTTTGAACGGGAAATAGGTTACATAGAGAGAAGAAGAAGCATCTTCTTCATGAGCTTGCGCTGCAAGAACCACAACTAAAATCGATACAATCATCACCTTCATAACTAGCATAAAAAAAGAAAAGGAGAAAAGGGCACTTGCACAGTTTTTTTGTCTTCTAAAAATGTTCTTGTTTGCTCAAAAGAAGACTACAACTTCAAACCAGAGTAGCTAAATTTATAGTATCAAAGAAATGATGTCTATTAGTTTGTCTTCTTTTGGGGTTATTGTCCATGGAGGTGGTTTAAAAAAATTAAAAACAAAGCTCCAAAACACAAAACAAACCACAACTGCTGTGAAGCTAGGCTCTTTGAAGTTGTTAGAGATTCCTTTCCATATCTCTAGAATATATTCCTTTTCTTGTTTTGGCAACATATGTTGCATGAAGTCCACTAACCCTTTGTTAGTTAGTAAGGACTTTATAATAATACATCTATTTCTATAAGTTTACATTTATTTCCACACCAGTTGGTCCAATAACATTTTATGCTAATGACTTTCGAATACAGCTTGTGTGAGAAAACACCCCCTTTCAAATATCGTTTGTACAAAAAATAAATAAAAAATAAAAACCAGATGGAAGAAGTTCCAGATAATCAAGAGTAAATACCAAAAGTCACAAGCACTAATGGAAATAATATTTAGGAAAATCATCCACATCCCAAAAGACTTAAAAGCTCGGATTGATCAAAAGCCTTACATAACCCACACAAATATCTATCAAAACCACCCAAATCACGTCCAATTATTCAAAGATCATCCTCCATCCTCAAGTACTCTCCAATATCTGTCTGGTGAAGCACCACAATTCCATTGGGATCCAACTTCCTACAATCCTGAGTAGACTTGGCTGCAATCCCAAAACCCAAAGGAACATCTGACATCGAAAACACCACACCATCACCTGGCACAATATTCTCTGTAATCCTCCCCAAACCACCTTTCAAGACATGGTTTCCGTACAAGAACGACATCTCAGAGGTAGGTTTGAGCCAGACCTTGTGTTTAGCATTTGAGGCCACTAAACTCAAGCACTGAACTGTTAAGTGGAAACTACCACCATGAGTAAACCTACCGATACAAGTGCCCAGAGAGACTAACTGAGTCCGAGCTATATTTGTAGCACGCTTTACTAGTGATTCGCTAACTCAGTCTCATCTAAAGGTCTCATCTTTGCCCGGGACTTGAGGAAGGCTTTAGGACTGAGGTTTCTGAGGCCTGCTTAGCTATACACATACACAAGGATGAGGGAGATACAGATACAGAGGATAGCATAACAAAGCATAACATAAAAACATCCAACAAAGCATAACTTAAAAAATAAACATCCCACAAAGCATAACATACTTAAAGCTGTCCAGAAACAGCCTTATTTATATCCTCTAACTCAGACAGGACAACCTCAGACCTGGAGATGGAGGATGAGCACTAGAGCACCATCCAGTTAGGAGGCTCTGGCCCCTTCGACCCCCATACCTTTGATTTTGAATGAATTTTAAAATGGACCATTTCTCCTCTCATACCTCCTTTATTCACAGAAAAGCCTTTGGATATGACTTTAACAATAGACATTAATCTAAATTCATGGAATGCATTATCTTAGAACACATAATTGTAATAAAACTAATGACACAAAAGTGAGCTACTCCTAGCCATCCTATCCTTGTGCATACATACTACATAGTCTCAAGTTTTTTAGCCACCAACTTGCTCAACTATCTTTGAGTAGCAGAATTAGTTCCAATTTTTGAATTCGTTTGATTTTGTTCTCCACCAAGCTGAAGAGATCAGAAGAACACAGTCCAAATCACTGCATGTGTATCGAAGGGTTTGTTCATTTCCACAATAGTTTCCTTCATGCACAGCATAATTGGCATCAAAATAGAACAATAAAAATATAGAACAAACCCAGAAAAAACAGCAAGGTAAATGTCATGAATAAAAAAAAATTATACAAAGAAAAGAAAACAAAAACGTATGCCCTGATTTCAAGGGTAAAACCCAAAAACCTATGCATTTGTCTCCTTTTCCTTTCAAGTCTTCTTTGTTCTACTACACTATACTTTGACACAGCAATGACAAAACCAAAATCAGTCTAAATGTCAATTAGCAGCATATTAAAACAGTCCAAAACACCCAATTATTGAAACAGCCAAAAACAAAAAATAAAGAGAAACTCAGAAATTTTCATACCTTTTATGGAAAGCTAGAGGCAGTGAGAGGGAAGGATGTGAGTGAGACAGAGAACTGAGGTAGGGAGCTCGAACGAGGTGAGAGGAGGTGGAGCGAAAGTCGAGAGAACGAGGGTTGAAAGTGAAAGCTAAAATCTGATTTTGAATCAATTTTCCCTTTACCCTAAAACCCTAAACCCAGACGTCATGCTGTGAGGAAGACGAGAGAAGCGGCGCGAATGGACAAAAGAAAGAAACTTTGAGGGATTAGGTCTGATCAAGTGTGTTGGGTGTAACATAATACAAAACATGTAACACAATAAATATTTGACACATGGCTATCAGATTAGAATGGGCTTTAGCCCATTGTGAAAAGAAAATCATTTTACAAAATAGTTAACTTGTATCTTCTTTGTGTTAAGTTTATTTTTTCTATACATGACTCATGAGGTAAACTTAAAAACCAAGTTATATTCAAATTTGGCGATCAAAAGAGACACTGTAATGAATTTCGAATCAGTTACTAAATTAATTATACTTCTTTTTCTAATGTTTAAAGATCTTTTAAGTTCGAATCTCTAATTTATGATAGAATAAAAGAAAAAGAAAATTTCCGATAGCCGCACCGCGACAATATAATATTCAATAATTACCATCTCCGGCCAATTAGTTAGGCAAGTTTACATTGTCGGTTTTGTGGACTTGACTTTGTATACAAGTAGACGAAAACAAAATTGCTGGACCCAAAACCTATGGAGAAAAAGTTAAGCATGGAACTTTCATCCCAGTGTCCTCATTAAGCAACATGTAAAATAAAAATCTCCATTCTGATACCAAACATGTTATTCCCACCTGCACAAGTGGGTTTAAAAATGGTAAACAATCAAGCATGAGGAAAACGCATTGAACATTTTTTTAATTCAACACTCAATTAAAGTACATTAATCACAGTATTAATTCATGGGCTCTCCTAAATTCTCATAACTTCCTCAACAATCAATACTCTCACAAACTGCCATCAACCCACCAAAAAGTTTCTCCCTAGCTACAAGAGAAGAACAAAAACATGTCTTCTCTCCAACCAACATTTTCTTCCAAATCCAGTGCACACTTCAATGAGTTTGAATGGGTCATTCAAATCCAAAAAACACTAGAGGAAGAGCTTGAGGATGATGGGGAAATCCCTGTCTCCATTTTCAACGTCCCCAAGGCCCTTTTGGCTAGTGAACCAGATTCCTACATCCCTCAAGAAGTTGCAATTGGCCCTTACCACTATTTGCGTCCTGAGCTCTATGAGATGGAGAGGTACAAAGTGGCTGCAGCTAAAAGGACCCAAAAGCAGCTCCAATGCCTAAAGTTCCAAGACCTTGTTGAGCAATTGAAGAAGCTGGAGCCGCGGATTCGCGCTTGCTACCACAAGTATTTGGATTTCAATGGTGACACTTTAGGTTGGATGATGGCCATTGCTGCATCATTTTTCCTTGAGTTACTCCAAATCTATGGGGCCAAAGAAGGAAGGGTTTTGACTAGAGTTTCCTCAAGCATGTCACACTTGGTTGACGTTTCAGGGAGCAAGTCAGCTCACCATGCAATTCTTAGGGACTTGGTGATGCTTGAAAACCAAATCCCACTATTTGTGTCCAGAAGAATTTTGGAGTTTCAATTCACATCACTGGAACAAGCCGACGACCTTCTGCTTTCGATGCTGATGGGGTTGTGCAAGGAGCTTTCACCATTCAAGGTGGTGGATCAAGACCTGCCAAAGATCCAAGTCTCAGAATGTGCTCATTTGCTAGACTTTTTGTACCAAATGATCACCCCCAAGTTAGAACGTCGACAGTCTGAAATTGTGGAAGCAGAGGATGAAGGAGAATCCACACCACACAAGGGATCAAAATCTTCTGATGATAGCCCGAATTTCGTGAAGCAGTTTCTGCAGGAGGTATGGAAGCTGCTGTCGAAACTAAACGAAGGTCCGGTACGTCTTTTGAAAAAACTACTTGTATCTGGTCCTGTTAAAGTGCTTTTTAAATTGCCTTGGACAATCCTCTCCAACCTTCCTGGATTTGCAATGTTGAAACAACCTGTTTCTTATTTATTTTCCACCCAAGACAAAGAAGAAACCAACCCCGAAAATGAGAATTCGAGCAATAGCATTAGTAAACCACCATTGATAGAGGAGATTACCATCCCTTCTGTTTCTGATCTTGTAAAATCCGGAGTCCGTTTTGTGAAAACAAAAGGTAGCCTTTCGACCATCTCCTTTGATCCTAAAACAGTCACATTTTACCTCCCTGCTACATGCCTAGATGTAAATACAAAGGTGATCTTGAGAAACTTGGTAGCATATGAAGTATCAAATGCATCAGGGCCGTTGGTTTTAACCCGTTACACCGAATTAATGAACGGGATCATAGACACTGAGGAGGACGTGAAACTGCTTAGAGAGAAAGGTATAATTTTGAACCATTTGAAAAGCGATGAAGAAGTAGCCAACGTTTGGAATGGTATGAGCAAGTCCATTAGATTGACCAAAGTGCCATTCTTGGACAAGACAATTGAAGATGTGAACAAGTATTACAATGGCAGATGGAAGATCAAAATGACAAAATTTATGAAGGTTTATGTTTTTGGTTCCTGGCAATTTCTTGCTGTGCTTGCTGGCATGCTGCTCTTGCTCTTGATGACATTGCAAGCATTTTGCTCTGTCTATTCCTGCAGTCGCGTATTCCATATCACCACCACTACTACTTAGTGATGCTTTATGCCTAATTAGCTTATTTCCTTCTCTTCTTTTGCTAATTGAAACCTCCTGGTTTGTACTTCCTAAAGAAAAGTATGGCTTGGTGTGTGCTTTCTTTATTTTAATTGGTTGTATTTTCAAGGGTGGATTGTGTAATGATCTAAAGATTGCAGTAGTGATTATTTGCTAATGGCTTGATTCTCTCTTTTTCTTTTGTATTCTCCTTTGAGGAAATTAATTAATTATGATTGTAATAATGATCATTATCCTCCAAATTTCTTGGCCACTATACTTTTAAAATTAAGATGACCAGCTTTATGTTTTTGCATTTCTTACTTTGAATTTCATGAGATTCCCATGATCATGTGACGCAGAGCTTTTTATATATTTTTCATGATATACTAGTTGTTTTTAAAAGGAGCATTTGGGCACACCAATAGAAAATAATCAAATGGATTGAATTATGTTTCATTTCATGAAAACCTTAGAAAAATAATGAAAACCAACTAAGCTTAAGCTTAGGGTATTATTAACTGTCAGGATTATTTGTTTGATATAAGCAATAATTTATTTTAAATTAATCTAAATTATGAGGAAGGGAATTCAAACTCGGGTACAAAATGGGGAGTACATCTGCCCTATCCAATTTAGCTAAGCCTATATATACACGATCAGAATATATATATACCTGCTACTTCTGAAGATTTATATTTAATAAGGGAATAAAAAGAACTAAGACAGTTGGGTCTTTCAGATATATACTCTACCTACCATTCCACAGTATGATCTCACCATAGAGATAACTTCCAAATTCTCCCATGTTTCATACAAGGAAAATGCTAAAGGCACCAACTTTGGGCACCAACTCTCTAATAGAGCATGGGACCCGGTGTATTGGCGGGCTCCACCTCTATTAGAGAGTTGGTGCCTAAAGTTGGTGCCTCTAGCACCACCCTTCATATAAAGCCTAACCAACATATACATATATATATATATATATATATATCTTTATGTCTGTCCAAAAATAAAAACCAAAAGAAAAGGACTAGCATATAAGAAAGGTTGAAATATATATTATAATCATTGTGGAACATGTTCTACCTGCTACTTTATCAACATTGAACGGAGGAGGGTGCATTTGCTTCAGTGGGTGCATAATATTTTAAGCTATATATAGGACCACATGGCCAGCTGATGATTTTTATTTTTTATATTTTTTTATGATGTTGATGGTGAGAGTGAGTGACAACTTTTACTTATTCATTCACATTTCTGATCAGGAATTACGGAATTAATTTACATTGATACACAGAGGAAGTAGTTAAGTTTAATTAATCTAAAAAGAGTTGAGAATATCATGTTCAAACAAGATCAGTGAAGTACAAAAACCACTGAAAGGAGAAGTATTTTTTTATTTAAAAAAATAGAAATTTTATGATTGCTTTTATAATTCAATTAAAAAAGTCACTAACTATAAAGGGCCAATACTTATATACCACGGACACTTCATCAAGTCGAAGTGTGGAGTGTCGGACACGCAAACACAAGAACATGGCTTGGACACGGGTCAATGGTCAAGACACGTTTTGAACACGGTTAAAACACTTTTGGACACAATCAACTGAAGTCAAGACACAGTGGGGACCATTTTGAAAATTATTAAATAAAACTGGGGTCAAAACATAATTATTGAAAACTATGTGGACATATTTGAAATATTTTTTAAAAGTGGGCTAAAAATGTAAACAATATTTTTAAAAAAAAAAATTTTCCTTTTTTTTTCATAGCTGAGCTGATATTTTCGGTTGACTAAGGATATTGATAGCAATTTGGTCGTGAGAGAAGCATCTTTTTGAGTGGGTAATTCATTCACTTTTGTTTCTTTTTTTTTTTTTAATCCAAACTCAATTTTTATTTTATGAAGTAGGAAATCGTTTTTCTTATTTTGAATATGATAGAACATATACGGAAATATGTGTGAAATTTGGTTTATGATAAATCATGAATATGTGTGATAAATAGGTGTATCATTCTTTATTTTGTTTAGGGAAAGATGAGTAATGCTAAGTTAACTAAAATGAGTATGAATTTGTTTTATGGTATTATGACATTGAAGTATTAAGTATCAATTTTTTTAAAATATATATATAAGTATATACTATTATAATTTTATTAGAATTTATTATTATTTTAATTGTCGTGTCCTAACCGTGTCTGTGTCCGTATTCTAGTTTTTTGAGTTTTTCCGTGTCGCGTTTCTGTGTCCGTATCCATGCAACACAGGCCAATACAAACTAGTCACAAAAGGGCCATTACAATAACAGAGCAGTCTAACATCAAAATTAACACAATCTGGTGCGTCTCCACTAACTATCATGCATATTCGAAGAAATTCTAGCATAGGCATCCCAACTAATATTGCAAAATTTAGAATAATCAAAAAGAGTTAAAGCTTAAAAAATCCAAGCCATAACAACACAAATAAAACTCTCACAAAAGAGAGATGAAAAACTCTCACAAATGAGAGGTGAAAAACTCTCACAAATGAGATGTGAAAACTACACAGAGAACAAATCAGATGCAACTTATACGAGTTGTGGTGTGATAAAATATTTTTTTCTCAAAAAAGTTTGAAAAAAAAAAAGTGGGACATTATATTTTTTTGGGCTAATGTCAAAAGACTCCTTGAAGGTTTGGGGTTATTCTCAATATGGGCCCGAGTTTCAATTTTATCAATTTACACTATGGTTTTCAAATTTGACCAATTTAACCTTTCCATTAAGTTGACCGTTTAGTCAGACATTAACTGATGACATGTCCATATGGGACCCACCCACTAACCAATCACTTGCAAACTCAAAGGTCGCAACAAAGTAGCTGTCTGGGAATTAAGCTCTATTATTACGATAACAAGCATTAGGGTTTTAAGAGCTTTTTGTAAGTTAAGGAGTTTTACGGACAAAAGAAGGATTTTGAGGAGGAGGGCTTTCGGGATTAGAAGGACCTTTAGGTGGAGGATGAAAATTTTTAGTACCAGGAGGAGTTTTAGGAGGTTTTGGATGGGAAGTTCTATAAGGAAAGGGATCTTTCTCACAATAATATCTTGGAATATAGTTAGGATTTTTTTTTTTTTTTCTGATACGAGTAAATTGAGAAATTACATTGTTTGGAAATTTGAGAAAATCATTATCTTGAAAAATGGATGGATGAACATAAGAGGTAACTTTAAAAAGAAAGCGAGATTGGGGAAGAGAAGAAGCATCTTCTTCGTAGGCTTGCACTACAACAAACGCAAATAAAACCAATACCAACTTCATCTCCATAGCTAGATAAAAATTGAAATAATGTTTCTCAAAGATAAAGTGAGCACATGTGGTGATAAATAATGTTTCTCAAAGCTTTTAAAGAAGAAACGAAAATAGTACTTTGTACTCAAAGTTTGAAGAGTTAGAGACTCCAATTTATAATTATTTCATCAAGCACGTTAAAATTTAACAATTACTTTCCTGTTTTACCAAATTTCAAAAAATAAGAAGAAAATAAAATAATGAAAACAGGAAATCCAACATAACTCATTAAATTGTTTTTTCATCAATAGGAAGAAGGGAATCAAACTTATGACCTCTTGTAAGTTACTTTTGTTTTTTCATAGCTCATCAACTTGTAACATTTTAAAGAGAAGTACCATTAAATTCTTAGCTAAATAAAAATTGAAAAGCTGGTACTAATTTTACTGTAGAAAAACGTAGCTATTGAAATATATAACCTACATATTGACCTTTAAAGAATCTGTGAAAACAACTGACTAGATAAAAATTAAAAACATTAAAAAAAATTATCCCAAGAAAGAAAAATGGATGAAGGTGCAAGGTGAAATCCTACCCAAAATAAAGTGCCTATATTTTTTAATACACCAACCACCAATGTCGGGGGCTTTTTTTGCGACTCCAATCGGCCAGAGAAAGAGACCGGTTTCCAATCCATTGTGGGCATAGAGACCCACCATTGGATTGGGTCTCTAAGAGCTTGTCTCTCTTGAGGAATCTTAATTGAGAAACTTAAATGAGGACAGATAGTAGTTATTGGATAAAATTGGACAGTTGGATTAAAAGAGTAACTTAAGTTGCAGCCAGGTTCTTTTCAACCCAAAACAAAAACCTATCCTGATGAAACACAAATCATTTAACTCATAATACACCACTAATTTGACTGAGAGGACACTCAACTGGCTCTTCGTTGAGCTTGGACGAGATTTGAGGGCAAACTCATCCACTTTTTTTCTCAACCCACCTTGGTTGTACAGTCTGTGACATCATATGAAGCTCAACTCGCCCAATTTTTCTCAACTCACCTTGGGAAGTGCATTACTAGTAAGTGATCATGAACATTCTGTAGTTTTTAGTCTGAATTTGGTTTTGGAATGTTTATGAATGCTAGTCTCTGTGGGTTACCCAAGGGCATGTTTCAGCTTTTCTTTGGTTCCCTAGTTTGTTTGGTTGTGAAGCAGTAGTTTGTGCTGCCTCCTCCCTTCTCCATTTTCATATTAAAAGTTCTTTTCAACCATAAAAAATAAAAATAAAAACCCAATGGCAATGGGGAATATAGTATATGAACAGTCACTTAGACCGTTTGTTAGGATTGCATCGAGTATGGTGGAGAGCAAAATTGTTGTTAGGTTAAAAGAACGAAAATTTCTAAAAGTGTCTTATACTTTAGTGCAGATACCTATAATTTTCTTTATATGTTAAACAAATATCACTAAATTGTCAAATGTTGGTGATAAAATAGTGAATAGGTACGAGAAACTGCTATAATGAATATATGTCTTATTGGTATGATTAAGAAATGAGTAATTGTTGTATTAAGAATAAATATTATGTAAGATTGCATTAAAATTGTACCATATATACTGAGAGTTATGGCCTCAAATATAGTTGAGTCTAACAAGTACATAATTTCTTGGTTCACTAAGAAACATAACCATATAATGTCAACCCCAGATAAAGTGCATTTGTTGAGAAACCACCGTATAGTTACGGAGTCTAAGAAAGTATTTAACCGAGACCTAAGTGCAGCCAATATATCTACCCATAAACAAATGAGTCTTCTTGAGGTACAAGTAGGAGAAATGGAAAACATTGGGTGGACTAGTAAAATTTTGTATAATTGGGAAAGAGACCTTCATGCGAAGCTTATTGGGCATGATGCGAAGCTTTTTAAAAATTATTTTTTAGCCAAGAGACAAAAGAATGTTGGCTTTTACTTCAAGATAGAGGCAGATTCAGATGGAAGACTAACTTCTTTTTCTTTTTGGGCAGATGCAACCTCAAGTCGTTCATATGGATATTATGGAGACACCACTACAAAAAAGGCCAAAGACGACGGGCATTCACCGTCGTGTATTCGATTTCTCAATGGTCGTGGAATCCACCGTCATCTTTTCCCTAAGAAACCACGACGCGAAATCACCGTCGTTGTTATAACAAACAACGTCATCAAAAACATAAAAACCGACGTCTTTGTACTGCAAAAGATCTAAAAAACCAGTCGAGGATAAGAATAGACGACTACATCAAACAAAAAAACCGTCGTTAAAAAGGAAAAATATGACAAATATTAACAGAACAACGACGCAAGATAGACATACAACGACGAACACTAAAACCTGACGCCGTTAAATAATCTTTTAACGACAATAAAAAGTATGACGTCTTCAATACATGAGACGACGACGTTATTTAAATGTACTACGTCACTTAGTTACAAAAAACCGTCGTAAAATAAGTTTTCTACTTCGATTTTTCTATGAAAGATGACGTGGAAATAGTTGTCAGTGTCATTTTTTACGACGTATGTATTTCTACAGATGACGTTGACATATGAAACAACGTCGGTTTCAAATATATGAGAGTCGTATTACAGAATTTATACGTCGTATTTTTCTATTCAAACAACGACGGTAATAAATCGTCGTTGTTAAGAATATCAACGTCAAAAAAACAAAAAACCGACGTTCTAAAGAGCTAATAGACGACGAACTCTAACAAACAATCGTCGTTAAAAATAAAACATATGACATATATTAACAGAACATGGCCGCCAAATAGACAGACAACGACGGTATTTAAAACATAGCGCCGTGAAAAAAGCATTTAACGACAAGAAGAAAAATGACGTCTTTAAAAACATAAAGACGACGTTATCTACGTCACTACATTTAAAATATCCGACGTGAAATATATTTTCCACTTCGATTTTTCTATGAATGATGACGTGGAAATAGATGACATTGTCATTACTCACGACGCATGAGTTTATATAGACGACGTGGAACGAAGAAACAACGTCGGATATAAATAAATGACACCTGTATTACAAAATAACGTCGTCTAATATTTATTAGACGGCGTTTAAAATGAATTACCGTCGGGAATTACATCTGTTCCTCTTCGTTTTGAAAGAACTTGCGACGTGGTAAATTAATCATGACGTCGTGTTTTTAAATTAATGATTATTTATATTTTCTTTTAGACGTCGGTATTATGGGATTGGAGTCGTGATATTTTTAATTACATGGCGGTTCTTATTGATTCCCCGACGTTATATCCTGAATATCTTTTTCACAATAGCATCGTGGTTCTTCATTGTTACGTTGCTTTAAGACGTCGGTAAATATGCTGAATAACTTGTTCACAATTACGTCGTTTTTTATTTGAACAAACGTCGGTTTTTTACTTTTTTATCAAGACCGTCGTGTTTGTAATCTGGAACCTGTATTTTTTGCACTGATTGTTTTGTGGACAAAACCTGTATAATGAAAGTGAAGAAATCACATTACAATATATTACAAAATTAATGTCATACACTGCCAATTACATAAGCATCATTCAATCCATATATCTTCACACCCATCTCTAATATTTTGACCACCTAACTCACCCACCAGTTCATCAAATGTGTCAACATTTGGCATCCCTCTAGTAAATGGCTCACACTCAATTATCACATCACCTAAGACATCATCACCAATAGCATCATTATATTCTCTATTAGGCATTGATAACACTACCGACCAACCACGATGCATGGGGTCATCACAAAAAAATACTGGATTGATGAGAAGCCAAAACAAATTGGTCATTCCTATGTCCAATTTTACTCAAATCTACAAGGGTAAATCCAAGTTCGTCGACTACAAGACCAGAAGCACTATCTATCCAATCACACCTAAAGACTGGGATTGTAAACTTTGGTAGTCTAGGTCCAAATTTCTTGAATGACACCATAGAAACCCATATTTGAGAGAATTGGGTTTTTATCCTTGGCACTAGCAACTTGCATGGTATGTGCAAGTAAATAAACTCCACTATTTTGAGTTGTCCGCACATCATCTTGTGCCTTGATGTTGAATTTAATACCTTTAATAAGATAGCTCCTATATAATGGCACTGCTATGTTTGGACCAGCTGCTAGCCACCTTAAAATTTTCTGATACGCCATGATTGTCTTCCTCAAGTTCACTTTGAACCTGCAAATTAATCATATCTTAATTCAATCAAACATAGAAATAAGAAGAAAATTAAAAGAGAAATATGTTATTCAATAACATATACCTTGAAGCGTAGCCATTGAATGAAAGTGCTATTGTGCTTATCCTGCAGCCACTTTGTTCTCTTTCTAAATTTTGGATAAGTGGTCTTAATGTAGATCATATGTTGCCTACATGACACGAAAAATTCAAGCATTACGGTCCCAAATATATAAGATAAACATAAGAAATAATTTAAAATGGAAACTTAAGGAATAAAACTCATACGTACTCGATATAAGGTAGGACTTCCTCCGTATTCTCCAAGACATATAGATGTGCTTGATTCAACAGGTCCTGATCAACTACGCTCAATGTGCAACCTGATAATGGCTTTGAAACTCCCATCTTTTGGCTTGAAGGCACTCCAACTGTACTAACATCAGATAAATGCTCGGTACAAAACTCTACAGCTTCTTCAGCTATATACCGCTCAGCAATGCAACCTTCGGGACGAGTACGATTCTGAACATACCCCTTTAGCACTTTCATATATCTTTCAAACGGATACATCCACCTAAAATATACTGGCCCACATAGACGAACTTCTCTGACAAGATGTACTACTAGATGAACCATGATATCAAAGAATGAAGGGGGAAAGTACTTCTCAAGCAAACACAGAGTAACTACTACATCTTCTTCCAACTTATCTAGCTTGGAAACATCAACAGTCTTTGCACATATAGCATTGAAGAAGAAGCACAAACGAGTTATTGCATACCTTGCAGGCTTCTCCAAAACAGAACGAATTGCCACAGGGAGCAATTGTTGCATTAAGGTATGACAATCATGTGATTTAAGGCCCAGAAGTCTTGAATCTTGTAAAGATACAAGATTTTTTATATTTGAAGAATAACTTTCAGGGACCTTCATACCATAGAAAGAATTGCAAACCTCTCTCTTCTCTGCTCTCGACAAATTCCAAGGCCCAGGAGGCAAACGAGTACGCCTTTCTCCATACTCGGGTTGCAAATCAGTTTTGACCCCCATGTTCAATAAATCTAATCGAGCAGCAATCCCATCTTTATTTTTTCCAGGGATCTCCAGCAATGTACCAATGATACTATCGCAAACATTCTTCTCAATGTGCATAACATCTAACGCATGCCTCACAGGAAGGTATTTCCAATACTCGAGATCAAAGAATATTGATTTCTTCTTCCAACAAACGCTGTCACCATCTTCAACCATATGCAGCACTTCTTCTCCGGTTAATGGCTCGGGAGGTGTGCCATATTCAGGTTTCCCATTAAAAGCTGCACGTTGCCTCCTATATGGATGATTGATTGGTAACCATTTTCTATGCCCAATGTAACAAATTTTGTGGCCATTTTTCAACCTGTGACTAGGTGTATCATCGCCGCATATTGGACAAGCTTTATATCCTTTAACAACACAACCAGATAAGTTTCCATAAGCGGGGAAATCATTAATTGTCCACATTAATGCAGCTCTGAGTGTAAAGTATTCTCCATTATGTGCATCATACACTCCTCTAATCCCATCCCACAAAGATTTTAAATCATCAATCAAAGGCTCCAAGTAGACGTCTATATCATTTCCGGGTTGTTTAGGACCGGAAATCAATAAGGTCAACATCATGAACTTTCGTTTCATGCACATCCATGGAGGGAGATTATATGTAACTAAGATAACTGGCCAACAACTATATCTGCTACTTAGAGAACTGTGGGGATTGAATCCATCAGATGAAAGAGCCAATCTCAAGTTTCTCGGGTCATTACCAAACTCAGGCCATTTATCATCAAGAAGTTTCCAAGACGGGGAATCCGCCGGATGAGACATCTGACCGTCAATTGATTTTCTAGCAGCATGCCAAGTCAAACTCTTAGCTGTCTCATGTGATTGAAACATCCTTTTAAACCTTGGAATTGGAGGAAAATACCACACCACCTTTGCTGGCACACCCTCTTTCAAGATTGAATCTTTGCCTTCCTTCCACCTTGAGATACCACAACTAGGACAATTAGTTGAATCCTCATACTCCTTCCTATACAAGATGCAATCATTGGGGCATGCGTGCATTTTCTCATAACTCAGCCCCAATGCACACAAAGTCTTTTTAGCCTCATACATAGAGGTGGGTATTGTATTTCCTTCTGGAAGCAAATCGCCTTGAAGTATCAATAATTCTGTAAAACAGACATCACTCATCCCATGTTTTGCCTTCAAATTATACAACTTCACTAATGCCGATAACTTCGTGTACTTTCTACAACCAGGGTACACTGGTTGATCTCCATCCCCAATCACATTGGCAAACTCATAAGGATCGGATCCAAAATCACCAAAATCATTATCATCCATATCAATTTCTTCAGACACGAAACTGTACCTACTATGGCCATCATCTTCTTCAACATTTCTACTAGCATTAGTAGTTGCTTCCCAAGGTTCTCCGTGAAATGTCCAATTCTTATAGCTTTGGTCAACTCCATTAAAGTATAAGTGATCCCTTATAATTCCAACCCCAAACATCTTCAAATTAACACATTTAACACATGGACAACGGATATGTGTTGTAGTTAGAAGATTTTCTACAGAAAAGTTCAAAAATGCTTCAACCCCAAACTCATATGCCTTCGATCTTCTATCAGAGTGCATCCATGACTTATCCATCTCCGACACTATAACCTATTATCTATAATAAAGTGAAAATACAGGCAATGACCATCACTATAGCAGATTTAATACAAAGATCTAATGGCAAGTAACAGACGACGGTTTTTAAAAAAACAGACGTATTTGGCATATATAGACGACGGCTTTTCAACAAACGTCGTCTAATGTAAGTAATACACACGACGGTAGTTAATTTACCGTCGTTTATACGTTATACAAACGACGGTAGTTAAAAAACACCGTCGTGTTTAGGTAATACAAACGACGGTTTATGAAAAAACCGTCGTCAAAAGCGTCGTAGCTCAGTTTATTTTCCAGAACCCAAAACCCTATTAAGAACACAACAAATACAAAGCATGAAACCAACATATACAAAACCCTATATGAAACCAAGCATGAACCCTATTAAGAACACAACATATACAAAGCATGAAAACAATAAAGGAATTCAACATAACATAGAGTGATTAAAAGATCCGACAAAATTAAATCCATTGCCAATTCAACATACCTAAAACCCATCAATGAAAACATTAAACAGAAAATCCATCAATGAATTTACAGATCGCAAACCATATACCTAAAACCCTTTAACAAAACAACCTAATATCATTCAATGAATTTACAAGGGGAAGATAGGGTTTGTACTTACAGGTTGGACGAGTTCACAGATTATGGATTCGACGGAGCTTGGAGAGCCCAACTTTGAATTAGAGCAGAAGAGAGAGAGCGAAATGTTATGTTGCGCGAAATCTGAAAATTTTGGGGTTCAGGGCTGGAAGTATAAGAATAAAAGCCAAATGTAAAAATTTTAGGTCGCGCGAAAATTTTTAGGAACCGCGCTTTTTAAAACGTCGACATAAAAACCATGGCGAAAGTTCTACAAGAACCGACGTAAATATAGTATTCCACGACGAAAAACCTGAACGTTACGCCGTCTATTTTGACGATTCATTTTTCGGATTTATTTTAAATTTATTTTGAATATTTGGAAATAAAAATAATAAAATATTATTAGCACAACATAAAACCACGTCGGTGTTATTAAATAGAGGACGTTGTAAATAATAATAAACGATTCACTTGTAAAAGTGACGTCGTTTAAATTTGAAACCATGGCGGATATTTTAAATTCGACGTAAATTAAGTATTCCACGACGCAATCACCGTCGTTAAAAAGTATTACACTAAACCCTTAAAACTAAATTATATATTTTAAAAAATTAATTTTATAAAAGGGTTCATGGTTTTACCTCCTAATATATAACAAACATAAACCCCAAAAATTATTCTTAAAAAATAAACCCTAATAAATAACAACCCTAAACTCTAAACCCTAGACTCTAAACCCTAAACCATAAAAACTATAAGTGATGTTAGGACAAACCAAAACAATTTGGTTTTGGTTGGACATTTTAAAATTTTATTATTCAAAATGAATTTTTTCAAGGTTTAGGGGGAAGAAAATATATCAATGACTTCATAGGAGTTGACGTTGCATTTTTCGGATTTATTTTAAATTTATTTTGAATATTTGAAAATAAAAATAATAAAATATTATTATAACAACATAAAACCACGTCGGTGTTATTAAATACACGACGTTGTAAATAATAATAAACGACTCACTTGTAAAAGTGACGTCGTTTAAATTTGAAACCATGGCGGATATTTTAAGATACGACGTAAATTAAGTATTCCACGACTCAATCACCGTCGTTAAAAAGTATTACACTAAACCCTTAAAACTAAATTATATATTTTACAAAATTAATTTTATAAAAGGGTTCATGGTTTTACCTCCTAATATATAACAAACATAAACCCTAAACCCCAAAAATTATACTTTAAAAATAAACCCTAATAAATAACAACCCTAAACTCTAAACCCTAGACTCTAAACCTAAACCCTAAAAACTATAAGTGATGTTAGGACAAACCAAAACAATTTGGTTTTGGTTGGACATTTTAAAATTTTATTATTCAAAATGAATTTTTTCAAGGTTTAGGGGGAAGAAAATATATCAATGACTTCATAGGAGTTGACGTTGCATTTTTCGGATTTATTTTAAATTTATTTTGAATATTTGAAAATAAAAATAATAAAATATTATTATAACAACATAAAACCACGTCGGTGTTATTAAATACACGACGTTGTAAATAATAATAAACGACTCACTTGTAAAAGTGACGTCGTTTAAATTTGAAACCATGGCGGATATTTTAAGATACGACGTAAATTAAGTATTCCACGACTCAATCACCGTCGTTAAAAAGTATTACACTAAACATAAACGTCGTCTAATCATCCTTTTACGTCGTCTTTGTTTAAATCCAACCAACAAAAAACGACGGTTTTTGACTTAATTAGGTCGTTGGAATTTTATTACACGTCGGTTACGAAATTTGTTTGTTTGTTTGTTTTTTTTAATTTATTGATCCTCAACATATTTTCAGGGAGAAAAAAGGATGTATATTATATATAAAATTTGTACATTATATATTACAGACAAAATTTGTATATTATACAAAAAAATCAAGTTTTCTATGATTCCAAATGAAGGCTAACAAACTCTGCCCATTCATTACGGACTTCATCAATGGATTCTTGGGGGTATGGCGCTTCCTCTTTTCTCTTGGCAAACTGCAATCCATAACAATGAATATTAGGGTTTTAAAAAAAAAAATTCAATAACAGACGACGCTATTTTTATAACCGACGTAGTATATATTCAACGACGCTAATTTTAAATCTACCGTCGTTGATAATACAAAAAACTACATAAAATATATGAAGATAATTTCTTCTTACCGTCTTCTCAAACGCCAAGGAAGGATCCATGATGATGTCCCTCATGAAGCGCATCACATAATATCCGCATTCCACACTGCTGGGTTGCTTTGCTGTCCCTGGAAGAGTTTTCCATATTGGTGCTTTACGGCCTTGCCTGCCAATGTGGAATTATAAATTTTTATAGCACTGTTGACGATGTTTTTGGCCTCCTCATCAACCACACGAGGTCCAGGCAGAGGATCTACAAAGTAGACGGTTTCCCTCTTTGCTCTCACAATCAGCAAGATCCAATGACGGCTGCACAAAAACGACAGTTATTTATAAAATGGACGTATTATAAAATTTCGCACGACTATTATTTATAAAAACGACGTATTATATTATTTCACACGACGAAATAAGTAGAAATCGACGACATTATAACTTATAACGACGCAAAATAAAAACCGACGTGGTTACTAATTTCAAACGACTCGATAAAATAAAACACCGACGTGGTTAGATATTTCAAACGGCAAAAAATTATTGAAAATCATAAAAACAAAATCCTGTTAAGGAGACTAACCCTGGATTGTAAGGCATCATGAAAATCTGTTCACCGTCAGTCTTCTGAAGTCGACCTGCTACGATTCGTGATCTGGAAGAGATTGTACCAGCGTTGGCACTAACTGCAGCAGGGTCGATAAAGCCAACCATGCTGCACATATTTGCTTTTTTCAATTTTTCATATAAGACCCTAAACATATAAACAAAGATATATAAAAAAGTCAGCACAAAAAACACACGACGGTTATGTATAAACTAACGACGTATTATATAATTTAAAACGACGGGCTGATATAGAAAACGACGTTATTTGTTCCATGCCTCATACGACGGGCTGGGACATACTAACGACGTGGTTAGTGAGTTAAAACGACGCAATAAATACTACCGACGTCTTATGTTAGAAATCACAAACCTCATATATACAGCAATCACAGTAGCCCCTATTTCATCCATGGCTGCAAGTTGTGTAATATCTTCAGGCAGTAAGAAGGTACTGCGATCTTCACCAAACACCTCCTTCTCAATTGTAAAGTTAATTGTCTGCTCCTTAGGTTTGGTTTCCACATAAGTACAGAGGGATTTTAAAGAAGATGGCGCCTCAGTATTTGAATAATCACACCTTCAATCACCTGTTTAAAGAAATAAAAAAATGACGTGGTAATTCAATAAACACGACTGTTTAAATAATAAAACGTCGTCCGAAAAGAATTTAAACGACGGTAACAAAAACAACGTCGTGTTGAACAACTTATTACGTCGTAGGAAAAAATTCCGACGTCTAAATTGAAAACAAACGACGGTTTAAAAGACAAATTTCGACGTCTGAAATTTTTAAAAACAAATGAAAAGGAAAAGTTATGAGAACATACCTCCACGTCATGCTTTTCTTCATCTTCTTTTTTGTCTTTTTCATTTTCATTTTTTTTTTCTTCTTCCTTCTCTTCAGATTTTTTTTCTTCTTCCTTCTCTTCAGACTTTTTTTCTTCTGTCTTCTCTGCTTCTTTTTTTTCTTCACCCTTCTGTTCATCTTGTTTTTCTTCATTCTTCTGTTTATCTTGATTTCCTTCATTTTCCTGTTTTAAGTAATAAAGAAAGTAGAGAAAGTAAAAAAAATTAAATTAAAACGTCGTGGTAAGCCATAAAACAGGACGGTATGTAAGAATTACGACGTCTTAAAATTATTAAACGACGGTACATAGTAAACGTCGTGGGAGTTATATATTACGTCCGTAATTATTAAAAACGTCGTCTAAAGAGAACAAAGTTTTAAAAATAACGACGTTTAAAGGCGTGTAACACAAGTAAAATAAATACGACGTGGTATTGAAATACAAACGACGGTTTATTTTACAATCGTCGTGGTATGTATTTCAAACGACGTTTTAGTCATAATAACGACGTCTTATAATTTAAAAAAAAACAGAGAAGATATGTTACCTTTTCTTCATGATGTTCCCCATTTTTGGCAGTATCATCCTCAAAGTGTAGGGATCTCACATCACCACCAGAGCAGCTTGCTTTGTCAGACATTGGATTTTTGGGACTTTGGTTTTGACAGTGGCTAATTTTCGGTTTAAGCAAGCTTGGATCAAAATTGGGAATGAATTGGGAAAGCTGACTCAGTAAATGCTCCCTCTCAGCCTCACCAATTGTTTGGTTCTAGCCTCCATCCTTAAAGCCTCTTCCCTTGCCTTAGCTTCCATCTTTTTAGTCTCTTCTTGAAGGAGAACTCTTAAACTGTCCTTTAAACGGTCGTCAAAGCTCATCCTGTGTGGTTTGGGTAAATTGAAATATTGCTTTGGGGAAATCCCAGCACCTACACCTCTCACTCTGCCTGGATGCTCGGGACCCAAAGCCATGGTCAGCACATCATTGCTGCCAGATACACTGACTTTGCCTTCCGAGACTTTTTTTTGCAACTCATCCTAAAACAAAAACAAGAAAACACACGACGGTTATTTATAAACAAACGACGTATTATACAATTTCAAACGACGCAATAACACAGAAATCGACGTTATTATAATTTATCACGACGGTATTTCTACCGACGTGGTTATTTATTTAAAACGACGCAATGAATAAACATCGACGTCTTATGCTATAATGACAGAAACAGAGTAATTCAATTTCATACATTTAACGACGTTGTTTTAAAACATTTCGACGTAGTAGTATAATTAAACGACGCGAAATTAATCACCGACGTCTTATGCTATAATTACAGGTGATTCCAGATTTAGAACTTTAACGACGGTTTTTTAAACATTTCGACGTGGTAATATCATTCACACGACGTATAATATAACATAAGACGTAATAAGAATTATGCACAGTTTAATAAAAAATTAAAACAGAGTGAGTAGGCTTACAATTAATTTTGCTTTCTCTGCCACCTTTGGATCAGGGATGTTACCATGTTTGTCCGTTCTAGCTCTCTTCCATAAGGTAGATCGATCAATTTCTACCCCAGGCATGGTTTCCTCCAATTCATCCTCCAAACCAGCATATCCTTTTCGAGACAATCGATGATTGTACTCAAGTTTCTCCCTAATCCCTGCATGTTGAGAATGCACAGACTGAAATTCTTTGGATAACCTTGAAGCTACAAAGGCATCCCATTGTGCTTTCTCTATGAATTTATATGTTTCAGGGGGGTGGCTTAATCTCTCCCTGTCATTGATGTATGGAAGGATATAATGCCTCGTTAGTGTAGACTTGAAATCCTTCCATTTCTTGGCAGCAGAAGATAACACAGAGTTCTTGCCCCCTTGACCTACCACAAAAGCCATGTCAACGGCTTCCCAAATCTGCTCCTTTATATCCTTGGGGATTTCAGCCCATTTCTTGTCCACAAGTGGTACTCTGGAGCGTGCCAACACACCAATGTAGGACTGCATCTCAATATGTGCTTGGCCAATTCCTTTCCCCCTTTTATTGTACTCAACAATTGGCTTGATTTTCTGAAGTTTTCTCTTCACAACACGAGGCATTGTGCTCATACCTCTACCTGACTTTGAATCATCAGAAATTGTTGTCGTGCTGGTTGGTTCTGTCTCAGCAGATGAAACAAACTTCATCTTCTTCGAAGACTTCTCTTGAGGAGTTACCATTCCAACCTCCTCACCTCCATTTCTCTTGGAGCCAGATTGCTTACTTTGGTCTTGAGAAACCATTTTTACAGACAAAACAAACCTGCATGTGAAAATATTTCAGGAAAAAAATAAGAACACAAACGACGGTTATTAATAAAAGACGACGTATGATATGATTTTAAACGACGCAATGAATAATCTCAGACGTAATAAATGTTTAAAACAAAGTACTTGAACAACGACGAAATAATATAAAATAAGACGTAATAAGATATTATTACGGCGATATTTACATGACGTCGTGATAATTAAATATAAACGACGCAAATATTTACATGACGTCGTGGTATGTCTATTCACACGACGTCAATATAAATATTTGCGTCGTCTATACCGTCGTCTATCTTAGATAACAAACCCTACTTTCTTTCTCTTTATATTTTATCAAATTAGGAAAAACAAAAACCATGTTCAGTGAAATCAAACTTGCAATTAAACAACCTAATAAAAAAAAGACTGTCATTTTAAAAGCAACTTTGATCAATTTTCAGACGACGCAAGGACGACGGAAGAAGCTACCGTCGTCTTACTTAGTTGAGGTAGTTGCTTTCAAAGTTGGAAACTTTCCCTCATTGTCTGTAAATTTTATCAAACTTGGAAAGTAAAAACCTCAACCCAGAAAAAAAGTGAGAAATGATTTTGCCCAGAAAAAAAGTAAAAACCTCAACCCAAATAGTGAGAAATGAAAGCTTACCTTTTGCGTGCAATGAAAGTTTCTCTCGGAGTTTGTTGTTTAAGTTCAGAGACGACGAAGAAGACAAGAGGAAGACGATGAACTACTCTGACAGTGCTCTGACAAGGAAAAAAGACGAAAAGTTTTCTCTGGGCGAAATGTTTCGAAACAGTTCATGTGTAACTAAGGTAGACGAAAAGTTGCCTATGTATACGAACCGTTTCAAAAAAATAAGACGGCGGTTATATATAACGACGACGTAAAAATAAAAAACAACGACGTATAAATACTTTTAAAATGTCGACGTGGTAGACCATTTAAAATGTCGTTTTTAATAATATACCGACGTGGAATTTATAAAATACGTCTGTTATACGACGTTGATTGTATAATTAAACGGCGGTTTTTTAAAAACCGCCGTTGGTTTTAAAATTTATTCTATAAATTTTTCGCTTTCATTCAGTTTCAGTTTATATTTAGGGTTCCAAGTTCTTCCTCTCTCACAGACACTCTCTCTCACATCTCAAAGACAATAATTTAGATGTCTTTCTCAAAGAGAAATGGAGCTTACTCGCATCAAATCTATGTCCACAAGAAGAAGTTTGTCAACTAGCCTTCTCACTTCCGTGTACAAGCCTGATAGGACACTTAGTGCTTCTGAATACTCCTTGCTTTCCATCAAAAGAGATGCAAGCCTGGCCTCCACTCGCTGTCGAAGGAAAGTTTGCTTCTCAGGGAAATCTGAAGATCAGATGCGCCTGATCCTCTGCTTGATTTTCTTGGCTAAAAAGATCCGCAGATTTGTGATAGCCTGTTCCTTTATCCGTAGAGCTTCAGAAGAAGAAGATGGGTTTCAAGAATGCGATAAAGAATAGAAATGGCTTCAGATGGCCTCTAAAGCATGAGCAATCGAATCAGTAGTTGCTGGGAGATATGATGAAGACATTGTCAATGCTTTGAACAATACTGCAGACGTAGATTATTCTGACGACGTGTTTCTGTTCTACCGTCGTCTTTTCTAGTCGTCTTTTAGTATAAGTGAGATGGCGGTATATTTATAATTACCGACGTAGATTATTCTGTTAAACGTCGTTAAGTGTAATACAACCGACGTGGATTTTATTTTTAAATTATAAATAGAGTTTTTTTTCGAATACTTTCAGTTTTAGTTTTCAATTACAATGCGTTATAAATAGATTTTTCTTTCCCGAGGATAATTAAAATGAGGGAAATTAATGTTCTAGAATTTGTAAACTAACACGACGCATTATTACTAACCCGAGGAAATTATAAATAGATTTTTCTTTCCCGAGGAAATTTTAAATTAATTCAATTTGGGACATAAATTGTTAAAGAAAAAAATTATAAGTAGATCTACGTAGGATAAGAAAATCAAAGAAAAAAATTCTTAAAAAAAATTCTTATTAAGACGACGGTTTAAATTAAAGGTACGACGTATAAAGTGAATAATACGACGTTAAAGTTTATAATACGTCGATTAAAAATACAACGTCGTCATATTTAAAGATAACGTCGTAGAATATAAGATAATGACGTCGATATATTTATATTTAACGTCGTTGTAAATTAATTTAATACGGCGATACTTTTTATTTTAACGCCGTGAATTTATTTATAATTATATGGCGTATTATACGAAAACATGGTCGTGTTATTGTCTGAGTAAATACGGCGGTTTTTTTTGAAATCGTCGTCTTTACTTTCTACGTCGGTATATTCATATCTTCTGCCGTTGTTTTTTGGCTTTGATTTTACACTTCGGAAATCTTGTTTCAAATAGACGTCGGTTGTTGAATTAGGTACGTCGTTGTTTTTGAACAGCCATTTGAATCTCGATTTTTTAGGTGTCTAAGGTTGTATTACACGGCGGTTTTTTTATAACCGTCGTCTTTTTAAAAACCACGACGGCTCTTACTCCAACCGTCGTCTTTTTCTTGTCGTCTTTTACCCTTTTTGTAGTAGTGAGATGTCCTTTTTTATACCATGTACAACACCAACCAATATGGTATGGTGTTCGCGACACTGATAGGGTTAAATAATCATGGGCAGACAATTGTTTTTGCATGTGTTTTTTTAGTGAATGAAATGATAGACTCCTTTGTTTGGTTGTTTGAAGAATTTAAAAAAACAATGCCAGGTACTGCTCTGAAAATGATCATTACGGACCAGGATGCAACCATGGCAAAGGCGATCGTGCAATCTCTCCCTACGACATATCACATGTATTGTATATGGCATATAATGAATAAGTTCTCAAAGAAACTAAACAGTAGATATAATACTGAGGAATTGCATAATTGTATATGGGATATAGATAGGAAAGAAGAATTTGATGTCAAATGGCAGGAAGTAGTTGGAAGTAATGGATTGAAAGATCATATATGGTTGAATTCAATTTTTGATTTGCGTCATAATTGGATTCCAACCTATTATGAACATGTCTTTTCAACTAAAAGTTCTCATGCATTTTTCAAGCAATACGTTTGTAGGAAAAATTCTTTTATAGAATTCATCATAAGATTTGAGAAAGCTCTTACTCATCAGCGCCATAAGGAGTTGACAGGTGACCATATTGATCACAATGAAGTACCTCAAACGCAACTGTCTACTCCCATGGAAAGAAAAGTTATGGACAATTACATGAGGGAAATGTTATAGAATAAATTTCAGCAAGAGCAAGGGAGAAGTGTTTCATGTTTTTTAGAACGTTCAAATTCAAATGATACTATTTGTGTGTACAACGTAACAGATAGGGTAACACCAGGAGTTTCGAATGTCAAAGAGGTAGTTTATGACAAATCCGATGACGTAGTGTCGTGCAGTTGCAAATTATTTGAATTTTCTGAAATTCTATGCCGACAACTCATCTTTTTAAGGAAAAAGCAGGTAGAACATTTACCAGAAAAGTACATATTCAAAAGGTGGATGAAAAGTGCGTAGTGAGGTGTTCTTTTTTATACGGAGGGCAATGTAATCAAAGATTGTGTTGATAATGGTCGTGTATCAAAGCGATCGATGTTGTCCATGCTTTCAGGTCAATTGATCGATGATGCATTACTATAAGAGAAAGGTTACAAATTACTGCAACAAACTTTCTGAAGCCAACACTGAAGTGTTTGGGGAAGGCAAGTAACTACATCCCATCTACTGCAGAAGATGTGAGAAATACTTTCAATCAAGTTAAACTGAAGGATCCGTAGCATGTGAGATCCAAAGGCAAGGTAATATGAGTGAAGAAAAATGTTATAGATCGATGGAGACGACGTTGCACTGACTGTAGGAAGACCCATCACAATAAACAAAAGCGTTCTCGAGTTGTTAACCCATATGCTATTATACAATTAAAGATGACATCCTTAATTTATATTTAACACTATTTGCAACAAAAAGTATTTGTTTTATGTTCATGTTTCATGTGTCATTTAGGTTCCCCTTGTAACAGAGAAGATACAAATCAAAGCACAGCCCCTACACATAGTTCTCAAGCAGATTTGTTCATGCCAGAATTTGATGCAACATTTGGGTCACGGTCGTCAACCCAAGGCAGTGACTATACTCTTTATTCATTTGGCATTATTGTTGCCTATACAAACAGACATCGTTAATGATATAATTTTATTTATTTATTATGATTGAGTGGCAAGGTTGTAATGGGCAACGCCTAATTTGTTTATTTTCAATGATCATTTTGGAATGAAAAGCGGTTTGTCATTTGACCATATTGCCAATATGTTATATATTATGCTGGTTTAGGATATTATTGCATTAGGTGTACATTCAATCCAATAATTGACATTAGTTTTTCTTAGTTGCAAAGTGTGCTAGAGCTAGACATACGTTTTTTATGCTTCCAGGGTTGTAATGGGCAACGACTAATTTGTTGATTTCAAAATGGTTATATTGGAATCAAAAGTTGTTTGTCGTTTCCTCTGAATTGCCAATATGTTATATATTTTATTTCATTTGGTGAACATTTGATCCAACAATTGACATTAGCTTTTCTTAGTTGCAAAGTGGTAGAGATAAGCATATGTTTTTTATGCTTCCAGTGTTGTAATGGGCAACTACTTTGTTCTTTTATACCAAATGGTCATATGGGACAAAGCGGGGTGTGACATAACAACGCAATTTTCCATATGTCATATTCTAATTATTGATTGGTTGTTGATTATGACCTTGACTAACAATAGATATTGGTGCACGATTTTATAAACATTGTTAACTGAAGGATACATGAAATTTGCACTATGTTGGAATAGAATGACTAGAAAGCAGTGTTTGAAATTAAAAAACAAACTCCATTACAACATCTTCAGTACAAACATTATGCATGTCATGCAAGGTGCAACTAGTTAAAGTACTCCCAGCGCTCAGAAACTCAATGTATTTCAACATGAACATGCAATAATCACCTTTAAAGCAAAAGAAGAACCCAATCAATTTAAAGAATAAATTCGAGCGTAATTGACAGTTTAAAGTAATAAAATCAGTTTGGTATGTTGTGCTCACACAATAGACTATTGTGGAACATCCACATGTTCTATTGGCCACGGACATCACCAGTTTTGGTTGCAATCGTTTGTGTAAAAACCGAATTCATAAAACTCTATAGTGTTCAAAACATTTAGAAGCAAAGTTGAAAGCAGGGCAAGTTCTTCCCTTAAGATCTCATCTGGAATAAGTGAAACCATTGAATCGTACACTTTGATTTCATATTTGATGAGATCAATTATTAGAACCACCCAATGCTTATACTTCATCAATATACAAGTGGCATAAACCTTATACACACTTTGCCAACTCATCACATAAGCCGAAATATCGTCATTCATAACTTTTAGTAAATTGTTTCTAATTTTCCACCCGACCATCCCTTTTTTGTTACGACATGGTCAACACATCCCTTTTGGTATCCTTTCATCCCAATTTACTGAGTTTTTTAAGTTCTTGATCTTGGATTTAATAGATACAAGTAAGCATATGTACTTAACAAAGAAACTCATACATCAATGAACTCTATAGAAACTTGGATCAAAATATGTTTGACATCACACAATGTTTTCCTAAACAGGAAAAAAAAATCAAAATATGTTCTGTCAATCTGTGTGTTTCCAGACGGTGTCTTAACTTTGACCCTTATCACACCACCCTATGTAGGATTCGACATGGAGACAATTTATTATCCATTCACCCAAGTCATAATCAAGATCCAAAGCTCTTTTAGAACAAGCAGTCTAGATTGCTCACAGAGTACGATGAGGTTAAAGTCCTTGGTAGTAGAGCCTTTGACGTTGTTGTCTCCTACAAGAGTAAGATAGACGAGACAACTTATGCAGTGAATAAAATTGCAATAGGAGATGAACAAAAATTCAAGTTTGCGGGTTAGAAGGGAGGTGTTGATCATGTCGTAGCTGCAGCATCAACATATCATACGGTACCATATGGTATGGCTTAAGCCATTTTTGTTTGGTCTAAATTATGTTGTGGATGATGATGATGAAAGGAGTTCACCAGTCAACTATGTTGATCTCCCTCATCTATACATTCAAATGGAGTTGTGTGACAACATTTTAAAGGATATACTAGAGAATGACAAAATTATGACAGAGGATATGTGTTGGAACATTTTTACAAACATTATGGTTGGTCTTACATATATGCATGCCCAAGGAATTATGTATGGAGATCTTTCTCCTGTTAATATTTTTAGGTGTGGTGATGTGTGGAAGATAGAAGACTTCTGACTAGCTCGAAATGTGAATGATGAAAATGATGATAAATTGATTCAAATCATAGACAGGAAAGGTAGATATAAAGCACCATATGAAATGGTGGATTGTGTTGTAAATATCTACAGTGCATGTATTCTACTGCTCGTGATGATGTTAAAAACGAAACTCATCACAGACGTGGAAATGGTAGCAACAATTGTAGCATTGAAGAATCATGAGGAGCTGCCAAAGGAGTGGAATCATTATCCACAGTGGCAGTTAGTGATGCGGCTCGTGTAGAGGACACTAGACTTAAGGCTTAGTGCTGGGGATGTTCGAACCATTATCAATGCCACCTTACACTAGCCTCTCCAACGTCTGTTTTGCATGTGCCTCCACACCATACCGTATAGTGTCTATGTTTGCATTTTTATTATAATTGGAAGCCTTAATGAAACTCGGTGTACAAAGTCAGCAAGGCACCACCTATGATGATCGCAACCCTCTAAGAAGTTATGAGCTCTTTTCCATCATAAATACCAAACTCAGCCCCCAACTCCCTAATATTCATGTTTTGATAATGATGATTGTTTCTGTTTAGATTTGTTTGTGCTTGTTAATTGTGCTTTGGTAGTCTTGTGTAAGTCTTTGTTAGGTCAAGTCCAGTTATAAATAAACCCTTGTGAAGCTGCAAACTTCAGTGAAGAAAAAAAAAAGTATGGATATGATTCTGTGAAATACAAAACAAAAGTTGTAAACATCTCCACAAAGCAAGTATGGATATAATGTGTCATCATTAAATGCACTTAGTCAAGGCCTATGACATACCATGAAAATTACATATGTGGATGTCCAATCCGATACTTCTACAACCTCAAATTCTTGTTGCCGCTTCCGGAAGAGATACAACCTTAAATCAATGTGTTGTACATGTTTTTGTTGTCAATATCAAAAACTTTGTACATTAAAAGAAATGTATAATCAATTAAACTTACATCTCCTTGCAGCCAACCGTCATCTTTGAAGAAGCGACCGAAAAATTCAATCACAGCTTCCATATAGCCAAATTCCATCACTAAACTATGAATGTAAAAAAGTTTTACATGAGAACATTTCAAATATATATACACTCATGTCATATTTCTCAAAAATATATACACTCATGTCATCTGAACTCGAGAACAGACATCGTAGTTCTCCATTGCAAAATAAGGGGACAATATTGGATCAACAATCTTCCAATAATTCAGATCCGCCAACCTAGGAATTAATTCGTACGCCCAAATCTACACAATTCACAGGATATATGTCACTATTTAAGTTTTAAAGTTCACAAAGCATAACTAACATGAACATTATTAACACATACCTGGAAAGCATATGTCAATCCTTTAAAACTCCAGCCATGCCTTTGCCCTTCAACATGCTTACCCTTCTTGCCCTTTTGATTTCTCCGGCTTATTCCCGTTAATTTACATGAGGCCTTACTTTTCCCCTTCCCTATTCGATCTTCCTTTTCACAACTTTTGAGAAACTTTGTCGGTGCGGACAATAGACTATCTTGGGTTTTGTCAAAGGACACTGAACCCATGGACATTTGTTGAACGAATCCAAGTCCTCTACAAGGATCAGGTAATTGGCATTAATTTTCAAATGTTTGTCTCTTCCCAAAACCACAAGCTCAGTAAAGCAAACAAGAGCTAGCTTGTAGATGTCATTGCCTTCTGTGCACTTCACAAATGCGTGTTCTAAATCAAAATATGTAATTCCTTCATCTCGAAAATATCTTTCCTTAAGTTTGATTTCATCATTGTCTCCACTGGAAATTTCAGACACTTTCCCGAAACGGAGCCCTATGATCAAACAAAAATCCTAACGAGCGAACTGAGAAATGTCGCACCCCATTAAGAAACTTAGTCCATCCAAGTCTTTCACACCTCACCCGGCGACTAGACGCAAGACAATCTCATGCACAATTTGCCCTCTAAACTAAATCTTATCAATATTTGCAAGATGACCAAAGCATGATTTGTTGAATTGTTCTAATTGTTCTTTCATCAACTTCGCTCGAATTTTAGCTAGGCATGAATTCGCGTGTGAGCAGTTATTCACCTGTAAGACATATGCCTTTGATTTTGGTCATACTAGTTACACGCTGAATCCCATTTCTTGAAAGGATTCTTACACAACTACAAGATGAAATAACGTAAGCACGTACATATATATTTTTTCAGATGTGAGTGCATGAAGGTTTTCCTTCAATTAACATGGTAAATGTATCTAAATTTTCAGTACACATGTCAAACGATACAATATACTTGATAAACTTGAATGAGCTTTATATTCCCAAGACTATATTGAAGCAAACCAACAATTTATGGTCCACTAATAATGTAGCAATTAGCTAGTAGAAAATGTAAACTGCAACTCAAATACAGATCAGTTTATGGGTATTCTAATGGTGAGTATATATATATATATATATATATATACCTATAATTACCTCAAGACTTCATATAATGCACATAATGCCATGAAAATCATATTAGTATGGGCTAAGGTAAGTGCATAAAACTTTTTTTTTTTTTAAATCTCCAATGCACAATGTCTAAATACCATGCTAATTTGAGACTGTTATTAACAAAACTTGATTTGCACTTACTACTAGGTACTTTATGCAACCAAATTTTAACCAAAATAAAAAAGAAAAATATGATTAATCAAGTGTAATGGATCCTCAATCAGACAATGGAATATATAAATTCATTATCGTTGTTTCTTTTATTATGAAGCTAGTTTCTGATGTTAATTTATCCCCATATTTTTTTTATTATCAAATGTCTATCCTCTACTACATGGTCAGGCCCTGTGGTTTAGGGTCGATTCCTCAAGGTACTTATCTAGCTATTTTCTTGGGTTGCTTGCCTACCAGTGATTGCCCTAGTTACATTACAAAGTGATTGCATTACACTACACAACTAATCAATCAATCACATTACAAAATTGACGAAATAGATGCGCATAGGGATTACTGATAAATCTCATAGACTTTAACATCATCAAAGATTATCTTGTTCCTTTCATTATTGACAGTTTGTTACTTTGTAAATTGCTTGTTACTGATATTTTATTGACATCATGTTCATTGGATTATTTTATATATGCCCAAGCAAAAACTACAATGCAAGTAAACCACAATCACGAAATGCCAAATCCAACACCATTGACCACAAAAATAGGGGAAAACGGTAACTTTAACCCTAAACTGAAATTCCACTAAATTACTTACAAATTACCAAATGTTGGTTCCACTTGAAACTTAGGGTTGTCTCAGCTCTCCTTCGTTGGAATATTCACACCTATCACTTCCGAAATGGAAGAATCGTGGCTCTGTTCCAAGGAATATGGCTTCGCCCCTTCTGCTCAAACCAACTAATTTTTCAAGTAGAGTACAAAGCCTTCAACCGTCGTTAAGCTAGATTTCAAACCAGTTTAGCTATGTTTCTTAGTGCTTTGGGTTTTTGTGTTCAAACTTTGACCTCGTGGGTGTTGAACGTGTTCAACCTTTACTGGTTATTAATTTCGGGTTTAGGTTTTACCTACCCGGTTGTAAGTTAAGGGGCAAATTTGATCTCAACTGTCCATACGGATTTAACGGTTGAATTTTGGGTCCTCATTTATTGCACTCAAATAAGATTCCTCAAGAGAGAAAATTTTGGGTCTCTAAAGTAAATTGTGAGAAGGCCCATTTGGAGCCCTTATTATGGATGGCCTTAGGACTTTTTTATTTTTCATTTTTTAGTACAAGTGATTGAGGTAGAGTACAGGGTTGCCTTTTCATCGAGCACCTGGTGTCACATCCAGGAATCAGCTCCGCCGTAGCACGATATTGTCAACTTTGGGCCCCCCTCTTTGCCCTCATGGTTTTGTTTCTAGGAACTCACAAGCAACTTCCCAGTGGGTCACCCATCCTAGGATTGCTCTAGCCCTAACTCGCACCACACGGCAGAGTGGCTCTGATACCAAATTGTCACATCCCAGGGATTGGCTCTGCCGTCGCACGATATTGTCCACTTTGAGCCCTCTTCTCTACCCTCACGGTTTTGTTTCTGAGAACTCACGAGCAACTTCCCAATGGGTCACCCATCCTGGGATTACTCTAGCCCCAACTTGCTTAACTTCGGAGTTCCCATGACTCCGAAGCTAGTGAGCTCCCAAAAGGCCTCGTGCTAGATGGAGACGGGCATGTACATATAATGCACATCACTCCCTCTGCGTTGGTTGATGTGAGATGTTACACCTGGAGTGCACCAGCCAGCTTAGCCAAAGGTGCAATGTGTGGCATCTACAATGGTTTTTCTGGCGAGATGAGGTGCAGCTACACCTCCTACACCTTAATATATCTGCCACTGTATGTACATCCCAATTAATTTAACATACGACCCTACATTATTTATGAAGAACAAAACATTTTTTTTTTTTTGTTGGAAAAAGATCAATAGTAAGAAATTTTTTTTTTTTTTTTTAGGTAAATACCACAAGGTGTCCCCACATTCGAAGGGTGGGATTAATCCCCACTCAGGGTTCGGCTTGCCCTGGCCACAAAGTGCTTCCAACGGATTTTGAACCCTTGCCATTGAAGCACCAGATAGCTCGCCAACTAGAGATAACGGTTTACCAACCACATCACACCTTTTTCAACTGCACCACACCTTATGGTTGTAACAAATTATATTTTTATTAAGAGGGTTAACGGACTACAATAACGTGGCAGCTAATGTGTTTAAGTCATTTCAATTTTGTGTTTATGTCATGTCAGTTAAAATTGATTGGTGTAGTTATATTTACAATTATCTTTTATTAATTTATGGTTTTTGGTTAATTTCTTATTACCTCTCAACTTCTCATCCCTTTTAATTACCGCCTCTCCTCTCTAACCTACACTACTTTTGTCCTCCCCTTTATTCTCCTCCCTTCATTGATTCAACCACGGCTATTGCAAAAGGACCAGAAACAGAATTTTTTTTTTTTTTGTCCATATTTAAATTTTATTTGTCATTCAAACGATGGTGTTTAACTTAGTAATTAGCTACCAACTGTTTATTGACCACACAAAAAAAGAAGCTACCAACTGTTAGTGTTGCGGTTGCAACGAATTACTCGACCTTATACGTATAAAGAAAAATCCTCTAAAATATATGAAATGTTACGTTGTTAAACCTTGAATTCAAACTATTGACCAGATAGATGATATTCTCAGCATTCATTTAATTAATTATCAAACATAGACGTACTCATACTAATCGAACACATCGCATGCATGCAGGCTCTAATGGCAAACAAAAACCGAGCAGCATCATCATCTTTTGCTTCTTCTTCTTCTTCTTCTTCTTCACGTACATGTCTATGCTCTCCTTCCACACATCCAGGCTCATTCAGATGCAGCCTGCACAGGGGGAGGGGCCCACAAACTGGGAAATCAAGCAGTTCTACAATCACAGCCGTCCATCATGTTAACAACCAATCCACGAAGATGAAGATGATGAAGAAACTGATGATGACCTACTCCAAAGCACACCTTCTCAATGCCTTTCTCAAACTGATGATCAAGCCCTCTAGCCATCACCTTCAACGGAGAATGAATTTCAAGCCCAGGCCCACCAGGTTTTGTTTGATGAACGTATAGCAAACATGGTGATGGGATCCTATGGGCTGTAATGTATTGCTATTGTCTTAAATATATTTAATAGTTAATTAATTTTAGGATTAGAAAAGATTATTTTCTATTTCTTCTCTTAGTCCTAATTCTCATGATTAATAAGTGCTTGAGAAAGTTTTGCGGTTTTTTTAACCCAGTTTCTAATAAAAATGAGTTTTTTTTTTTTCATAATCAAATAGCAAGTTTTCCATTTTCGCCTGCAAAACTCTCGATTATTCCACAAAATTATCTGGGATTAGAACAGATTGTGTCAAGCTCTCGATTATTCCAGATATTGTGTGTATCAAGAACACATACATAATTTTTTTTGGTTTAAAAAAAACAAAGAATTCTATTAGTTATTCTACGTATTTATGTAAAGAAATGTAACTATTTTTCTCTTTGTTTGTTAACATATACGGAAGTAAAAAGTGTGTGAATCCCACAATAAACCATAATTTATAAATCCTACAATTTATACTGATTTTGTCAACAGGATCTAACCTAGTGAAAAATGACATTGATTTATAATATCAGTGGTCTCAAATTCAAACTCCCATGACACATTGGAATTGTGTACATGTAACAAAACTCCCTCCTCCTTCATAACTTTGGCAACAACAAAGAATTATACATTGTTGTTTTCAAGTTCGTTTTCTGGTCATTTTGATCATTCAACTCTTCATTTTTTTAAAGTAATTGTATCTAAATTAATTGATGATTTTCTTTTTCAACTTTACGTAATTGTGACGAAATGATCAAATTTGAACAAGTGCTAGAATTGCAGGACCAAAATGACTTTCTTTTTCTTTTAACGAGGTACATAATACAATGAGGAGGAGGAAAAGAAGATGCACAAGCTTGATCAAATACATGAATCATTAGCTTTTAAATCTTCTGCAAGCAAAGAACTCAACCTTAATGGCTCCTCCTCAATCCATGTGGAAAAACCAGCGTTACTAATAGCATATTATGACTTAAATAACTAAAATAAAACTCGGGTGTAAATTCTGTGCAGAAAATTCAGTTGGGCCATGCCATTGCCACCTTGTTCTCCTGCGAAAATTCTGTGGTCGGCACGTAAATCAAAACAAAAGTCGCCGCCTTCTAATCTTTAATAATACAAAAACCCAACACCGGCACGGCAGCTTTGTGGTCCTCAAACCGTCCCCAAGTAAGCGCCAGGTGTCCAACAAAAAAAATAATCTAAGCGCCAGGTGTCAGTAGGCAGGCCAAACCCAATGTTTGTTTGGCCATAGAAACTTCCAAAATCCCAGGATCATAACTTGATGCCGTTAGAAGCTGGCACTTACCTTATTAATTAAATAATTGTTCAATGAATTTTCAAAAAAAGAAAAAATTGTTCCATGAAAGATTAATGAAAATAATTGTTCAAAACCCTCCGTAAACAACTCGGAATTTAACTAAAAGTTGAGAATTTAAGATGCGAAATTGAAAATTCCTTTGTTTGGCAAGTTAAGCCCGGAATTTATTAAATGATGCTTAAAAAAAATCGTGAAAATTGGAGCACAAAATTTCTGAGTTTAATTTCCATCAAAATAGGCGTCATTTCACAATTTTCATAGTGCCACTTACAAAATTCGACATACATAAATCCAAACACTGAAATCTTCAATTGCCATAAATTGAAATGATGGAAATCGAAATTCCGTCATTTTAAAATTCTATATAATTTTCAATTTCTTCATCCAAACGGAGGGATTAAAAATATTTTGGTCAATTTCAAATCTCCGAGCATTAGGAATTTGGGAATAGTGTGACTCGTAAGGGACAAGTTTTTGGTCGATCACTAGCGGATGTCCCATTACGATTGCAATAAAACTAATTAAGCATTTTGGTGGCTGTTATGTTCTGTTACGTTTCTGTCAATGGTTGCTGCATGTAAATGATGATATGGTGATAACTATGGCGTTGATAAGGACTGGTGGTGATGCTTAGCGAATTCCAGCATCAATCATGATGGTGCTAGCCAGTGGTGGTCCTAAGGTTTGGAGTCCTTAGGCGAACCACCAAAATGTAGCCTTTTACTCTCTTTGTATATTTATGTGATTTTTTTTTATAAGTTAAAAAAAAAAAATATATGAACTCAAAGTCACATTGTAACTTAAAAAGAAACAAACAATATGTAATTTACATAACAAATTAATAGAAAATAGAAGCAATAGTCTTGTAGGTTTTTACCTTATTGTTCTTCCTCCAAGAGCGCTTCCTCTTCCAATAGATATTCAATAAAATTCTTGTTTTTTTTTTGGTCAAGCAAAGCAGATTTTTCTATATGCTGCTAGGTTAACTTATTGAGATATTTATTTAAAAACTCATTTTAGTATGATATATTATACAAAAACTCATATAGAGCCTATTTGGAGAGAAAAACCAAAAACTAGCCACTTATCATGATCTAATTGGTTAAAATTTTATAAGAACCAATTAGAAAATGACAAGTGGCTAGTTTTGAGTTTTTCTCTCTGAATAGGCTCTATAAAGGTTTTTGTATAATATGTCATGTTAGAATGAACCTATTTGTGGAAAGCCCACTTATTGAACTAGGTTTTTTTTTCTTTTCATTCAAATTGACTTAAGCTAATTGATCCTTTATTGAGTTTCCTCTTTTTAGTTTTAGAGTAAATATAGGCTTTTTTTTATATAATATTTGGGTCTTACATAATATTAATATAGTAAAATTTTTTTCTAATGTAATATACATATATGTATATATAGAGGTTTATACAAATTGGGGTCTCTCTCTAATTTAGAGGCCCTAGGCAGCCGCCTTGTCTGCCTATGCCTAGGGCCTCCCCTACTGCTAGCTAGTGTCTCCATGGTCATCATGGGCGAAACCATAAATTTTCATTGGAAAGTTATAGTTAGTGTTCTTGCTATTGAGTGTAGAATGTCTTGGGGTACAAGGTTTAATTAGAGTGAGGTGCAAGATTTAATGTGAGTGACCTACATTTAAAATCAGCAATGTAAATAGTTTTTTGTTTATTGAATAGGAGAAAAATTTAGTCGGAACGGAGAAAACATTGTTTTGTTATTCCCGACCAATAATACGATGTCACGTGTAAGTGTTATCACACATGTAATAACGTTATTAATCGGAAATAGCAAAATAATGATATTCGGACATAGAAGTCTTTCTCATTGAAAAGATACTTGGGCTACAGCTAACAGCAGCGACATAATCATCAAATTGAAATGATGAGTATAATTAAAAAGTGGTTCATTCGAAAAAATAAAATAAATATAATAGTAATACAAATTTGTTCAAATTTATATTTCAAAATCTGGCTTTTTGCACAAGAATTTAAACGATAGATGGTTTGGTGATACGAAAGGGATAGAGAACTAAGAAAACCAGTGGGCGGACTGACAATTAATCAATAGAGCATGATGATGCTGATATTTCATTGTTTCTGTGGCTTTCCCGCCATTACATTGAGCAACCATGCTGATATTACACAAACGCGCCAAATTTGGCGCTTGATGAAGCTCAAAAGATTTCTTGGTCATGTTTCCCAAATTTAGCGCCAAATTACAATTATAATTCATCGCGTGCGAGTTTCTTCATCATGTTTTCAAAACCCAAAAAAAAAAATTTCAATTGAGTCTCTTAAAAATACAGCTTTAGAAGTATATATAAATACATAAATTTTGAACGAAATGTGATGAGAATGAATGGGTATGAGATTGACAACTCTTCTCTAATCCATTTAATTACTGATTTTTCAAGTATTTGATTATAAATTGTGATGCGAAAGCTACATATTATTTTTTGTTTCCTATGTGTTAAAGGGATAAAATGCTACTAATAATTTCGATGCTTGAAAGGTTAGGGTTTTGTGGGTTATCCCTATCTCAACTAACTTCCTCTATTTTCGAATAGTTTTCATCTAATTTTTCATTTACTAGTTTACCCTTTACATCAAATTATTATTTTTTAACATTTAAGTTTGTTAAGATCATTTCTTGTGTTCCATAAAAATAGGATTCATTATCTGGTTTTTCTTTTCATTTTAATTTTTTTAATATGAAAAAATGTGAGTTTACCATATTATCCTCATTTAATTAATAATTTCAATTTTTAATATTTGCATTAATCAATGGCATTTTATGGTATTTGAATGTTTTATCATTCTCTCCATTTTGCTTTATATATAGATTAATAATATTAAATTGGACTTGCACACTATAGATTAATGATTTTTGAACTTAATTATACACTTAACCCTAAAATAAATGCATTGAGAAAAACAAAAAAACACTAAAAAGAAATGCAATAAAACTTTCGGGCGCGTGGAAGTGGATGAAATTAACAATGGACCCATAGCTTCCCATAGCTTTTGCCCATTGGATCCGAGAACGATGCCTTACCGTTCGGCGGTTTCTAACCCACAATCCAACTCCGAAACACAATGAAATTACAACTTGCCCACTCCCCCACAGACCACTATATATACCCCCTCGATTCTCTTTAGGTTTTTACCAAACAAACCACCCAACGGCGCTTTCCAAAAATCACACACCGAAATTCGAATACTCAAATTCCTCTCTCTCTCTCTCTCTCTCTCTGTTGCTCTCACCACTGTACAACAATGGCGTTGGCGTCATCGAGATCAAGATCGGACACGTACTCGTGTCGCAAATCGCAACCGTTGTTTTCCTCGTCGTCCTCGGGCTTCGCTTCGTCCACCTCCTCTAGCTTCTCCTCCGCCACGTCGACGTTCTTCAATCGCTCTGCCTCCCCCACGCGCCTCTCCGTTTACGACCGCTCGCCGTCCCCGTCGTCGTCGTCTTTGCGGTTCGCTAACCGCTCGGGCTCTCCGGGCCGTTCTATTTCGGTGCAGAACCACTTTAACCACAGCAACAAGAATAACTACCAGAACGGCACTACCAGCAAGAAGACGTGCCTTTGTTCCCCTACGACGCACCCGGGCTCGTTCCGATGCGCCCTGCACAAGAACTCGCCACGTGGCGGAGCGGCTCACCACTCGAATAGTAACGGCCGAACGTCGTCGTATCACTCGAGTATCAGACTGAACTACAGAAGGTCGGCGATGAAAAACTCGCTGGTGAGAATCGGAGGGGTTGAAGGGGACTTGGTGAAGAGGGCTTTGTCGGCTCTGATCAGGCCTTCTTCGCACAGCCAGCGGCGCCGAGTTGATTTTCAGCCCAAGCCAAGCCGACTCTCCGTAATGTCCAAAGCCTCCGACGACGACGACGACGACATTTAAGTCCCGATTCTTGATTCTTTGTTTTGTTGTGGTGAAGTTAAGGTTTAGGGGCAGTTTGGACATAGGATCGAGTTAACGGTTGAGTTGACTCAGGAATCGTTTACCAGTTTTTTTTGGTGAAGGATGATGGGATGATGATAGCACTGTAGATGATGAATTTCTTTTTTCTGGGATTGAATTGCCAGATTATGTTTTTTTTTAATTCATTTTTGTAAATTTGATTTTTATTCCACGAATTATTCTTTAAATTTGATTTGGGTGTTGGCAGATGAAATTGTGATGGGTTTTTTTGGTTGCAAATTGATGCTCATTTGAGATTCAGATTATGGGTTCTAACTGTATTGTGCTATTGTTTATTTCCTTTGGGTAATTTTTCTGACAAATTGAAGAAATGTTAGTAGAAAATGTTGTAAACATGTTAAAAGTCAACTCTATTTTCACAATTTCTAACCTAAAGAATCGGAAATTAAACTCGGGTGTAAGGGACCGGCACAATGTTGGCCTCACATCTGAAAAAATAGTTGTATTGAAAATTTGGAAATTTGATTGAAGTTATTTTAGCTTCCATATTGGGTTACAAGTTCACTTGTAATGACTAAGAATCAAGGTGTCTATTTGACACAGGTTGTATTCCATTAAGGACAGTGAACAACATTAATGATTTAATCTGGCTACTAATCAGGGTTAAGAAGTTGCACTAAATTGTGGTTTGCTTGCTAATTGCTGAGTCAAGTTTTAATTAAAGTCTAAAGTATAGGTGGCCAGAAGGGTCCATTATTCTTTGTTTCCTTATTCTTAAAAAGCCATATAAAATTGGCCTTTCAATATTTGGAATTCTATTTGTAATTTTCTAGATTATCGTTTCCTTTTCCTTTTCCTTTTCTACTTTTTAATAGGAATTTTGGGTTTAATTAAATTTTAAAATATTAAATTTGTTATAGAAAGTTTTGTGAAATCCAATTTAGTTATTAAAACTTGGGAAGGAAGAAAGGTCAAGCAATGATTGAGCATTGATTGTGCAATTTGAAAGGACATGGTTTAAGCTTTCTTCGCAGCTAAGATGAAATTGGTTGTCGATTAAACGCTTTAAGTAACAAAAGCTGGAGCAATTAAACGAGTGTCCTTATTAACGCATAGGCAATTAACTGTGCAAATCTATAGTCACCGATCTTGTTAGACCTAGTTTTTTCATCCATGGACCTAAAAGACGGGTCGTTAAACATGGCGGCAATTGGAGAGAAAAAGAGCGGTTTGGGCTTAAAATAGACTTTCCAAATCACACTAGGGGCCTAGACAAATTGAAGGGACCGAATTCTTCAAAGTTTAGGAAGGATTTGCCTTACCAGATCACACTAGCAGCTTGCTTACTTAGTGCTTGCATCTTGAAAGGGAAGAGCTCGATCACACAGATAGACTGAAGAATCATTTACCCCACTAAGGAGCAAACAACAAAGGTCGAAAGACTTGCTTGCCTCACTGAGAAAGAAAGAATTATAGACTATAGCCAAGGCTGATCGGACGCGTGTTAGAGCACGGCCAGGGTTATTGTCTCAGCTGGAGGAATACAAAGTCTATAAATAGAAGCAAAATCAAAGAAATAAAGGTCCAGTATCAATCAAACAAATCAAGCCCAACGATTGCTCAAAATGCACCCTTTATCCTTTTTATCATGTAATTTCTAGTTTTTGTTGATGCTCTTTTTGGGGGGGTCAACTTAGAGAGAAGTGTATGGTCTTCAGCAAGGAAGAAGGTGAGGACCTTCAGAGTTGGAAAAACCTGCAGAAGACAAGGAAGAAGAAGCAGTCGTCAAGCTTCAGACACCGGTGTGGTGCCTGCCGAAGACTCTCCAATGCTTAAGTCAGCTATATGTGGTAATTTTGACAGAGTAACAATAAATGTGAGAAAATAGTTATCCTTTTTACTCGGGCATTGTTCATTATTTATAGAGAAGTGAAAATGGAGGTTTTGCACAAAGTTTCAATATGGGACTTTGTGCAAATTGCTGTAGAGGTGACACGTGTCATAGCTCTAGGTTCTGTAGTCAAAAGCTTCGGCAGGTGTCTACCGCTTCAGAAGGGGGCCTTCCTTCAGTAGGCTAAATAGGAGGTGATGCCACTCGTCTGCTAAGGGCTTGTCCGTATCCCTGTTTAGCGTATTTCCTCTCCTAAGTGTCAATCGTCTGATGCTAGACACGCTTGGTTGATTGTGGTGTAAATAGTTTTCAATGTCTTCTCCTAGGATTTAGTGCAACTCTCGTTACAAAGAATTCAGAAACCGTTATGTGTTTGTGGGCAAACCCCACTTCTATCGTTCATTCAATATGTCAACAAGAAGTTCTTAGGATACCCGTATTACTTAAGTTATTTCTTGAGCACCTCCCCATCCATCTAGATTTCTTAGGATACTCGCATTTCTTAAGTTGTCTGAAACTACTGCACTATCGAGCCTAGTGCCACCACCAAGCTACCGAGCTTGGTGATACTATCCAACCACATGCTCATTCCAAAGGCCTTGTGGTCGAGGCCTAGAACCTCACGACTAAGAATCTGTTCCTATCTTGGCCACAATCACTCAACAAGTAGTCAAGACCAATAACGCATTCATCACTCACTCGTATCCACAACCATCTCTGACTGCGGTACTGGCACATCATACACACACCATGAAAGAATGACGTCTTTGTTACCAAGTTCGCTCGGCCCACTTGATTATTTCATTTTGAAATAATTTGCATGTAGCCGAAAAGATTCCGAGGTCAACATGATCATTATATCAAAACTTAATTCAAATTTAACTTTGTTTTAAATTTTATTTTAAAAAACTTAAGGCGAAATGTCAATTTTTGTCCATGTGGTTTATCACTTATACCACTAAGCTCCTTGTGGTTTCAATTTGAAGCAATTCGAGACAATTCTCAAGTTGTCAAATTTTTTTAAATGGAAATAAACAATACAAAATGGAAAAATTTATAATTAAAAAAAAAAATCTTCTTCTCCCTAAAATCTTGAGAAATTTTGTGGTGGGAGGGTGGTAAGGGTTGGTTGATGGGTGGGTGATGTTGGGTAGTGGCTTGTTGGGTGGGATTGGAGTGGTGGGTGGTGAGGGTGGCTTTGGGTTGGGTGGTGGTTGTAATCTAATTGTGAACTTAGGGGAGGGGATGAGAGAGAGAGAGAGAGAGAGAGAGAGAGAGAGAGAGAAGAAGTAATTTTTTTTTATTCATTAATTTTTCCATTTGTATTGTTTATTTTTAGAAGGAATGAATTTTTTAATAATTTGACTGAATTGCCGCTCCAAAAGTAACGGAAGTTAAAAAAATTTGACAGAAATTGATAATTATCCTTCAATTGCTTTAAATCGAAATTACAAGGACAAAGGTGATCAAATTGAAATCACAAGGATCTTAGTGGTAAAAGTGATCAACTACAGAAACAAAAAATAACTTTTTGTGAAAAATTAATGTTAAATAATGAAATAATTCTAATTCATCTGATCATTACTTTTCATGGTAAAATATGACCACAATATCATGGTTGCACAACAGAAGAGATGAGAAGGTTAGGCATATAGGATGATGTAATACTAAATACAACAAATACACATGGTAACATGAATTAAACCAAATTATTACGGTCTGGTTCAATTTTAAACTGTAATTAAACCAAATCAAGTACCAAGCTGATTTGGTCAATTCGGCCCAATTGATACGACCCTAGGCATCACAATGCTGTCCATTCTTAAAGTGAATCAAACCAATGGGACCTAAACAACGGGCCAAATTTTGACCCATTGGACCTCGGTTTATCTACTTCAGCCCACGGGCCAAAAGTATAGATGATCTGTAAATTGACTGCGATAAAAACTGCTGCTTTTATGCGATCGTAATGAAAATGAACAGATGTGGGCAAAGTACGTGTAAACAATGGAAAAGACAACGAATATTATTATTAAATGGAAAAAATTTGATTCGCACAGCTGCCCTCTGGTCTCCGGTCCTTTACCTTCTTCTTGATCTTGGCATTGTTTTCTCCATGATTGGAGTATACTCCATTAACCTCTCACAGTCACACTGCGTCGTCGTTTCGCTTCTTTTCCCACATTTTCTTCCCTTTTTTCTCTCTCTCTCGAACCCTTTTGTATATATAACCAATAGCAGAGCATCCAACTGCATCACAGAAGATGCCGAGCCCGGTTTTGAAAGCTGGAAGCAGACCGCCATGGGTGGGTTTGGGAGCTGCAGTTTGGGCCCAAATAGCTGCTGGAAACGCCTATAACTTCCCACTCTATTCCCCTATGCTGAAATCGGTACTGGGTTTGAGTCAGCAGGAGCTGACGATACTTGGAGTGGCCAGTGACATTGGAGAGAGTGTGGGTTTTCTTCCTGGAATTGCCTGCAACAAGTTCCCTCCTTGGGCTGTGCTTTTGGTTGGTTGTGGGTTTTGCTTCTTGGGTTATGGTGTTCTCTGGCTTGCTGTTAGCCAAACTATTGCCAGCATGCCTTTTGTTGTGGTGAGTCACCCAGTTCATATCTCTATACCTCCATTTCTCTGTTTTGGATTGTTGGCATTTTGAAATTGTGATTGGTGGGATATTGAAATTTTCAGATAGGAAGTTTGTTGTTCTGGTAAGTGTTTCTTTCTGCAAATTCACTTAAAAGATTTTCTTGTCTGAAACTTTGAATTTTGATTGCAACAGTTATAGGATGCCACAATGGTCTTGGTAGTTTTACTACTTTTCTCCGTTCTTTCTAGTGATTTATCTATTTTCTTGGGAAGCATGAGAGATTTGGTTAGGGCATGCTGATATTCCATCTGATGTTGAACTAGCATTAAATTTCACTCTTGAAAGGGAATGTAGTGATATTGAACTGCCAATTGTAGCCTACAATTTAAAGGAAATTCTTTAAATCAGTGATTAAGAAATACGAACATAGTCATTTTTTTTTCATTGTATTTTGTTTAAGGAGCTAAGCAGAATAACTGTAAACAAAAAGCATCCTTAACATGCTGAAAACCAATGCCTGCTATTGAAAATTAATTCCAGCTTCCTCTCCTTAAAGAACAAATTCCTTGCCGTATTTTCCCTTGCGATCGTTGTGTTCAGTTTATTTCCCTTTGCATTTTTTTAACAGAACTTTGTTCATTATTCTTGAGGACTGGAAACCTTAAGGATAGAATTCAGTTGCCAAGTCCAGCAATTTTCATATCTAGTAGTCTATGCGTCTATCTAGTTCAGTGCATGTTGTAGGTATCAACATCTTTTAGTGCTTTTACTTAGCGTGTATCATCTAATAAATCAAGAGCATGTTGTATGAATGGTTTGCTTACTTGAATCCTCTTGTTAAGGGGCAGGTTGGGTGCAGATTTGGAAGCTACTTTGCAGAAGTATTAGTCAAATCTAGCAAAGACAACTTAGAGATCTTTAGGAGGAATATTGGGTTTGGAGAACCAGATTTATTTCTATTTTAATATTAAGATATTGTCCAGAGTTGGGTGGTGCAATTTTAATCATTGGGTAAGTTTTCATCGGAGCAACTTCTTTTGGATGTAAAAAGTGATTAATCTTCCCCTACGTTATTTGTGGTTGGAATAATTAACCATTGCTGATGCCTCGTCATATGCATTTGTTTTGAAGATGATTATTTACCAGCTGTGGCTTAAGGTGTTCTGATAATGGCTTAAATATTTGTACTTAAGGTGTTCTGATAATGGGACTCTTCAGAAAACATTTTAGCACGAAAGGGAGGAATTCTTCATGTTTCCTGAAGATTATTGCACCAAAACTATTTAAGATTATTTCATTTTAGTTATTGCATTCAAAGTCAACTTCTTGACAATACTGCACTGGACTCTGCAAAGTTGGAGCGTATTCATTTGTCTACTCAAGCATGAGTTTGGTCAAAGCTAGAGTGACAAAGCTGAGCATATTTGTGTCATAATATGGAAAAGTAAAGGCCGGGGACATGAATGTACCTCGTTTTCGTGCTTATTCTTGAATTCTAATTTTATTGTGGTTGAGTTGGGCTCTATACTCTTGAACCTCTTCTAAGTTCCGAAGTAAATATAAAAAAAAGAATTATGATCCTAACTTTTTTTATTTGATAGGAAACTGATTAAAATATACAGATAGAAAAGGAGCCACCAGTCTGCTTTAACAAAATATGTTCCTGAGTTCAAGACATTATGTCTAACTGATTCAATTTTCAAAATTGGAATTATAAAGTCGTATAAATGTTGATTACTGATGACCAGACCTCATTTCCTCATTTCGTGTACTGTTAGTACTATCTTAATCTCACTTAAGGCGATAAAAAATCTCTATAATATCTCTTATCCTCTCTTTGTGGAGCCTTCTGCATGATTAAAATTGAAGCGATGCAAGTAGCATCATCCTCCATGTACATTGTATATGGACAAATGTTTTTCCTAAGAACACATTAAATAGATACAATCAAATTACATGGTTTTTCGGTGTCTTTTTCGGTTGACATTAGTTCATCAGATATCCACTACATTGTGATTGGTTGTACATATTTTCTTGTAACAATAAGAATCTTGTTTTGTGCATATTTTGTGTGGTGCAGTTGATTTACTTAGACTTTTCTATGCGAGCATGCTTTCATCTGAGTGGCATTCTGGTAATCTGTTGAAATAATTATCTCACCACTTTGGCATTCATTTAACTTGTCACCCCTTAGAGTTATAACCGTTCTTTGACTGCTTGCAGCTGAGGCAGCATATATGTTTTAGCTTTCACATTTGGACCTCTGACATTTCTCTTTTAATGATATGGCAGTTATGCATCACACTTTGCATTGCCACAAATAGCAATGCTTGGATAGGCACAGCTGTGCTTGTAACCAACATGAGGAACTTCCCTCTCAGTAGAGGCACTGTTGCTGGCATTCTCAAAGGCTATATCGGGCTTAGCGCTGCAGTTTATACAGTGGTATACAGTGTGGTGCTTAAGGAATCTGCCTTGAATCTGTTGTTGTTCCTTGCTCTTGGGATTCCTGTTTTGTGTTTAGCCTTGATGTACTTTATTCGTCCATGTACTCCAGCTTCTGGAGAAGATTCTTCGGAACATGTCCATTTTCTCTTCACCATAACTGTCAGTGTTTTGCTTGCAATCTATCTTCTCACAGTCACAGTAGTAAATGAGATAGTAACTCTTAGTGATGCTGTTTCCTACATTTTGGTTGCGATAATGGTTATCCTTCTGCTTTCTCCCCTTGCAATTCCGTTGAAGATGACTTTATTTCCTGCAAGGGCACGAGCTGAATCTTCAGACCATCTTGCTCTAGGAGAAGGCAATGCAACCCAAGCAGATCCTTTGTTGACACCATCCTCATCAGCTACATACCTTGGAAGTTTTCATGAGGCTGAGGATTCTTCAGATGTTGAAACACTTCTTGCTATTGGGGAAGGGGCAGTGAAGAAGAAAAGGAGGCCTAAGAGGGGAGAGGATTTCAAGTTTCATGAAGCTTTTATAAAGGCGGATTTTTGGCTTCTTTGGTTTGTATATTTTCTTGGGGTCGGTACAGGAGTAACAGTACTCAATAATTTGAGCCAGATTGGGATTGCATTAGGCGCTAGTGATACAACAATACTGTTGTCTCTCTTTAGCTTTTGCAATTTTGTTGGTCGTCTGGGTTCTGGTGCTGTTTCTGAACACTTTCTCAGGTTATTACTCATTAACTTCTATCTAACCATTTCCCGAAAAAAAAAAAAAAATTTCTTGTTTACAAGTTGTTATACAAAGTTCCGTACCATAACCAACATCACTTAATTGTTTTTGGATAGGGCATTAATATGTTCTATTTCTACTCTGGTTCTGATTTTTAGTTACAATGATGTTCTTAATAATCTTGCTAACTCACTTGGTTGACTTGTGCTCTTTTAACCTTCAATTTTGTTTTTCTGTTGAGAAAGCTTTCAAACATGGCTGCTTGTCCCTTACTGGGTGTTCTTCCGCTTTTTCCTTCGCTCTATTGTAGGGTTAGCAGATTGGAATTATATGTCTGAGTTTCTTGGATGCATTACTTTTATGTCAAGTAGAATGTGATCATTTTCTACTCTATATTTTAATAGATGAATAACTCTCTTCTGTAATAGCATAATACTAATTTGGTATATCATTTTGTACATTGCAGAACGAAAACAATTCCTCGCACATTCTGGATGGCATGTGCACACATACTTATGATTGTATCATTCGTTTTATATGCATTAGCTCTCAGTGGTACTCTCTATGTTGCCACTGCTCTGTTTGGTATCTGCTATGGGACTCAGTATTCAATAATGGTTCCAACTTCCTCTGAACTTTTCGGCTTGAAACATTTTGGTGTAAATTACAGCTTCATGGGACTTGGCAATCCTATTGGTGCAATACTTTTCTCGGTTCTACTAGCTGGTAATGTATATGATGCTGAAGCTGCAAAGCAAGGAGGGTCCACTTGCATAGGTTCTAGTTGTTTCAGGCTCACATTTATAGTTTTAGCTGGCGCCTGTGGTTTGGGGACAATCTTGAGCATAATTTTGACAATTAGAGTACGACCAGTTTACCAAATGCTTTATGCTGGGGGTTCTTTCCGTCTGCCTCAAAGTGCAAACCACTAATGATTGGAGATGTTATTATCTGTTAACATCAATCCATACAGGTTTGTGGAAGCATGCTCCAATAAATTTATTCAGATGACTAGGGAATATTTGCGGCTTCAGTCTGCTATATTATAGATACTGCCATTGCTGAGATTTGAGCTATGAGTTGCCCTCCAAGTTGGCCTTTGTTGGCTTTGTGCAAATGGCAGATTAAAGAAGAGTCATTTAGTTTCTTTTGTAACTAGCATATAAACCAAAGTCTATAGGGTATGATTTTGATTTTGATGTGCAATTAGAATTTATATATGTAATGTTTCCAATTAGCTAAGAATAAATTCTCTTTAGAAGTATTCAGGCAGGATTTGCGGATGACGCTTGTGCAACCATTTCCCACAGGGAATGCTGCATTGTTTCAATACTACAATACCATATTGGCCGTTATACCATATAAGAATTGAACTTTCTCCATTATATTCCATCACACTTGCAGACTAGCAGTTTACTTTTCTCATGTCTTCTGCCTGTTGAAATGTTGTTATGTAGCTTAGTAACTTCTTTTGATGCTTGTCCTGAACGTAACGTTGGAATGAAAAAGTCTTTCTTTTGAGGGGTTGTGGTCCTCATAATTACTTTAGCAGTATGTCTTAAGGATTCTAAAAAGAAATCTAGTTGATAGCAAATCTTCATGGTTGGTGAGTATTTATGCCTCTTAAGATGGAAATTTGTCCAAGACATTTAAAGGATAAGAAGCACAATTTTCACTCAATATCTTCACAAAAAAAACAAAAAATGATACAAGTAACCAACCAACCATCAGTGATGCAAAATGATGGCCTTGTTTGCTGTAGTTTTGCATTCCTGACAACATCATACAAGAACACTAAAATACTAGAAGTGCTTCAAATTATAATCAAATTATAAGGACAAGTGACATACAAAAAAGCAGGAGAGACCCTCTTGGCTATTAAAGTTTGCCAAATGCATGACCCACCTACACTCAAAAAAGCTAAGCAAAGTCTTGTGATGCACAAAGCCAAAACCTCACTTGGTGGAAGAACCCAAAAAATCCCATCTCTCACCATTAAATTTATATCATAAACAAATGACAGTAAGGAAGAAGACCAAACTAAAACTAAAACTAAAACTAAAACCAAATTAGAAAAAGTATATAAGAAAAAAAAAACAAGGAACTAAAATTTCATGTGGGTTTCAAGTCCTGGAACATAGTATCCCACCTGATCTCTTCAACCCCAGTCGACCAATAACCATCATCATTATATTGATCATCACCCTCCATCTTTCCTTCCTTTTGAAGATCATAAACCACAGGACTCGAAAAGCTATCGACATGAGGCCCAGAAACCACCACTGGGCTACCATTTGTGAGCAACAACCTGCTGCCTTGGTTGTTGGCCATGATAATCTTCTTGTTCCTCTTCAACATGGCGCCTCTAAACCTTGACCTGTAATTGCTTGGCCTTGTCACAAGCGCCAAAGCTGTTGCGTCTTGTTCGCGACGAATCCACGTCCTTACGTACTCAGCTAAGCACCTCTTGGTCCTCTTGATTGCCACCAAGAGCTTTCGAATGGGACGCGGACTTGTTCCCTTTTCTTTTCTAGCAAGCTTGAGGATCTCCAGCCTGTGTTTGGCTATGGAAATTCCCATGCTTTGAAGAAACTCATGGTTGAAGTAGACTATGTCTTCTTCTTCCAGCTCATTGTGAGCAAAAGCAAGACCATACTCATAAACAAGTGAGGGCTCTAGGCCAGTTTTTGACAGCCATGAGAACCAATCCATGGCTTCAAATGATGTAGGGTGACAAATATACAAAAATAAACTTGATTTTGTGGGTGTTATGATTTAGGATTTAGAGAGAGAGAGAGAGAGAGAGAGAGAGAGAGAGAGAGAGAGAGATGTGAAAGTAAGGATGGTGAAGTTAGTTGTGGTGACTTAGGCTAACTTTTGAGAGAGAGAGATCATATATATAAAGTAGGAGGAGAGGGAATGTGAAAGTAGGGATCAGGGGCCGTCCTACCCTAAGGGCAGGGTAGGCAGCCGCTTACTCCATTTTTTACCAAACCAAAAATTATTCAATACTCAGTACAATTAAATTCCTTCTGCCCACTCAAACCCAACCTAGGGATGGTGAGTTAGTTGTGGTGACTTAGGCTTACTTTTGGCTTTGCGGGGGGTTTGATTTTTGTAATGCAGATTGGTTGTTAGTTGAAACTTGAGAGTGACCAAAGAAAAAAGAAAAATGTGGGTGTGGGGTACGCTTGTCCATTATCCTCCAAAATAGGTTAAAATGGCTATCAAACTTTATGGAGTGAGAGCTACAAGGGTTCCATGTGGAATTGTAGTGCCATCAATCACGGCTGGGGAACAAAGTAGGGTGTGGCAGTGGGAAATTTCCCATTACTTGTTTTTGTGCGTTTACTTTAGTTGGAAGAAAGCAGAAAAAGAAAAAAAACTCATTTTTTTTATACAAGCGATAATGGAGGAAGGGGAATTCGAACCCTCGGGTGCAGAGTAACTGCTCTTAACTACCTGAGCTACAAGTCCCTTACAAAATATACTCAAATTTTTACTACCCTTGTTGCAAGAGTTTAATGAGACTTTGTTTAAACCAAATTAAGTAAAAGTTACTCAACTACTAAAATGATGTCTAATTATATGAATAACATATATGATGGATTGAAATTTCTGCTCTTGGGGCCTGAATTACTAACCAAATTTTGTTTCAAATTTCTCCTTTTGTTCCCTTTATTCTGGACCTAACCTTTTTGCATGAGTGCAATATATATTTCCCCAAACCACCTAAAATGATTAAAGAAATTTTGAGTCCACTAAGTTTACTTAATCATGCAATTTTTCTAATTAATAAGTTGAAAGAAGTCAATATCCTAACTGGTTGTTGTGCCATTTGATTGCTGAAATGCTATATAAGCAATCTCTGTGACATGGGATTGTGCAGACTAACTTTTTCTATATTATTCTGGGAGAAGTAACAATGATTACCATCTTACTTCATCTCACAGTATCAATCAGTAATGCAGAAAAGCTCTTTCACATCTCTAGGTCAATCTAGCTTCTGAGAACGTTACAAATGTGAGAAGGCTGTGCTTGAAAATGACCTGATCAGGTTATGGTAGTAGGTTTTGGTCTGCCGTCAACAACAAGCGATTTCTAGCGTTTGTCATCTGGGACCCTTTTCTACAATGAGACAATGTTCTCATATAGCCATGCCCTAACAACTTATGAAAATGATTTTATATAAACAACTTTGGTGGAAACAATGACATTGTAGCGTTACCAAAAACAATTGAGAAAACAAATAATTTCCCTAACATGTTTCATATGTTGCTTAGTCACTCATGTTCTTTCAAGTAAACTCAAGGGCAAAATAATTATATATTCCTCTACTCTAAAAATCAAAGTAGGAAGGGGAAGCTGGATTTAGTGACACACACTGGTGCTTAGATGTTTCAAACTTGAGACCACTGATCTTAGACCAAACATACTTTTTCATTATGATATGACCCGAGTGGCAATATATATTACTTTACTTGACTATTCAAAAATAATGAAAGGGAATATGAAAAAACATGGAATGGGCAGTCATACTGGACTAATCCTTTTTTTTTTTTTTTTGTGCTCTTTTTTTGGGTACCACATATACTCGACTATTCCATTGCAAAGTTTAGCATGCCAGTTTTAAGTCAATCTGTACCTTGACTTCTGCTTTAGCCTTGTAATAATAAAACAGTAAACTGACCTCATAAAGGCAAATCATAGTGTTCAAAACACCAAAAAATCCCCAGTGCAGCTTTGGTCGGTCGGCTAGCTGCCTTTAATTGAGAGACTTGTCTTTGACTGTCCTCCAATCTGCCCAATAAAAAGAAAAGGAATAAAATGGCTTTGTTCTTTTGTTGGATCAAAACTCAAATTAGTCTCTCAAAATGCTAATTTAATAGTAAACAATTGCGTTTTGTTTGCGTCCAAATTTGTGGCATGAATTCACATGCTCCTATATCAATTACGTTTTAGACTAGAAGAGGTTCACGGGCCCAATCTGTGGAGCACTATTTCCATGTGATTCATAACAAATATTCTTTCTTTCCAGAGTGTATAAATGATTCTGTCGATGATTAAATATTAGGAGTCTTTGAAACAAACAAAAAATAAAAGGTACCTTGTTTTTGTCTAATAAAAATAATAATAAATAAAAGGTATCTGATTTTATACAAATGAGGTTTAAGATCCTGCAACAGGAGCCCAGTTTTCATCTCTCACATGATGTTCTTGCAGTATTGGATGCAGTGATTTTATGGATGCTCTTTGCACAGTGTGAAATTCATTTTGCTTTTTTTTTGGTCCAAATCTGATGTCATTGAACAACCCAAACGAGAAGGAGCAAAACAGAGACAAAAGCAAAGGAATACAAACAGAGTTGGATCAAGAAACAATTAGGACTCATTAATACAGGGGCATGGGAGCCCATCAGAAACAAGGACACGCATCAGAGACGGGTGGTTGGTTGACCCAACTTTCCAGTTCCACCGCTCTTACACCTATAAATGCTGCGACGTGGGCAGCTCAATTCCTTTTACGGGGATCCTGTTCCATTCGATATGGAGGAAGACATATGAGACCTTCCTTATCTCCTGAATGAGGGGATAGATTGTCAAGATTCTATTGCCAACAGCCCCTTTGATCCCATCACTCAAAACCTTAGAGTGAGTTTCAAAAGACACACGATCAAATTGCATTAGTTTTGCTAACGCCAACGCATAATTTTGCTTGTTTGCAATAGTTGTGGTTTATTGTTTACAAGAATCCCTTTTTAGGGTTGTTCATTTTTTCTGTATCACAAAAGGTATAGTTAGGTATTACCAATGTTTCACCAAACTCTCCCACCCTTTTTATATTAGCACCTTGACTGTATGTCAATTGGGTGTGTTTGTTCTTCTTTTTTTTTCTTTTTTTTTAAGTTTAAAAAAACTGGTTTACGATTCTTTTGTGAAAAAAAATATCCAAATGCCTTGGAGATTTGAAAGTGATTGTCTCATACTTTTACGGGCAACTGCAAACCATGTTTTCTCTTCTATTTTTATCACTTTTTTTTAGGAAATTTCTTATTGAGGGGGGAGATAATATACTAAACTTACATACATTACACAGATGCTGACTTGAATCCAGACCCCTTCCTAAAGAAAAAAATTGCTCTAAACCATTACATTAGTAGGTCTTTTATTCTTTTTTTTTATATATATAAAAAGGATTGTGAATATATTATTTTATCCTGATTTATTGAACTATCTTATCTTTTGGCATATTCGTTAACCAATGGCAATTTGTGTGATTTTGAATGTTTCAAGACATTCTCATATTTATAAATATAGATTTTTTATTTTTTATTTTTTATTTTTATATTCTTATTTGGGCAAGGTCGATCTTGAAACCACTTTCTTTTCTGAATTTCTATTTACATGGGAAGAAGGGAAGTGTTTTCCTTCCATAAAATAAAGATGACGTTGGCACGCATGTGCGGGCCACAAAAAATTTAAAAAATTAAAATTAATAATATAACTTCTATTTAATCCACATGGTGCTATATAATTGGATTTGTGGGCACCACATGCGTGCCACGTCAACAAACTAAGACTTTTTGATGAAATCCAACAGCATGGACAAAATTGATGAGAACGTGAAAGATGATCCATGACCAGAAAATGCTATAGCTAATAGTTTCATGAATCTGAGTGACATTTTGTAAGTAATTTTTTTCCTTTTTATTACTGTGGAGGGGCATTTAAACTTGGAATCTCTCACAATTTTGGAAAGAAAAATATTACTAAACCAATAGCTAAATCTTATAACAAAATGAACTAAAATATCCAAATTAATATGTTTATAGTCATGTTAACCAATGATATCATTTTGGGTTTTTAATCACAATGGTCCCTCAACTTAAACTAGAGTTTTATTTTTTATCCTCCAACTAAAATTTTGGGCCATTTTGGTCCTCTAACTCTCTCATTCGTGCTAATTCAGTCATTCAGCCACATTATGTTGAGTAAAATTGTCAATTTGAGCACAAGTATATACTAAAATGACATGCCCAGCTCTCTACTACCCCATTTCCCCCAAATTAAAACCCTAATTCACCTATATATCCAATTTCTCTAAAATTGAAATCCTAGATCACCAATATCCCAAAAATTTCCCAAATTCAAACCTTAAATTGTCAATAGAACCCCATATAATAATGAGTGATGATGATTTCGACGCTCGAAAATCATCATCAAATTATGAGGTTGTCAAAAGTTAGGAAGAAATGGGATAAATTCACACATATTATGGGACTTGAACCGAAGACCACTTGGAGTACACCAAAGCCCTGACCAATGCAACTAACACACATTGGTTATGTATTCTGCCAAACTTCTAACTTATTGCCAGACTTGTCTATAAAATAGAAATGCCACCCTTTCCAGTCGTGTTCTAGTCTAGTCCAAGTTCCAACGCTCTGTTCCTAGTAGAGCTGGTTTCTTCTCTGCTACCTCTACAACTACAACCAAGCTCCCTTCTGTAAATGTGAGGTTTAGGCTACAACACCTCCGATTATGTTCAATGATACATCGTCGTTTATGTCACTTTCGGTCTCTCTCCACTCTCTCTGTACCAACTTCACTAACCCATCTCTTGCAATGCAACAAAGATATCCACAAGCTCTCTCTACTCGGCCGAGTAACAGAGGCACGCCAGATGTTCGACGCAATGCCTCGAAGAGACTCGGGCTCTTGGAACACTATGATTTCAGGGTACATCCAAAACGGGCTTTTGAACAAAGCCCAAGAGCTCTTTGATTCATTCCAAGGCAAAAATGTGAGAACTTGGACCATTTTGCTATCTGGATATGCGAGACATGGGCGTGCACATGAAGCTAAAGCGGTGTTTGAGTCAATGCCTGAGCGTAATGTAGTTTCTTGGAACGCTATGGTTACTGCTTATGCGCAAAATGGTTTGTTAAGAAGTGCTAGGGATGTTTTTGATCAAATGCCTGTGAGAAATACAGTGTCGTGGAATTCAATGATTACCGGGTACTGTCATTGTGGTATGATGGGCGAAGCTCGTGAGCTTTTTGATCAAATGGAGGAGAGGAATATCGCCTCTTGGATGGTTATGGTTTCTGGGTATGTTGAGATAGGTGAGTGTTGCGAGGCTTGGATGGTCTTTTTGATGATGTTGAGGAGCAGCGTGCGGCCAGACCAGGCCATATTAGTTGCCGCATTATTAGCAGTGATGAGGTTCAATAAATTGGAGTTGATCGAGAGTTTGAGGGTAATGGCTTTGAAGACAGGGTATGAGAGCAATGTGGTTGTGGGCACGGCATTTTTGAATGCTTATATAGCAAATGGGAGTTTGGAATATGGGGTGAAACTTTTCGAGAGAATGCAAGAAAGGAACGAATATTCATGGTCGACAATGATTGCAGCATTTTCACAGGGTGGTAGATTGGATGATGCCATTGCATTGTATGAGAGAGACACTGAAAAAGGTGTCGGTACACAGACGGCAATGGTAACTGCCTATGCTCAGAATGGGAGGATTCAGGAAGCAAGACATATATTTGATGAGATTGCCAACCCTACTGTGGTCACATGGAATGCCATGGTTGCTGGGTATGCCCAGAATGGAATGCTTGAAGAAGCAAAAAATATTTTTTACAAAACCCCTGTACCAAATGCTGCTTCATGGGCAGCCATGATTTCTGGGTTTATCCAGAACGGACAAAGCAGAGAAGCTCTGGAGGTCTTTGCTGAGCTTCATAGTTCAGGAATTGTTCCAAATTGTTCAAATTTCACCAGTGCTCTCTTTGCGTGTGCAAACATTGAAGACGTTGGGATGGGTAGACAGATACACTGTTTTGTTATTAAAACAAGGAACCAATTTAATTCATTCATTGGAAATGGGTTGATATCCATGTATGCAAAGTGCAAAAGCGCAGATGTATCACAAGCTTGTAGGATAAAGAGAGTGGGAGACTCCATATCTTGGCTTTCAGAGAGTCTCACTTTGGATGATGCTCGAAAAACTTTTGAACGAATGCCAAGACGCGATGTGGTGTCATGGTCTGCTATTATATCAGCTTATGAACAAGCTGGGCAAGGAGATACTGCCTTCAAACTGTTCTTTGAAATGTTACAGAGAGGATTGAAACCAAACGAATCAACAATAACCAGCCTCCTCAGTGCTTGTGGGTACCTGGGCGCGACCAAGCTTGGGGAACAAATTCATGCCTTGATACACAAACTTGGACTGGATACATGTTTGTTTGTGTGCAATGCTTTGATAACAATGTACTTCAAATGTGGAATTCTAGATGGCCTTGGTATCTTTCGAGAGATGCCTGATCGAGATATTGTCACTTGGAATGCTGTTTTGACTGGCTGTGCTCAAAACGGATTAGGGAAAGAAGCTGTTGAAGTTTTCAAACAAATGGAAACCACTGGGATTTCTCCTAATGAAACTAGTTTTCTGGCACTTTTATGCGCTTGTAGCCATGCTGGGTTAGTAGATGAAGGATGGGCCTATTTCAATTCCATGAGCCAACATTATGGGATTACCCCGTCTGTTTATCACTATACCTGTATGGTTGATCTCCTTGGGAGGGCTGGATGGCTTTCTGAAGCTGAAGATCTCATTCGGAGCATGCCAGTAAAACCAGATTCTGTCATTTGGGAAGCACTTCTTGGTGCCTGTAGGATCCATCGTAACACTGAACTTGGCCAGAGAGTGGCTGAAAGGCTTTTCCAAATGGGAACAAAGAGATCCGGAACTTATGTCTTATTATCAAATATGTATGCATCTAGAGGTATGTGGGGGAAAGTGAGAGAAATAAGGGAAATGATGAGCGATAGGGGAGTGACCAAAGAACCTGGAATCAGCTGGATTCAGATCAAGAATAAGGTTCACTATTTTTTAATGGGGGAGAAGGCACATGATGAGATTAAAGAGATTAACATGGCCGTAAATGAGTTGTACAGACGCTTCAGAGCAACAGGTTATGTGCCGGACACTAATTTTGTTCTACATGATGTGGCAGAGGAGCAAAAAGAGGATGACCTTCTCTACCACAGTGAGAAACTTGCTGTTGCCTATGGAATCTTGCAGACACCAAATGGGGCTCCAATTCAGATTTTGAAGAACCTCCGGATATGTGGTGACTGCCATTCGTTTATGAAATTTGTCTCCAGTGTTGCCCAGCGCAAAATTATTCTTCGAGATGGAAATAGGTTCCACCATTTTCAAGATGGTTTGTGCTCTTGTGGTGATTATTGGTGACCTTGGTGGCTAAGAAGAAACCTTGATTTCTACCTAGTTGGAGAGTGCAATCACAATGTTTCATATTAGAGGGCACAATAATCTCTTCACTTCCCAATTCCAGTTAAAGCCCTTTTCCATGGCCATAAATAGATGAGAAGAGTTCCAGATATGATACCATATATTTAATCTCACAGGAAATGTAGTTGTCACTGCCTATTGATGTTCAGAGGACGGTTCTGCTAAATGTCAAAATTCAATTTTATAGATACATAGGAGATTTATTCAGAAATTTTCTATCATACAGAATGATGATTAGGGATGCATGGATGCTGCATTTCTTGTTTGTATATTAATACCTTGTTCTTTAATACTAACTGCCTATTGCATCTATTTAAAGTAAAATTTCACATATTCAATTCTTAGAAACAGAGGCATCACTTGAAAAGAAAAGGCCAAAGAGGAAATTCAGGTTGAAAGAAGAGAGAGATTACACACCAGTTATACTCTTGAATTGAAAATTTCTTTCTTTCTAACATCTGGTGATTGTTGAGAAAGGGCACATTGAAAGGGATATTGAGAATTTTCATTAAAAGCAGGATGTTCAAACATAGTATCATCCAAAAACATAAAAATTTTATTACTGGAGATCAAAAACAAAGTATCACTTACAAAACAGCATGTTGCTGATCATACATTTACAACAGTATTTAATGTGGGGGAAAAAGAAAGGAACAAAGGGGAAGTACTTGAGGACCAAGGAAACAATTGTGTGACTACTTTTGAATTAATTTCAATATAACCTACAAGTGGTGGCAATGACTATAGAAGTATTTTCCTCCCAAAACATTCTATGAATTCTGAATCAACCTATCAGAATTCCTCAGAAGTATAAAAGAGAATTATAACTGGAACAAGGGCACACCCCCTCACCCCCTTCAACCTTTCCAAACTCATCTTCCCTCCTTCTAACTTCCTGATCAAGGGTCTACTCGTACCGGTTTTCCTTCAACTGTTCAAATCACATAGGCAGCACCATACCCAAATAAATAAGAGTAGTCTTGCCTGTGAAAATCTGCGTAAAACCACCATATTTTTAAGAGGCAGAAGCAACCATTCTCAAATCTTTACAAGAAGGATCATTCAGATTTGCTTCTGAGACTATAAACATTGCCAATTATTCCAACAATGCTGACGGCTATTGCCATTATTAACATCAACCATGACAAAGTCTTCTCTACAAGGCTCAACCCATCCCCTTTCCGGCCTAACTTTAATGCGATAAGGGAAGGAAATATAAACCCCAATGACACAGCTGTTGTTGCCCCTGTAAATTTAAAAGCCGTCCAAATGTTGGGAATCACGGTAGATCCTAAATAAATAAGTCCCAACAGGACCAGTGTCAATATGAAACATCTCTTCCTACTCTCCGTGAGTGGAGGCGATCCCTCAAACACCAAGGCATCCACAGTTTGCCTCAAGGAAAAATGGACAACGGGGAAAACAAGAAGCAAATGAAAAATGTATCCAACCCTGACAATATAATTTAGCACTGAACTGAAACGGATTCCAAGGTCCCTATCAAAGTTGGTCAGAATATCAGATTCTGTATCTTTCCCAAAGAGTAGATACCCTGCTATGGCTGTCAAAGAATAGATCACAACGCAAAGAACAGTTGTTATCCTTCCAACCCGATTCATCTTCTGAGGAGACGGCCCTTCAAGCTCATTATATATAGGTTGAACATTAAAGTGGCAAACATAAGCATTGGTCATGATAGGAATCACCACAAGCAAATCCAAGATTGCCTTTTTTGACCCGAAATCCGGTGTCATCCTTGGAGACTCGATTTTCCCTTCAACAAGCTTAATAAACGCAATGCCACAAGCAACCACAACAAACACAACTGCAAGAGCTACAGATGCAGCTGAAGTCAAGCTCAAGGAATCAATCTTATCCAAGGCACAAAGTGGTGCTAGAAAAACCACCACCGTAGCAAAAATCAAAAGCATTCTGTGATCCCAGACCCCATGCCCCAACCATTGATCAAAAACCCCCATATGATGAAGTGAACCAGACATAACATCACCCATAATTATCAAATACACCACCAACACGCCTGCATTGTTGACAATTATGCAAATCTCCGATAAGATCCTTGCTGGTCTCCCCAATGCACATTGGACAACCTCCCCATACGATGAGGCCTTACACGAAACTGAAAATCTAACCAACAATTCAACACTAATTTCTGACAAAATACCCATCAAAATTATCAAGATAAAACCCCAAACCAAGCCAAGAACTTTCATGGTAGCAGGCAAAGCCATAATCCCAGCCCCAATGATAGAAGTTGTGAGATTAAACACGGCCCCAGAGATTCCAGACCCTTGTTTAGACCCCTCAACAATAAGGGGATAACTAGCAATATCAAAATCAAGATTATCATCAAAGTCATCACCACCATCCTGCCCATTTAAATTCTTCGAATCTAGAAAGCTTTCCTCATCAAAAGAGGACAACTTGACATGGGATTTGGGAGGAACTGCTGGGTTTTCAGAATCATATAGTGATTGCAATTCTAAATGTGAGTTCTTGGGGATAGCTGAATAGTTACTGTCCATTATAATATGAACAAAGAAAAACGATTTAGATCTGAGAAAAGAATAGGAAGATGCATGAAAAAACTTACACACGGAAATGGGTTTTTAGAATTCTGATGGGAAAACCAAAAAAGATTTGAGCTTCTGATGATTTTCTCGGCGTGATTCGATTAAGAGATGCGCTGGATCTTTGGATCGCGAGGTCAACAACTTCCCTCTCTTCTGCGACCAATGGAAGAGAGAGGTGTGGGAAGTAAATAAGGTTTCCAATTGGCTGATATTTCAAACGTGGACTTCCGCGCCGTGGATTTTGGATTTTTTTTTTTCGTTGATGTTTCAATTTGGAATTCTTCTATTTTTTATGTTTCAATTTGGATTTTTATTGGTGAATTAAGGATTTCTGCGAAACTCAAGATGCGGGCTGGGGTAGACATATGGTACGAACAAAGTAACAGTATTTATATAAGTATGTGAAGCCTTTGGGTTTGGGATACTTAAAGTGAAGAAATGCTTAAAGATTAAGGTAAGCCATGTGATAGGAATAAAAGAAAAAGAAAAAGATAGGCTATGTCTTTGGTATTTAATCTGAAAGCTTCCAAAGAAAAGGTTAGTATATTATCTGAAATTTATCTAGGATTTGGTATTTAATCTCAAAGCTTCCAAAAATATGTGAAAATATTTTGCTATTATTTATTATTGGCATGTTTCATAAACTTACAAGCAATCGCTCGATTAAAAAAGTATATATGGGTTAAGACAGTTGAGCAGGGCAGTGAGTTTGTCGCCTTGCACCCAAGTTCGAATTCCCCTCTTTATAGATTAGAGTAAATTAAACTATCGCTTATATTAAAGGATAAAGTATCGCTCTATTTTTTTTTTAACAAGTAAAAAAAAAAAAGGTTTCCTAAACTTAATAAGAATTAAAATTATGAGTAATGAAACAAACAGGCCCAACGCATAAGACATAGTAGTTGTCACAATCCATTGGAGCCCAAAGGAGCCCATTCAATGAGCCTGTATTTAGCCCAGCATAAAACCCTCGGCCTGCCACCTAGGGTTTGGATTAAGAAAAGACCAGATTGATTTCCTCCTTTTCTTCACAGAAATCTATTTCTTTCTTCTTAGGTCATGTATTCACTTTTTTATTACTTCAAACAGAAACAAAAGCAAAACATTGGTAGGTTAAGCTGATCCTAAGTTATAAGGGGACCCACCGTTTTTTCTTCCCAGGTACAATCATAGTGATTAGGCTCCTCAGTCAACAAGGATTTTTTTTTTCTTTGGTTTTTTTTTTGGTGTGGATAATTCAGCTTTGAGGGACACAGCAGATGAATTTGAATATAGGCAGCTTCTAGGAGATTCATGTAAAAAAGTACTGGTGTTCAGATTCATCTACTTAAATTTAATGTATTTAGATATGTCAAATCACACTCATTCAACAGCAATTAACTTAATGATAATATATTTGTATTAAGTTAACTATTTGTGTGGTTTGTGTATATTTATATTAACCCTTAAAATTATCGTATTATATTGATCCGGCTGACGACCTTTACGTCTGAATTATGAGTGCAACCTTTCGACTTTCAAAAAGGATAGTGGTAATGCTGCACCAAATTTCATTATTTTGGTCAAATTTGTCCTGTACAAGTGGTGTCCTCGAATAAAGAATCCCCGGAGTTGTAATTGGAAACATGGCTTAGTTTCTTAAAGTTAATCAAAATTGTGGTTTGACTCCTTTATGACATGTACCATTTGAATGTGACTTTAATTTAATTAGTCTTTGGTTGAACCTGTGCAAATACAATTCCAAAGATTTCCAGATCATGGGGGAGACTGGGGCAGAGAGTCTTAATCAACAATCACACACCATATTTTGTCCCTTCTTTTATGCATTTCTGGTCCAAATAATTCAGCCTCTCCCTCTCTCAATACCTCATTCTTGACAATGACCTTTTCCCCTATTTTTCGCATTAGTGTTTTCTCAGTTGGATCAAGGGATAATAAGCTTCCAATATTTTATTTAAATATAATCTTATGATATATCCATGCATGAGAAATTGTGATTTACTACTCATCTGTTAATATATCATGATATTTTCATGGATGAGAAAATGTGTATATCTCAAGAAAGTGTTGTCCCTTTCTAATCTGAATATGGATGGACACAGAGTGGTGCACCATACAATAACATAAATGAATGGATGAGGTGGATGGATTACTGGAGCAAAAACTATTTTTTATTTTTTATTTTTTAAAAATTTCCATTTGCTGTCTATAGGCCATAGGAATGTCTACGAACTCTATCGATCGCCACCAGCCCCCACCAACCAAGTGAAGGTAGTCAAATGCTTAAATTGTAATGTGTTTAGCTTGTGAAATCTCAGTGGTTAACGTAAGAACCTTGGTTAACGTAAGAACCTTTACCACCTAATAACAGGGAAGGTTACAATAAGTTTGATTATGACAAAGGAAGAACATAATGAATAGGAAGAATATCCTTCCGTTGATAATGATGAGAGAGGTTACAAGTATATCGAAAGTAAACAAGGCCATTGTTCCCTTTTGGGAGTCTAAGTCCTTATTCATTTATTTATTCTGGAATATGAAAATTTTCTTTGAGTAGTTTAGAGCGGCAATTTGCCCATTGTATCTCTCTATATTTATCAAATCAAGACTATTTTTTGGTTATTATGCAACTCTTATTCTCCTTTTATGTGCAGTTAGATCGCTGGAGGCTGATTATTCTCCGCACTTTGTTTTTACATGTTCTTCTTGGTTAGATACAATGGGTTATATGGCGGCGAGGCTTCTATATACGGTGGTAGTCATGAGTTAGGCATACTATACTAGATTTTAGTTATTTTAGTTTATTAGTTGTTAACGTGGATTTTCTTTTTAGGTTGTTGTCACTTTCAAGTTGTTTTTCTTCATGAGTCATCGCTTATGCAATTATGTTGATATTCGTATCTTGTACACGTCTTTAATGTAATACTGAAGTTGTTTAATGAACATCTTTGTTTGTAAATAAAAAAAAATGAAGAGATTTAAAAGCAAGAATGTGAATTTGACGGAAATGCATGAAATTTCACTCAACCGCTCCCAAGAATTTCTCCTCACAACACAACCAGCCTATCCTATCATCACAATCGATTCAAAATAAGCATCAAACTTTTTTTTTTATGGGTGAAAAAGCATCCAGCTTATTAGGCTAAAATGGGACGGACCCACCATACTTAGAATAAATTGTAATGTGGGGCCATGGTGCTATGTCCGAAAGGTGACGATAGTACTAAGCACCAATTTGGCTAATGCCGACATGTGGTTCAATGAATGGCAGACCCACAAGTCACGACCAAAAGAAGAAACAAAGAAATTTGAAAAATGGTGAAGCACCTGCTTTTTCTGTACGTATTAAATACAGAAAATGGGGATCACCGATCATATGGACAGAAAAATCATGTCGATAGGAAAATTTTCGATTCAATTTTTATTTTCGAAGATGATCTAAATTCAATTAATTATATCGGTTTTTTTATATAAAAAATTAACAGTAATTGTATTTGATAATTGGACACAAAAGACCAAATACCGATAAAGAGTTAATACAAAAATAAATGCACAATAATCACGAAAGGGTTAATTCAAATACATTTCAACCTAACAGTCACACACCTAAGCAAATTAGACATGGAATTCAATGTAACGTAGAGAAAGGGAAAGACTGAGAAAGGAGGGGGGAGGAAGAGGAGATGGGAGGGGATGAGGGGATTTGGAGGTGGCAGCTGAGTTCTTTTTTTTTCTTCTCTAGCTCTTTAGGTTTCTCTCGGTTTTGTTTTAAATTAACAAACTTTCGTCTATATATCGGTTTTGTCTTAAATTAATAAGAATTTCCATGCAATGGAGATGTCACTGTGACAGTCTTCCAAGCTAATAACACATTTTTATGTGAGAAAATTGAAATGCATGATAGTGTGTGATTGGCTTGAGATACTGCCACAGTAGCATTTCCGTTTATTGACACTCATTGAACTTAAAAAGACAATAATTTTACCCTCCATGTTTTTTCTTTAATTTTCTTAATTTAAAACCCAAAATAATAATAATAATAATAACAAGATTGACCCCATGGAATGGGCAATGGCACTTGTTCGCCATGGCCGCAGGTCACTATCCCTTCCAGTTAAGAGATCGAAAGAGCTTTAGGGTTGGGTAGAAGAGAAAACCTTTTTGGCGTGTTACATGTTTTTGAATTGGGCCCCATCCTTATTTCTGTAATTTTCCCCCTGTTTTATATATACAAATTAAGCCTAATTCTCTCCTATAAAAAAAATTTAAACAAAACTAATTGTCAATCCTAAGCTGCAGTCTCAATCCTGCCCAATTTAAAGCATGTTTGTTTGATATGTGTGTATATTTTTTTTTTTATATAAATTTTTTTGCATATATATTAAACTGTGATTCACAGAAAGAATGAGCATTTCCTTCCAGGAAGAAGGAGACAAGTAATATCCATCAATAATCCTCGCACTTTTCTTTTAATTTTTAAAAAAATTTATTTTAGTTATTTTTTCATTCATTTGGTCCCCAGAGGACCACGAGAATGTCATAATCATTTCACTATCAAATGCACCAAATTTTAAAAGCCAAAATTAAATAAAACTTCAAAGTACCCCGGTCAATATATCAAGATAACTAATCAATAATGCACCAAATTAGTCAATACATCACGATAGTTTCATTAGTTTATGTCGTGATACATTCACAAAAGAAAATAGAGGAGAAAATAATAGATTACTCGCAATTGCTTAAAGCCAAATCATGATGTCAAGAAAGTCCTTGTAATCAAATCAATGATAGGATGCGGAGAATTAAATTAAGAAAGAAGCCTTTTGCTAGAAATTTACTCGCAATTTCTTCGTTTAGTTTAATGGACCTCACTTGCAATTTCATCGACGCATTTTCACCTCTGTTCTGTGTGGTCCCAAATTTTCTTCATCACGTCTATTATTGACTTCTAATCCAAGTCATGCAATAGAAACCTAAGGTTGCAATCTACTTTAGAGCGCAATTACTAAACTCTTAAAAGGGACAAGGCCATCAAGAAAAGAGAAATACATGGACAAATAAGTAAGTTAGGTTACACAATAAGTAATGGTTGGAAAATTAGATTAAAGTCACTAGCTCGTGGGCCTGCGATGTGTTTTAAGTTGCTTATGCGTGTGAACTGTAAACTACGTTACTCAATAAGTAATTGTTGAAAATATATCACGCTCCCACGAGCAACTAACGTTGAATTTTTTTTTGATATAATGAATTATACCTCGATGGGACAAGAATACTATTTTGATTGTTTGACAACATCAAGGCATGCGGAGTTATTAGTTCATGGTTGACAATAATGAAAATGACCATTAGCTTCAGTTGTGTCATATATTATAAATTCTCCGGTGCAAGATAAATGTAATAAGATTGTTGTTTTTTTAGTACAAACGATAGTCTAAATTAAAAGAGAGGAGAATTTCTCATATACACACAACTATAATGTCGTGGGAGTTCGAATTTGAGGCCTCTAATCTGCAAGTTAATGTCATTTTTCACTGGACTAGACCCCGTTGGCAATAAGATTGTTGTTAAATGCGAGTGACTGTATGTAACTCATATTTCGCAATACAGCCAGTCGACCTGCGACTCACATTTCACAACCATCCGTCCCCATTTATCTTGGAAAACCTCATCATACGCACAATATATAAGATGCATGCACCAGTTCAAATTCAATCCAGGGAGAAGCAATTCGAGGACGGTGGCTTTATCATAAATTTGTCCCTACCTAAAAGAACAATTGTGAGGCCTTTGCATAAAAATATTCAAATAAAAAAGTGAGATAAGGATGAGAACTGAGAAGACAAAAGGCTTTTTTTTTTTTGGGTTATAGAAACTTTTATAGATAATTATAAAAAAACGGTGACAAAAAATCTCATCATTCATTATATTATCTATAAATAAATTGTAGAAAAGTTACTTACCTCCTCCTTGGTGATGATGACCAAGGATGTCCTTATCGTAATATAATCTTGTACCTATACTTTCTGTGAATATGATACTGTATTTATGTCCTAAACGGCATGTTTGAATATTAAATAGCATTTTATAGAAGTGAATTAGGCTAGTTGATTGAGAGATTGTGTATGTTTTCTTGCACTTACGTTCAATCTCTCAACCCGTTTAGAATATAACTTTGTAAATAAATACATAAATAAACCTTTCGAGTTTAAGATTTATAGAACTTTTCCGTTTTGAATTTAAATTGAAAACCATACGAGTATTATGGAGAGAGAAAATGAACATATAATACGAAATGACATCAATTTATAAAACCAATATCACTACCAAAAAGAAAATTTTAACAAAGAATCCCAAAACGTACATCTCATTAAACTAAAAAAATCCAAACACTTTTTCATGCACGTGTACAAATTAACTTCTTTTTCTTTTTTTTTCAACAATTGTTCTATATGAATGAGATTCAAAACAAGAATTTCCACAATAAAGTGGAGATTGAATTTCATTAAATTAAACTATTATTGGCAAATCATATGAATTGAACAATTGAACATGCAAAAAATGGCATTTATTCTTTTGTTCCAATTGACTTGATCACATGATAAGATATGGATGGTGGTAATGGGCAAAAACGAAGTTGACCTTCACCCGCTGATAAAGACCTACCCATGGATAGAGGGATGATTTTCATATGGGTTGGGCTAAAATAGTTTTGTGGGCTGCGGAAAATGACCCAGAAGATTCTCCTTTTCTTAGTTTGGGTTCGGGTATAGCACAACCACTCTTTTCTTTTTCCCAAAAAGATAATAAATAAATAAATAATTATTCACAGACCATTTGACACTTGTTGACTAGTGATATCAGATTCGAAATTCCATAGCACCTTAGCAGTGTGTGTGAGAAAATCTTCCTAACTTCGACAGAAAAGAAGAAGAAGATAATACTAGGGAAACTAAAATAAATTTCAAAATCTTGAATTCGAACTGGTGTCGTAGTGTTTCATTTATTCATATTTGAGTATGTTCACGTACTGCTATGTTACCTTGACGTCATTTGTGACTAACATAGGAAAGATAATAATAATAAAAAAGTTTACGGTGGACCAATAATTAAGTAATATAATTAGATAAATGCTGTCAAGACTGATTTGGGTGTAGCCATCATGCACTATGGTCAAGAACCTAATTCCAAAGCAACGTCTTTTTTGGTTTTGACAGAAAAGGTAAGAAATGAGATATGGGGGTCTAAATGTAATGACTCATATGGCATTATTATGTAAGAAAGAAGGGAAGAGAAAGACAAGCCAATGGAGTATATGCTAAGAAAAAGACTTGTACGTGAGACAATGGGACAAAGACAAGCCCATAGAGAATTTCCTAGTACTATTCGCCTTAGTCTTTTCTTATCACTTGAGGTTTAGATCTTAATCTACTATAAAAATAAAATAAAAACTTCTCGTTTTATTTCTCTTTCTCTCCCACTCAAGAGAATATGGCCTTTGTTTTATTCTCATTCAAGGGCGCAAGTCTTGTGCCCTGTCATAAATGGGACCACATGTGTATGGGACTCCGAACTTGACCACTTTTACGATTTTTTTAGTAATATTGTTACGTGTTGTTATCAATTCACTCATATGATAGTCTAAAACTACAAGATGAGGAGATTTCTCAAGGTGCTTCGAACCTAAGACTACTCGTCTGCAAATTAAGGTTATTTTTCACTGGACTAGACATCGTTAACAAAATATGTATATTTATTAATAATTTAATATAAACTTCGTCCACCCATATCATAACACATGATAATAACACCATGTGACATGATTATAGTCATACCCAAAAATTTATCACATGTCATTAGTTGGAGAGGTTTTCAAAATGCTTTAGGTCAAACATCACTTTACCTACTTTAGAAAAATTGGTTATATGGTACTATCTACTACATGTTATGAGAAGATAATGGAAAATATTAAACAATCGTTACATACAGAAATCCCTCACCTTGAGCACTGCACATCCTTTAAGTCAACCCCATAACATGTCACGAATGAAGTGCTATCCACTCCAGGGACTTCATTTTCTGAACATGCATTGCCTCCTTTTAAGATAAGAAACGTGTTCATATTAGAAAGAGAGATGCTAGATTCCTAGCTATAGTAACTAAGCCACGCATGATGAAGAAAAAACTTACATGAATCGGGTTCATGAAATCCTTCTCTCTTTCTTAAATTAAGTTTTTTATGCATGCACGATAAGTAATTATTCAATAATCAGCCACCCAATTAAGTGGGTACGTACATAGTAATTTAACTTGTCAATTAAGTAAAGCAGTTTAGTATAATGCTTTAACCACTTGAGCTATTTTAAATGAGAGCTAGCTTATCTTTCCAAAATCCTAGCTCCTTATGCCCCAAAAAACATTTTAGAGTCGTTTTCGCTAGAAAGGGGGAGGAAGCCACTGTTCTTCCTCCCCTCTCTCCTTCTCCCTTCTTCCCTTCTCCTCTCTTCCCCCATTTCATAGACAAAAAGTTTCTCCTATTTATCTTCATTTTGTTATAATTTTCCTCCACTCATCACAGGCATATGCGTCTTGACATCGGATCTCCACATGCGTTTCAATATCGGATCTCTACCACTATCCTTTTTACGGTTTCTTCATGTTTGGAATGAGTTGCAGAAAATCTTTGAGTTTTCTATGTAGTTTTCACCTCTACTTTTGTGATAGTTTTTCACCTTTCTTTTATGAGAGCTTTCCACCTCTCTTATGTGAGAGTTTTAGTTGTATTGTTATGGCTTGATTTTTTCACTTTTTGGTTGTTTTGAGTTCGCGATCTTAATTGGGATGTTTATGCCAGAATTTCTTCAATCATGCATGATCGTTAATGGATGAGCCTCATATTGTCATAATTTTGATGTTAGGTCGTTCCGTTATTGTAATGACCATTTATGGCTAATTTATATTGGTCGTTTGTGGCTAGTAATATTTTTGATTGAATTATGAATACAATCCTATAATTTTTATATTAAAAAAAACACTTCAACTACAATATTTTTAAAATTTAATTTTTTATGTTGTAAGAGAAATAAAAGGATGGCCACGTATATCAATTAGACCACTAACGTAGTTAATGCATGGTCCTCTTCAAAAAGAATGTGCTTGTCAACCAACACCAAAAATAAAGAAAATATATAAAAGACAAAGGACATGACCAGCGCCAGCTATATGAAGAGCGTGGTTATCACGCATAACCAAGCGTGGGGTTAAATCCTAATAAATCCTTCGCTGGATGTCACGCTCAGCCTGTGAATCTTTCGTCCCTCGTTCGTGTGTCAACAACAACTACAAGTCTACAAAGTCACGGTACAGAAATATCTGTAATTTCGGGAAACTTTAGGGGCATTCTTTCTAGTTGAGGTTAGTAGAATGACGTGGCAGTAGGTCATTGGTGCGCGGTATGAACATGACGTTTCCGAACCGGACGGGATGACCGGCTTGGTTTCAAAGACCAAATCAAAGACTGTGGGACTGGGCAGTCACCGACAGGGTTTCAAAGTGCCTGAGTGAGTAGGTGTTTTTTAAGAGTTATGAATTTAGGACCCACTCTTTGGGTTATGGTTTATACTTGTACAGCTCAGATTCCATCCTCCCATTGGTTGAAAAATCTTCATTATGGTTCATACTTGTAAAAGTAAGGGACATTTGGGAAAAAGTCAAATTAGAGAAAAAAAATTTAAAAGAAGCCAAAATGGACAGAAATGCCCTTATTTATTTTTGGATTTCCTAAGGAATCCAATACATTTGCATGTCTTTGATTTGAAAGTTGAGCGATTTTTCTGTCTTTTTTGAAAAAGTTTTGGCTTTTTCCAAAAGTGAAATTTTTTTTATGTCTAAAACCTAAAAAACCTTAAAAGGTAAATGCAACCTTAATTATTTTTCTCTTATACTCTTACGGCCCGTTTGCTCATTATTTTGTGATTATTAATTATTAATTACTAATTTCTAAGTTTTTGTTCTAGTTTTTTTATTTTTATTTTTTTTTTATAGAAAAAGTGAAGGTATTTATTGATGAAACAGAACATAGTACAAACCCACAAAAGTACCAAAATAGTTACAACATATTCAGTGACCAAATACAACATGTTGGTTTGATCTTGAGAGAATTACGCATAAACCAACAAATACTCCAACCCATAATTCAGTAACCCGAAGAACATGCACTCAAACTAACAATACATATCCACCACGCAACAACATAAACGGCAGATTCATATCGCAACTGAAAACGAAAATACAAAGCGAACTTCTAAAGAGTTCCTGAGAATTAAAATCAAATACAACAAACTCCTAATGCTTAATGGACTAAAACAAACAAAGAAACATGATCACCACTCCACATCATCTCCGACAACCGAAGAGACCCACAACGCCATACCGGCTAAACCCCAACCCACACAAACCATCAACTTCCATTGTTGTAACTCCAAACCATGAATTGTAGCCAAAACCTTGTGTATGTGGGCCAAAAAGGGTGGCGACAATGATGTTTCGCGGTGGTTGCTTCAACAAAAACTACAAATTAGCATTGCAACCGCTGCTACCCCACTGATGTCAACACCACCACCTTCACCTGGATAGAGAGCATCACTGACAACTCTTATTATAACACCGAGTAAAAAAACAACCAAACTAGAAAAACCTGCAACCATACAAAAACAACAAAACAAAACAAAACCAAGAAGAGAAAAAATAGGGGTTGAGAGAGGAGGAAAAAATAGGGGAGATTTTTTCGGGGGGGTGGGTAGGGGAGGAGGGGCAGAGACCACCTCCCCCCTTGATGCGGCCTTGAAGGGTGTGTAGGGCTAGGGTTTTTTTTTTCTTCCACTGCGAGAGAGAGAGAGAGAGGGCGAGTTAATGATATTAATTTCTAAGTTTAAGATAGAAGAAAGAAAACTACATGAGAGAAAGAAGCAAAGAGGCTGGTTGGTTGATCCAAAATAAGAATAAAAGAGGGAGGAACAAGGAGGAAGGAATGGTAGAGGAAATGCTCATATAAAATGAAAACTAAACATTGGCTTGGCTTTGACTAGAGGTTGAGTCCAACTCAATTTTTATGAGTCTCACCGTGTTAACATTTTATTGTAAGACACAATATAGGATTTCAAAATGAGGTGGGCTAAATTTACCTTATGGGTGAACTGTTAGTTTTGGATTGAGCTAAACCCTAAAACTTATATACTAACTATAACAAAAATAATAATAAAATTCACCTAGGCTATAGCCTAGGTTAACCATCACCTAGGTTCGTCCCTGAAATATGTTGGAGTGTTGTCCAATTCAAGAAGTCCAATCCCACATTTATAAGTCCACCAAACAACAATCAGGACACTTGTACAATCTAATTGAAATAGTCCAGTATAGTTTGAGCCACCAAATGTGGCCAAATGGAATTATTATTGGTACTCCAAAATAATTATCATAATATCATGCACTCCCTTATTATAATAAGATAAGGGGAGAATATTTTCTCCAAAAAAAATAAATAAATAAGGGGAGAATTTCACTTGGAGGAGTGTCTGAGGACTTTTTTGATTGCCAATAACAGTTACCAAATTTTAAAACTAAAATCAATTTGAAATAGTTTTTATAGAAATTTAGTTATATGCCCAATCTTAGACATAGTCTTATAAAGAAACCCTATAGTATTTAAAAACTATAAACACACAAAAAAAAAAAACCCCAAAATTGACAGCTGTCAAAATTTTCAATTTAATAGTTGTTTTTTAGTTTATTTGTGTGTGTTAAAAACCTAAATTGCCCTTGTATTATGGATTTGAGATAGAAAAATCAGATATGCCAAAAAAACAAATCTGCCAAAAAACCAAATCTGCCAAAAAAACCAAATTTGCCAAAAAAATCAAATCATATTTATTTTCTCCTTTCTTGTTGGTGCTTTCTCTGGTGTTGGAGCAAGAGGAGCTTCCATTGAAGCTCAATCTCAGGTCCAACTATATTCTTCATCTTTAATCTACAATTTTCAATATTTCACATTCGATTTCTTGTTCTAAAATCGTGCTTGTATTGAATTTTTTTTTTTTTTCAAGATTGTTCAAGACTTCGAACGAACCTTGATCAAATGATCTTAGCTCTACTCCTCTTCGCCACTTCGTCGTCGTCATCATTGTTGTCGTCGTTGTTTGGTTTGGACTTGAGATTTTTGATCTTTTGCTTCAATTATGTGTTTCTCTTCGGATTTTAGTTAATTTTCTAAATGTATTTTAAGATTTGATGATCGATTTTATCTTTTAGTACTATTTCAGTTATGGATCTTATTTTTGTTTAACAATGTACTTTTATGACAGAGTATTAACAATGTACTTCTATTACAGAGTATTAACAACGTACTTCTATGACATAATAGTATTAACAATTTTTGCTCAACTTGTTTTGAGTTGGTCTGATTTGTTCTTTCTTCATCTTTTCTTTGTTGGACATGTATTAGAAATAGCAACATGACAAGCATGAATCAATATGATAGTAAACTAGTAGTGTTATTACTCTAGACTGGAATATTACCTGGGTAGAAATGCATTAGAAATAGGATGTCATATGAAACTAGCAGTGTTATTACCCTACGCTGGAACATTACAGGGGGTAGACATGCATTAGAAATAGGATTTCATAGGAAACTAGCAGTGTTATTACCATAGACTGGAACATTACAGCCATTAGTCAATATGATAGTAAACTAGCAATGTTATTGCTCCAGACTGGAACATTACAAAGGTAGACATGCATTAGAAATAGGATGTTATAGGAAAATAGTAGTGTTATTACTCTAGACTGGAACATTACAACCATTAATCAACTTGACATCAAACTAGCAGTGTTATTACCATAGACTGGAACATTATAGCCATTAATCAACATGACAGTAAAAGTGTGGAATATTACATTCATTAATCAACATGACACATTAATGAAATTATGGTTTTCAAGACGTTTTGTTTGTAATGAATTGTTTGGGTTTTTATTTATTTTTATTTATAAAATTGGGTTGGGTTTGTTTTGGGTGCTATTTAAATTTTTTGTGTTGGACTTCTTTTTTAAGTTGATCAATGACAATCACGTAATTTATAGAAACTTAAACACCAATTTCTTATGTAGTAAATGAGTTTTGGGTGTATTTCTAAAGTGCATTCCATGTGAGGTTTTTTTTTTTTTTATAATTCCAACCCCTATTTTGGGTATATTAGTGAAGCTCCCTAGTTTTTATTGTTTCAAACATTCTCCTTCATTTCTTCATCCTCCCTTCCTCCTCTATTTTGCTCCCTCCTTTGTTCCTCAATTCTCTCATATGTATCTTTAGCTAGAAAAATGAAACTTAAATTCATATATATACGGTTCAATGCAAATGTGTGCATTGCATTACGTACTACGACTGAGCATTCACATGCTCAACATATGACATTGGAATAGTCAGTGGTGAATCCAAGAATCTTACATCAAAGTGTCATAGTATAAAACTTCAAAACAAAAAAAATTAGGATGAGATGGAGGCACAACCCTTCAACGGCGGAGACAGCACCCATGTCGGCAAGGGAGGAGATGGAGTTTGAGGGGTTTGGGGAAATTGGGGTTAAGGAGATAATAGAAAATTGAGTTTTGGAGGGGTTCATTTATATCGGGTGGGTGGGTTTTGTCTTGGGATGCTGGATGGTTGCTTTTTATTTTATTTTATTTTATAACTTAGGCCAAAATGACTTTGTTTTGGCCAGGTCATTTGATTAAAAAAAAAAAAACAAAACTACCTTGCCCCCAGTACAGTACAACCTTCTTATTCCTCCTCAGGCCTTTCAACAAAAAGAAGCCTATTTCCATGGCTGCCAAAGGGTCACTCACTGTTTATAATGCAGACATCATAATGAACTACTTTCGTATGTGTGATATATATAACTTGAAATTTAATTTATGAAACTGAAATGGTTAGGTAGATCTTCGTATGACCCGATGATTAGGGCCTAACCTAGGAAGAAAACAGCTCTGCTACATGCCCAACGAATGTGTTATCATGTTTAAGTAAAACGTTATTGTTGTGGTAGCAGACTGAATAATGCTATTGAATGTGAGAAAGGTAGGGGACCAAGGCCGTACCAAAAAAAAAAGAAAAAGAAAAGGGTTTGGGGAGGGTGGGCTAGGGTAGGGTTAGGGTTTACGCGAGCATCGCTCTCTTGCACAATGCAAAGGCAAAAAGACCATATTATTGCCACAATAATATTATATTCTTTTGCTTTAGCAAAACATGTTACATTACATTATTATTTTTAAACAAATCCTCCTTTGCCGTGGACCCAAACTGGCCAGAGATTAGTCTTTATCCAACAAATGAAAATTTAAAAAAAAAAAAAGAAAAAAAAAAAGAGAGAAAAAGTCTTTGATAGAGAGGATCACCACTTTCCCAATAAAAAAACCCGACCCAGTGGGCTACTCTCTCACTGACAACTGACCACTAGGAAAAGGAGAGGCAAAGGATGAAGGAGAAGGAACCAATGTTCTGTGAAAATGAATCATTTTCTCATTTCTCTTGATATTTTCCGATTCATTCACGATATTCACGGGAGAAATTGGTTTGAAAATTTCGGGATCTGGTGATCTAAAGCTTGACTCTCTCTTGCTAGCTGCCCCTATAAAATATGCATCTCGTTTTTAGTTTTTCTTTTGTCTAAAAACGTACATGTCATCGAATAAGAAAAAGAAATTAGTAGCGGGGGAAAGTGACTTGTCGCCAAACCCTTGTCAAAAAGCTGGGCGAGCTGTCACATAGGCTACGTGAAAGCCACTATACATAAGTAGGGTTAAGTTCACATTAATGCTTCTTCAACTTTACGCGTGTCTCATTTTAATCTCTAAATCCTACTTTGTTTGAGTTAGTTTATACATTATTATTCTCTAATTTGGTTTGGGATCTTAGAGCAACTACACCCATTTGCCCTTAGCCATGGCAAGGGGGGAGCTAGGGCAGCTACTATTCATGTAAATAGTGGCTGCCCTTGCAAATAGTATTGTGTGTTTCCACTCGTTGCCATGGCAAATGGCAATTACTATTCATTTTTTTGTTTTTTTCACAAATTTGTTTACCTAAACAATTAATTTGAATAATATTTTCGAATAAGATTTTTGGGTTCGTACGTGTCAATATTTATTATAAAATTCATATCTCAATCGAATAAAATTTTGGTATTTATATTTTAAAAAAAAGCAGTAATTTTTTGGTATTTTTTAAAAAAAATTTTGATTTTTTTTCATTTTTTTGTTGCACAAAAATTGGCTGCCATTGGATTGGAGAAAAAAATCTGATCGGAGAGCCCAGAGCGCGACACGTGGACTTTAGCGGCACTGTAGCACGTGGGGGCACTGTAGCGCCACTGTAGCACGCATGACGTCAGCGCCAGCGTTTTGGACCTCGGGCTGAACTTGCCTTCGGGCCAGCCCGACTTGGTAGGCCCCATGTCTTGCCCGAGGTTGGGCTGTCAGCTGGAAACGACTTTTTCGTTTTTTTTCCCCCAGCCCGAGGCTCAGTGGCCTCGGTGGAGTCGCTCTTAAGCTAGAGACTGCATCCGACGGTCACACACGCAATTTGTTAGGATTTCTGAATTATCTATCTCATTACACTCGAAACAATACTAAAAGAACCAATTGCTTTTAGTCAACTATAGTGCTCTACTACTCGAGCAATAATTCTCACATAGTAAGTAGTTGTTTAAGACATATCAAATCACAAAGTCGAATGGTAGTCTTTTTTTGGTCTATTGCTCTTGTCTTTTTTCATTTCTATCTCCAATCAAGCGTTGTGAATCCTCTCTTTCTTAGGCCGCTCTTCAACTAAAAATTCAAACAACTTGAAAGTTGTTTAGTCATTTGATTCTCATCATGATAATTTCAATGTTTAATTAAAGCATTTTGTTTGTTTATTTATTTGATAACAGCTACATGATTAAATCGGTTTGATTAAGTACACAAATGATCTTTACAAGGTGATTAAAGAAAAATGAAATTTCTAGTCATCTGTTGATATCGCATTACGAGAAGGCATAATTGAGATGATAAAGGGGCAGTTAGATTTCTTCAATTGTGAAACTTTTGCAAACAAAGTGATTATGCAGCTTTTTTCATCTGTGAGATACTATGTAAGATTTATTAATGAATATAATTATACAGCCAACATGGTAGCTAGGGTTTTCGGCTTTGTTCATTTGTCTGTTTGTTGGTCTTAGGCTAGCCTTGTGCCGTAATTGTTTTATATTGAATAATGAGTACAAGTGGAGAATTTGATTTGCCCATGAGATTACTCCAACTTTAAGCCATCTCTTGATGCTGCTAAAACAATCACCCCCCAATTCTCCAAAAATCCATGCTTTTTCTATACAATAAAAAAGGATTATTAAAAGAATCTTCAAGAGGGCATAACAAGAAATTCTTCTTTCAATAATGATTTTTACATAACCTTATATTAGAAAATGGGCTAACGCAATCTTTTTTTGTTGTCAGGGCCAACGAGATCTAGTTAAGTGAAAAAAAGGTTTTGACTTGCAGATAAGTGATTTTAGGTTCAAATCTTCATGACACATTGGTAGTGTATGTTAGAAACCTCCCTCCCCTATAGTTTGAACTATCGCTTATAGTAAAAAGAACCGTTATATTAGAATCCATGCACAAATTTCTAGGAATAAAGAAAATGCACATTCATTGTATCTATCTTCTTGATTTAAGTCACATCTATAATTTTTCACATGTAAAATTAACCATACAAAACGGCTTAATTTGTGTAAGAGCTGCGAGAGTAAATAATACAAGAGTCATTGTCGGGTTCCTTTCATACTTGTTTTCTTGTGTTTAACTGAAACAAAAAACAAGCCGTATGGATAAATGGTCTCTTTCAAGATGAGTTTCTTTAATGTGCAATGAGTTTCCTTGGCATTACCAACACCTTTCCTTTTCTTAATCAATTTTATGGCGTCTCAATCAATCAAAGTTCTTGACCGAAAAAAAAAAAAATTCCAACCAAGCTTAGGTCTTTGACGAAGGAAACAAAAAGGAAGATCAACGGGGCTAGGTTCATCATAATAAGTTTTGCACAAATGTTTTTCCTCAAATGATAGAAGATTCATATTAAAGACACATATGAACCTTTTGTGGGAAAAATAATATGGGAATTGCTATATTTTCATTTAGAAATATTTACTATTCTATCCGAGGTTCTACTTTCGATTCTCTCCTTTTTTATTATCGCTTGTATCCGGAAAAGACATAATCTCTCTTCACAGATGTCTAAAAGTTTGTATTTACCTAACTCATTTTCTTGCGCGGTTTTCTTTACACATTAGGAAAGGCTGGTTCCTGGTTTGGAAAGGCTCCGAATTTTCATCATTTGACGGCATTCTCTTATGTGGATATGGGCATCCAACCGAAAGTAAAGGCCGACAGTGCATGCCAAAATAAAATAATAAAATGAAATTATGAGCTGGAAATCGCTAGGAAATTATTCCAAAATTGAAGTCCAGAGCCGGGGCCACAACAAACACTACGCCATGGAAAACTGTGACTACAGTTGAACTGTAGAAGAGTTGTAGTAGGCAAAAAAAAAAAAAAAAAAAAAGAGAGCCCACCTGACACAGCGCATTTGGCTTCTCTGCCGAGTGCCACGTGCGCACCACGGCGAACAATAGCGCGTGAGACTTTTGGCATTTTCCTTTTTCAAAATTTTATATATTTATTTATCTACTCATTGGCCTTTCTTTCAGATATATATATATATATATATAAATACCACGAAGTATCTTTATACTTGAGAGGTGGAATTAATTCCCGCTTTGGATTCGGCTTGTCTCTAACCATAAAGTGTTTTCAACTACTTTTGAATCCCTGTAATTGAGGTATCAAATAACTCGCCAACTTAATGTGGTAATTTACTAACCGCACCACACCTTGTGATTTTAGATATAATTTATATATATATGTATACAAATGTATTTTAATTTGATAATTTTGTTTTCTTACATGCATGATGGTGTGTGTTGTGTGGTGTCAGATATAATTCTGAAAAGAAGAAAAAAAAAAAGGGAAAGAGAAAAGATGGCATGCTTAGATTGACATTTTCCTTGTTTAAAATAGTAGATGCTTTAGTGGTCTACGTACTCCTGAGACTGAGATGGACAAAAACCCACGTTACGACTAGAAAACCGCACCATTTATTATATCATTATCTTCTCCATCAAATAAATTATTGCCACAATAAATTTCAAACCAAATCCCGATATAACGCGATACGATCCGCATTTTATCGCCCCCAAGATTAACAACTCTTTCGCAACTTCATATCTCATATCGCAATCATGTCCTGTCTCACTGTATCACGTGATATAAATAAGTACCGGGAGTGGCCTAGTGGCATACTCTGTAATAACTACCGAAATCTCAGGGTGAACATTTTTGGGGACCGTCCAGAAAGCCTGTCGTTTAATTGAGGGATCTGATGGTAGTAAAAATCGCTTTCCAGGTTAATTTCACCTCCTTTTCAGCTGGGCTTTACTTGAATTATAGCCGTCGATATATCTTAAAAATTTCCTGGTCAATACTCTTAGATGAATCCAACGGTATATGTTGCATTTGTAAGCTGAACGGGTAAGTAGTTGATTATTTCTCTGGCTCTGGTTCTACATTAGCTGAAGGACAGTTGTCAGCTACAGATTCCGCGCCGATGAACTCGACAAATGTAGCCGGCTAAGTGGGACCCGTCTCCATTTGTACCTATTTATAAGTTCTTTTACATATCAAGAGTACCTATCATAAGCTACCATAACCTATTGCTTTAGGAGTTGATAAGCACAAATACTTATCATCCTCCTTATCTGTCGCCTCCTATAAAATCACCCATTTCTGCAAGTTTAATGTCTCCTTTCTCTCTCTCTCTCTATATATAAATACAAAAATTTCTGGAGAGAGAATCTGGAGAGAGAAAGAAAGAGAGTTTACTATAAGTTTCTAGAGAGAGAAAGCTTTCTCTGAGCTCTGTCTCTGTCTCTCTCTCTCTTCTTCGTCTTCTGGATGTGTGGTTGTTTGTTCTGATTTGGTTCTCAAGGTGAGAGCTTCTCTCTCTGTTTTGGAATCTCTAACTTTTAATTTCTTTTAAAGTCCTTCTTTTGTGGGTATTTTTGGGTTGATATTTTCTTTGGGGTTTGCTCATTTATACCTTTTTCTTTTGCATCTTCGATTCCACATGGGTCTTAAAGCTGCTTTCTTTGCCTCTTTGATCCTCAAAAAAGTTAATATTTTTTATGACTGTTTTTTATAAAACCTGAATTTTATGTCGATGTGTAGTCAAATTTCTGAAATAATTGGTAAAAATGGTGTTTTAGTCGTATGATCTAGTTCTGGGTATGCACCTTTTGAATTTTTGCTGGCTGTTTGTTTTAATTTTATTTTGAGTTTTGGGCTATTTAAGTTGACCCTTTTCATATTGATTTGATTTATAATATTATTTTATTTTTGCAGATCTAGTTATAGTCTTAGTGATATTTCTGGTTCCGGAATCAAAGACGAGGGGTCAAGATGTCTTCTCTCAGCAGGGAGCTTGTGTTCCTGATCTTACAGTTTCTAGATGAGGAAAAATTCAAAGAGACTGTACACAAGTGGGCTACCTTCTATAAATATTTTTAATTATTTTAATTAATAAGTTTTTATTGTTATACTTGCTGATTGTGTACTGATACTGCATCATTAATTGCATTTTGATGTAAATAGGCTGGAGCAGGAATCTGGGTTTTTCTTCAATATGAAATATTTTGAGGATGAGGTGCATAATGGTAATTGGGATGAAGTTGAGAAGTACCTGTCCGGATTCACTAAAGTGGACGATAACCGGTATTCCATGAAAATCTTTTTTGAGATACGGAAACAGAAGTATCTTGAGGCATTGGACAAGTAAGCTTATTATGTTTTACTTTCAGTTCAGTTATCTTATTGCAACCATAACTTTCATGGGAAATTTTTGTCTGCATTGAGGAATTCTGTGGTTGGATTGCATATAAATGAGACTGTTTGGACTTTAATAGGCATGATCGGTCCAAAGCTGTGGATATACTAGTAAAGGATTTAAAGGTTTTTGCCACATTCAATGAAGAACTTTTCAAGGAAATCACCCAGCTCTTGACATTGGAGAATTTTAGGTATGGGAATTGTGTTATATGAATAAAGTCTTAGTTGAACACCAGTTGCAGCATCATGCACTGAAAAATGGTATCTTGCATTATAGGGAGAATGAACAACTATCCAAGTACGGAGATACAAAGTCTGCCAGGGCAATTATGCTGGTTGAACTTAAGAAACTGATTGAAGCAAATCCCTTATTCCGTGATAAATTGCAATTCCCCAACCTCAAAAATTCGAGACTACGGACTCTCATTAACCAAAGGTAATTTCTCTGAAACCGTGACTTCAGTTAGATAAGATTAGCTGTGCACTTCAGTGACTTATGGATGCTGTTGCAAGTGGTATCTTATTTTAATGTTTTCATGTATGGAGAGTGCATTTGTCCATGGCATTCAGAATGAAATTTCATCGAGTTCATAGAACAAAATTGTATTGTTAACTACATTATCATTGTTGCTATTCAAAAAGTTGGTTATCACATTGAGTGCTGTGAAGAAAAAGAAGAAATCATCGAACTTGACAAAAAAAATGCAGAAGAAATCATCAACTTTCATGCAATGCCTAAAACATGTGCTGTGAACCTATTTTGGAGATTCTGCATTGACACTAGCACATCACTGCTTGTTCCAGCTTGTGGTGTCAGATTTTTTCATTTTTTTGGGTGAACGGTGTCCAAGTAGTTTTACACACTATGAACTATTACTTGTGAAAATTTTGGACTTTCTGGTTGTGAGGGTAACTAATTTTCCTTCTGCAAATTAAAGCTTAAATTGGCAGCATCAGCTTTGTAAGAACCCAAGACCAAATCCAGATATAAAAACTCTTTTTGTGGATCACTCGTGTGGACAACCGAACGGTGCGCGGGCTCCATCACCTGCAAACAATCCACTGCTTGGATCCTTACCAAAAGCCGGAGGATTTCCTCCGCTAGGTGCACATGGGGTGGGTAATCTAGCTTAACTGGCGATATATTACTAAAGTAGCAACTCTTGTAATAAAAATACTTCTTTTGTGGAATTAAACATTCCCTTTCGTTTAGAAATAAAAGAAATAAAATTATGTTGTTATAAAGGTCTTATTGATTTGTTTGGCTTTGCATTTCAGCCTTTTCAACCTACACCAGCCCCAGTTCCAATACCCCTTGCAGGTTGGATGTCTAATCCTTCCACTGTTACTCATCCAGCAGCTTCTGAAGGAGGAGCTATTGGTCTTGGTGCTCCATCAATTACAGGTAAGATATCCTTTTGTTAGTACCGAGGTTCTTAGTTTTATCACGATGCTGATGACTTGGTTGAATGGTTCTGATTGAGGTGTTTCATTACATTGTGCAGCTGCCTTGAAACATCCAAGGACTCCCCCAACTAATCCTTCTGTAGAGTACCCGTCTGGGGATTCTGATCATGTATCTAAAAGAACAAGGCCCATGGGGCTGTCTTCCGAAGTATGCACATATTTGTATAGATCGAATTGTGAACGATGATCATTATCTTTTTCCTGACTTACCTTTTATTGGTATTTGTTCTTTTGAGCAGGTAAATCTCCCTGTTAACATGTTGCCAGTAACATTTCCGGGTCATGGTCATGGTCAAGCTTTGAATGCACCTGATGACTTGCCAAAGAATGTCACACGGACTTTGAATCAGGGTTCATCTCCCATGAGCATGGATTTTCATCCTTTACAGCAGACTCTGCTTCTTGGTTTGTATTTTTACAGTAGCTCCTTAATTTTATTTTATTTTTTAAATTTGCAGACCTTCAGGCTGCAGAGCTATGTTTGATAGTTGGTTTGTCCCTTAGTTGCTTTCTGTTCATATATTTTGACGTTTGACTGTTCTCCCTGTGATGCTGCAGTTGGTACTAATGTGGGGGACATAGGGCTGTGGGAAGTTGGATCTAGGGAGCGACTAGTTTTGAGGAACTTCAAAGTTTGGGATCTTAGTTCATGTTCAATGCCTCTTCAGGTCTTTCCCCTTCTATCCTTGTTCATAAATGACAAAAAAACATTGTTCTGTATTCTCTATGGTTGTATTATTTGGTTGACTGAATAGTAAATATCTTCATGAAATTCAGGCTGCTCTAGTTAAGGATCCTGGCGTATCTGTTAACCGTGTGATATGGAGTCCTGATGGTTCTTTATTTGGTAAGCTTGACAATATTGAAGTACCTGTGGTAAATGTGATACGCACACTATAATTATTGAAGTAGTAAATTAGATATTTATTTATTTATTATTTACAATCCAAATACAGGTGTTGCATACTCAAGGCACATTGTTCAAATATATTCTTATCATGGGGGTGACGATATACGACAGCACCAAGAGGTATATATTGAAGATACTGTTTTCAGTTCTTTTCCACTTTTTGCTGTACTCTTGAGTTTCCTGTACTGATGCTGACCTCTGAAATTACTGTCCTAGATTGATGCTCATGTTGGTGGAGTAAATGATCTAGCATTCTCCCACCCCAATAAACAGCTTTGTGTAATTACCTGCGGGGATGACAAGACCATCAAGGTTGTTTAGTTGTCTAACATGTTTGCTTGTCTAATTGGAAGAACGTTTTCTGTTCCTTGCTGATTCCGTTTATAAATTTAGGTGTGGGATGCTACGACTGGTGCAAAACAGTATACTTTTGAAGGTCATGAGGCTCCTGTTTATTCTGTCTGCCCACACTACAAGGAAAACATTCAGGTCTTCATTCTTACTAATTACACCTTTCCATTCTGTCTCTAGTTCCCACTCTGTCCTTTTCTGATGCTCATTTTTCACTTTTGTGCTTCAGTTTATCTTTTCAACAGCATTGGATGGAAAGATAAAGGCTTGGTTGTATGACAATTTGGGATCTCGGGTTGATTATGATGCTCCTGGTCGCTGGTGCACAACCATGGCTTACAGTGCTGATGGTACAAGGTTAGTATACATAGCTCAGGGTTGCTTCTTTATATGTTGATGGATGGCAAGACTAGATGATTATTTAATTCTTTTCCCTTTTTGTCCTTTTGTGGTGGGTGAATTTTTGCAGGCTCTTTTCATGTGGGACAAGTAAAGAGGGTGAGTCATATATTGTTGAATGGAATGAAAGTGAAGGGGCCGTGAAGAGGACCTATCAAGGCTTCCGCAAGCGTTCTTTTGGTGTTGTGCAATTCGATACTACTAAAAACCGATTTTTGGCTGCTGGTGATGATTTCTCTATTAAATTTTGGGACATGGACAATACTCAGCTTCTGACAACTGTTGATGCTGATGGAGGCCTCCCAGTAGGTTCATTCCCTTCAAGTAAATTGAAATAATAGCGATCTAAAATAGTGGTTGCTCATCTTCTTTACCCTTCTTAATTTCTAGGCAAGCCCTCGTATCCGCTTTAACAAGGATGGCAGTCTCTTGGCTGTTTCTGCCAATGAGAATGGGATTAAAGTATTGGCAAATGCAGATGGAATTCGATTGTTACGAACATTTGAGAATCATCTTTCTTACGATGCATCAAGGACCTCTGAAGTTGTGACAAAGGTAGTTTTTTTTCTTCTTCGTCATATGATTAGTTTTTTTGGTACCTTATCCTTTATTAAATTAGCTCTTGCTAACACTCGACCTCTTTCAGCCTGCAATAAACCCTATTTCAGTTGCTGCTGCTACCAGTGCTGGTCTGGCTGACAGAAGTGCATCTGCAGTTTCTATTTCTGGAATGGTTCGTTGGATATGCATCTTCTTTTGTATATATTGGACCATCATTACTTTGCTCCATATGCCTGTTTATTTTAAATTGCTTGTTTTATTTATATGTATTTAGAGTTGAAATACCTGCAGTTATGATTCTTCTAATTAATCAAACTATTATTCATACCAGAATGGGGATGCTCGGAACTTGGGGGATGTGAAACCTAGAATAGCTGAAGAATCCAATGACAAATCAAAGATTTGGAAACTCACAGAAATCAACGAACCGTCTCAATGTCGTTCCTTGAGGCTACCTGAAAACATGAGAGTGACCAAGGTATGATGTATGCTAACTGCCTTTATTCTTGGAAGATTTCACGTCATATTGATGGATTTATAATATCCCTGATCCTGCTTCATCGCACCATAAATATTTCATTGTGGTCAACAGTTTACTATATTCATTGTGTGTGGAAAACATTATGACCTTTTTCTTGGGCACGACCTTGGCTCTAAATGATAATTCTGTTCATAGGGGTTAAAATATGAACAAGAAATATTTTATTTTCAGAATGGTGCTTCCCATGATTTCGTCTTTTCATACTTAAAAACATGGAAATCATATATGATCTTTTGATCAAACACATCGAAGCATGTGATTAGGCCAACTTCATGGAGCAGCAACAACTTAGCTATAAAGGAACATCCTCTTTGGAAGCCTAAGACTAAGGTTGTTTGACAATGGCTCCTTTTCATCCAAAGAGAAATGTCTATGGTGAGCAAAGGGTTGGTCAATATAAAACAAATGAATAACCCAAAGGGTCAATCTAAGAGTAACTATCAAGAGTTGTTAAAGAGTCGATTAATTCAGGTCTTAGAAAGACGTGATGTAAAGAAGAAACTTTCCATTTACATTTCCGTGGGGGTCCACATGGACTTAAAATGGTTCCCACATGGGCTGTCTAAATTCTCATTTGCATTTATGATGCTGTATCAATGGGATTTCCGAATGGGACACATGCTGTCTTCAATATATTCTCATTAGGTTCCTTGATTTTGTTTTTCAGATATCGAGGTTAATCTATACTAATTCAGGAAGTGCAATTTTGGCATTAGCATCAAATGCCATACATTTGCTCTGGAAATGGCAGAGGAGCGAGCGTAACTCTACTAGCAAGGTGTGTAGATGCATAGTAGTTTCCATCAATCATTTGTAGTTCTTTCATAATAAATCTGAAAGATGAGTTTCATATTATCAATACAACTGATGTACACTGCAGGCAACTGCTAGTGTTTCACCTCAACTCTGGCAACCCTCAAGTGGCATTCTAATGACCAATGATGTTGCTGACACAAGTCCTGAAGAAGCTGTTCCTTGCTTTGCTTTGTCCAAGAATGATTCTTATGTAATGTCAGCATCTGGTGGAAAGATTTCCCTATTCAATATGATGACATTTAAGGTAACACGCCTTCAGAGTAGTTAGCTTGATTTTTCCATATATATATATTTTCATTATACTCATTGAAATTTCTTGTTGGCAACTGCAGACAATGACAACTTTCATGCCGCCGCCGCCTGCTGCAACGTTTCTTGCTTTCCACCCTCAAGATAACAATATTATCGCTATTGGAATGGATGATTCCACTATTCAGATATATAATGTCCGTGTAGATGAGGTATGATGTAATCTGTGGACAATTTATCTCAGCACCTGCTGTTTGAGATGGCTATTATTTAGTTTTAATTTTCTTGATGCAGGTTAAGAGCAAGCTTAAAGGTCACTCTAAAAGAATAACTGGCCTAGCATTCTCTCATGTACTAAATGTGCTAGTTTCATCAGGAGCAGATGCTCAGGTATTAGAACCTAATCAGCTTTTGTACCTTGAATTAATATTTTCTTATATGGTTTTCCTTCTGGGGTAGACCGAAATTGAATCTAACTCCCAAATATGCTTATATTACCAAAGTGAGATAATTTCTCTGACAGGCTTCGAAACAAATTAACTGTTATAAGTGTGGCCTTTTATTAGTAGTTATTTTTTATAAGTGTGTTCCGTGTTCTAGTTTCTGATTCAACATGCATTTATTTTTCCTATTCAAGCTTGTTCGCTAAACTTTCCAGTGACTCCATTTTTCTCCTTAAAAAGTTTTAAGTCAATTGTTAAATCTGGAATTACCATGACAAAAGTATTTCTCTGTAAATGTAATCAGGTCCTTGTGAAGTAATACTGAAATCACTAATAGTAGTTTGGTTATTATTTCTTTTTTCTCCTTCAGCTTTGTGTATGGAATCCTGATGGATGGGAAAAGCAGAAGTCCAGATTCTTGCAGCTTCCAGCTGGGAGAACAACAGCTTCACAGTCAGACACGCGTGTACAGTTTCATCAGGACCAGATGCACTTCTTGGTTGTGCATGAGACTCAACTTGGCATATATGAAACAACAAAACTAGAATGTGTAAAGCAGGTACATTTGTCTCTAGGTGCATGTCATGGAGATTTGTGAGTGCCCTTCCAAGTATTTTTTTAAATTTAAATTCCTTTTCCTCTTGCTTGTTTAGTGGGTCCCACGTGATTCTGCTGCACCAATTTCCCATGCAACATTCTCATGCGACAGCCAGCTTGTATATGCCAGCTTTTTAGATGCAACCGTGTGTGTGTTTAGTGCTGCAAATCTCAGACTACGATGTCGTATTAATCCTTCTGTTTATCTTCCTGCTAATGTCAGGTAATTCCCTCTTTCTGTTGCCCAACTTCAACTGACTTTCCACCTTTATTTCAATGGTGCTTTTCAAGATTTAAATTTGGGTGGTACTTGTTCAGTATTATTTTACAAGTCCAGGATATGTTTAAACCTGATTTTTCTTAACAAGAGTTTAAACACGATTTTAATGTTAGGTTTTGGAACATACACTTATTAATCTGGTTGTGCCCCTGTCCTGGGTGGAGAGTGGTTTATGCTATCATGTAACTTCATGGTATGGCTAGAATTGTTGCATATGACAAAACGAATACTGAACTTTGTAATGTTTTAAAGAAAAAATTACCAATTTTAGCTCCCCACTTGTATGATTTATTTACCACTTCTATAAAAACCCAAAATTTGGTTGCTTACACAGCCTAATAGAATAGGAATTAAACGACACTTGTCTTCAAGGCTTCAACCATACATTAGTGTCTTAATCTCTATATGCATTCTAAGCACAGAAGTTTTCTTCCAATATATATAGGTATATGAGCTTTAACTACACATTTGATGAAAATCATATCAAAATGCAGACATTAACTCATCCATGCATCTTTGCTTTAACTAAGGAGATCATCTTTGGATTTCAGACTTAAAAAAAACGGAAATCTTTGTACCAGTCATTCTATTTGTAGCATGCCTCTTTGATTACTTTTCTGTATAAATGTCAAGATACTGGTTTGGGAAATCTAAATCCTCCCAGGTTTGTGATAGCTGTGGTGACAGTTCTTGACTCCAGCACTTTGCTTCCCCTTTTGCAGCAATAACGTACAGCCCCTTGTGATTGCCGCGCATCCACAAGAACCAAATCAGTTCGCATTAGGACTATCGGATGGTGCTGTTCATGTCTTTGAGCCCCTCGAATCTGAAGGCAAATGGGGTGTGCCTCCACCCGTTGAAAATGGGTCAGCAAGCAGTGTGCCAGCTACTCAAGTTGGAACTGCAGGTTCAGATCAAGCACAGAGATGATCAAAAGGCTGGCAGAGCACAAGTTCTTTTACATGCTTGGCTTGCTGGCCCATTCCAAATATAGGTATTTTGCATTTGACTACTTGCTATTTTTCCTAAGAGTGGTATTTATATTCCTTTGACACATTTTTGCTTTTTTGTTCTTTGTTTTTTGTTTTTCTTTTAACACATTTTTGTTATGTATTGCTGCAGTTTGTGTTCTTGATGCAATGTAATTTACTCAAGGAATGAATGATGTGCAGATATGTAGATTTAACATGTTGGTTCAGAATATCAGTAAGGTAAATGCTGTAGGAGTATTGGCAGTGATCATGTATTTATTTTCTGCGTCAGTAAGGAAGAGTTTAATGTTTCTCCCTTATGCTTTCGTCTTCCAATTGATCATGAATATATAATTCTTGTTAATTTTCTATGTCAATTTCCGTTGCTGTCTCAGTTTTCTTTTCTTTGACTTCGGCTGTTGTTAGTTGGATGTTAACCTGCAAGTCATTGTGGGATAATATAATGGACCTTTGCCCTTTTTTAAGATTCCGGTTTCTCGAGGAAAATGGTAGGGAGACGACATTATTGTACCGCATTGCCCTTTTTAAAGATTTCAGTTTCTCATTAGGCAAAGAGTAATGCTACACTTACCACTTTTATATCCCACATTTTCATACCACCTTATGTGGCAGATGAAGTGGACAATCATATCAATTAAAAAGTGTCAATAAATCATAAAAGTTAAGAAAACTTTAAATTAATTTTAATTGATGTGTTGTCCACCTCATCTGCCACATAAGGTGGTATGAGAATGTGGTATACAAATGTGGTAAGATTAGCATTATTCTTAGGCAAATGCTAGGGAGACAAACATTATTGTATCACATTGTGTACTACTTGTCTAATAGTGGTGCGACATACTTGTTTTGCCCGACTCTTCCTCTATTAGAGAGTGGTGGCACACAATGCGTTACAATAATGCGGTCCTCGTGACATAACCCTTTCTTTTTATGCAGAAATGTGGACGCACCCTATGAATCTATGACGAAAAGTCAAACTGTGACATTAGAAAATGCGTCAAAGAAAATGCTTAAACTCTTGCATGTACCACAAAACAATAAAAACGGAAATCAATGTCATAAGAAAAAAAAAATGGATATCGTAAATAATTGAAAATGCACAAAGTGAAGTGAAAATATAAAGAAGGTATACAACAGTTATTTTCCTAGACCCAATCCTAGGAAGGCTATCTCCATTTTCTTATGTGCAACAAAAGATAAGCTTGGCATGAGCATAGAGAGAATTTCTAAAACCCTACTTCTAACTTCTAATATACATTTCGAAAACCACATTCATGTGCAAATTACCGCATACACAATTTTCCGTACATTCCATAATGCTTTTAAACACATCATTTTCTATCCATGCTGATGCTGCAAAGCTTGCAAACTAGGAAGGTGAGTCGACTGAAACTTCCTAATACCATACAATCCTGCACGACTCAAGCATTGATGCGAGTGTCTTTTTTTCTTTTATTTGAGGAAACTATTATAGGTACTCTAATATAGAGAAAAACTTAGTTGAAACGGGGATGCCAGATGGCGGCCCAACTCAGTATCCCAATCCAGTAGAAAGAAAGTAGCCACGAGGGAAGCATCTTTTCACAAATAAAAGTTATTTCTTCCTTGTTAGCGAAAGGATAGAGGCAAGCCACAACAACATTTGAGCAAGAAAAGTAGCTACTTTTGTTTCAGTAAATTTCTGTCTTCATAGTTTAATATCGGCAGTCCAATAATTGTGTACATCCAAGATTCCTCTGTAAAATACCAGGAATGCCCATGATGGTAAAATAAATATCATGTAATCTCTTAGGATCCTTCCTTTGTGTATAAGTAAGCATCTCCATGCAAACTTGGGAGCACGGTTGAGAAGAACATTGCTCTCCTGCTCTCTAGCTTCCAACAAAATTTTCCTTCGTTTTCAATGTTTTCATTCCTCCTAGCTTTCCAAGTTCCTAGCAACATTAGCAATATTTTAAGCAAGTGTCCTTTCATGCTTTTTTTTTTTCTGTTTGTTTTTCTTTTGTCGAAAAGAAGTTCCATTAACAAGGAAATATTAGGGCAGTTACACAAAAGTAGGCTCAATAAAATCAAATTTGAGAGATCTAAGCATGGTGCCCAAACACAAGCCAACCAAAGGCCGAATAAGACATAAAGCGTACCAATTACCAAAGCCCATGCATATGGAAGTCTCTCTTCTAACGGGGCCTTAACCAAAATACAACACTATTTGAGTAAACCTAGGAGACCCCATATGCACTTGGGTTCGATTTACATAGGCGACAATCTTGAGGCAATTCAATATAATACTCCCCTTTCCTTTCCCTAGCGAATGACCAAAAAGAAAAAAACAGAACCTGGGAGAAAGACCCTGGCCGTCACTCTGAGCAGCCTGCCTTGGTTGGAACTTGGGGGATGTGAAACCTAGAATAGCTGAAGAAATGACAAATCAAAGATTTCAAAACTCACTGAACTCAACGAACCATCTCAACACCATTCGTTGAGGCAGTATTCTTGGAAGATTTCATGTTCATATTGATGCATTTGTAATGTCCTGCCCTATCATTCCTATGGAACTTCAAAAATATATCAATATGTTGTAAAATTTACTGTGATCTTGTATTCTCATTGTCAAATTTGTATGAAGCACAAATTTACACTGTTTTGTAGAAATATCAGGCCCCAACCGAATGTAGAACAAAAAGTAAGTAGTTTGTTCTTGGGGAACAAGGAACCAAGGAAATCAGTATTACTAAGCAGATGGATACAATCTGTTGTTTCCATTGAATACCAAATCTCTAATAAAGAGACAGAAGAACCATGCCTGGGAAGCTTTTCATTCCAAAATAGATTTTGGAACAAAACTCAATATGAAGCAGCGATAATTTATAAAGCTATAGTTGAAGAGAATATGGAAATCCACATCTACCTCCAACCATATGCACAATAAGGTTCTTTTATACACGATTAAAGTCTATTCCTGCTGCCATTAGCTTACAGACTACTAATTAATACTTCCGGGAACTACTCAGGTCACTTAAATTGATCTTCAAAATTCTCAAATGGAAACAATTAAAGGAAGGGTACGAGAGATTTTGAATGTTTCAATCCTGCCGCCATTAATGCTTCCGGTGAAGTGAGATTTTGAAGGTTTCAATCCTGTCACCCCTGCATTCACATGGAAGGATGCGAGAGATTAAAGGACAATATACTGTTTTGGGTTACAATTTTAAGCCAGGTTTAGAATGTTGGGTCCAGCCCATGATGAAGATTGCTTTCGGTGGTAATTGAGAGAATGAAAACAACATACTTTCAGTGCTTTAATTCTAATTGAGCCAACCTTTGGAAATCATTACTCCTAGCCATCATTATGTTTCCTAGCCATCATTATGTTGGTTGTTATTTCATCACTGTTTTTGGGAGTTGGAAAAACTAGCCGGGTTTTTCGGCAAGGAACTTGGTAGCTATGTGAGAATCATTATGGGTGGCATAATAATGATGTGGGGACCACTCCTTATTTTATGGAGCGTTGTTTGCATGTGGTTGTTTTTAACGGAAAGTTGATTGATTAGGAGACTTTTTGCATCAACCATTTATTGTGGCTTCTTTAAGAAGCTGCCGTATGGGTTATAAGAAGAAGTGTGGTTTTTGGTGAAAAACATCCGAGGGGAGAAGCCAAAAAACAGATAGAGAGAAGAGAGAGAAAGCCATCAGAATTCCACTCCAATATTGTGAGAGTGAGAGAGTTATTTGTATACCACTCAAAGTGTGTGAGTGAAGAGAGAGAGAGAGTATAAGTGTTGTGTAATTGTACTTTCTCTGTGTGTATCATCAAGCCTTGGGCATTGGCTTGGTAAGATCCTTCTTGTTGTACCCATTATTTTTGTTATAATGGAAGATTTTATATTGTCGCCCCATGGACGTAGGCACACTGCCGAACCACGTTAATTCCTTGGTGTTAATTTATTTTTCTGCATATCTTGTTATTTGAGTTTGAAGATCTCCATTCTAGCACTAACCGATCCTAACAAGTGGTATCAGAGCCGGAAGAAATTCTGCTCGTGAATAGTGTCTATGAACAGTGCTCGTGAATAGTGCCCATGAATAGTGCAGAATGGAAGGAAGCTCTATGATCAAACTCAACAACTCCAATTGGGTGACATGGAAACCAAGGATGAAGGATATTCTCTACTGCAAAGATCTACATGAACCAATTGAAGGTGCAAAGGCCCGGCCAGAGACGATGTCTGATGCCGAATGGACAAAAATGAACCGTAAAGCTATTGGCAACATTAGACAATGGGTGGATGACAGCGTGTTTCACCATGTGTCTAATGAAACAGAGGCACACTCTCTTTGGGAGAAGCTGGAATCCTTCTTGATCAAGGAGCTCATCAATATGAAGTACAAGGATGGTTTGAGTGTGACCGAGCACTTGAACAATTTCCAGAATCTGATCAATCAATTGGCAACTATGAAAATAACGATTGACAGTGAGTGGCAAGCCTTTTTGCTACTGGGATCCTTGCCAGATAGTTGGGAAACTTTTGTGGTGACTGTAAGTAACTCTACTCCTACTGGTGTTCTTACTATTGATAGTGTTAAAGATAGTATGTTTAATGAAGAAACAAGGAGAAAAGTTTCAGGTACCGAAAGTAGCCAGGTACATGTGACAGAAAACAGAGGAAGGAGCAAGAGTAGAGGACCAAAAGGTCATGGAAAGAACCCAAACCGCTCCCGGTCAAGATTTAGAGGAAAATGTCATCATTGTGGCAAAGAAGGCCATATGAAGAAGCATTGTCGTGCATGGAAGAGAGAGCAAAACGAAGGTCACAACCAAAGAAGAAATGAAGATGACAACCAAAAGAGAGAAGAAAACAACAACACCACAGCAGTCTTAAGCAGCAGTGAAGCTGAGATTCTCTCTATTGAAGAATGCCTAAACATGGGTCATCATGATCAAGGCATTGAATGGATTTTTGACAATGGTGCTTCGTTTCATGCTACTTCCGAAAGAGAGTTCTTCAGCACATACAAAGAAGGAGATTTTGGCATAGTGAAGATGAGAAATAATAGCTACTCCAAAATTCTTGGAATTGGTGATATATGTCTGGTGACTAATCTTGGATGCCAGTTGCTTCTGAAAGATATGAGACACGTTTCAGAGTTGCGTCTCAATCTGTTATCTGTCGGTGTTCTTGACCGACAAGGTTTTGAGCATCATATTGGCCAAGGAAAATTGAAGCTTACCAAGGGCTCTATGGTGATTGCAAGAGCAAATCTTTGTAGCACCCTATACAGGCCATATGCCAAAGTCTGCAAAAATGAGTTAAACTCAGTAGAGGATTCTTCACCAGAATTGTGGCACAAGAGGTTAGGTCACATAAGTGAGAAAGGCCTACAAGTCCTGGCAAAGAAGTCTCTTATTACCTTTGCCAAAGGTATGCATAAAAATTCCTGTGAGTTTTGTTTATTTGGAAAACAACATAGAGTGAGTTTTTCCACGCCTTCCACAAAGAAAGAAAATTTATTGGAACTTGTTTACTCTGATGTGTGTGGTCCCATGGAAGTTGAGTCACTAGGAAGAAATAAATATTTTGTTACATATATTGATGATGCTTCACAAAAGGTTTGGGTGTATTTGTTGAAAACCAAAGACCAGGTGTTCCAGACATTCCAGGAGTTCCATGCCATGGTGGAGAGAGAAATCGGGAGATCTCTCAAGTGTCTCCGCAGTGATAATGGTGGAGAATATACATCTCAACAATTCAGAGATTATTGTGCAAAGCATGGCATAAGACACGAGAAGACAGTTCCTGGAACTCCACAACACAATGGTGTAGCAGAAAGAATGAACCGGACCATCATGGAAAAAGTCAGGTGTATGCTAAGGACTGCAAAGTTATCCAAGCAGTTTTGGGGTGAAGCCGTGATGACAGCATGTCATCTGATCAATAGATCCCCATCAGTTCCCTTGGGTCTTGATATTGCAGAAAGAGTGTGGACTGGAAAAACTGTGTCTTACTCTCATTTGAAGGTGTTTGGCTGCAAGGCGTTTGTGCACGTGCCCAAGGAGCAAAGATCAAAGTTGGACTACAAGGCAACAACGTGCATCTTTCTTGGTTATGGTGGTGAAGAATTTGGCTACAGATTGTGGGACCCGAAGGCAAAGAAATTCATAAGAAGCAGAGATGTGATCTTTTCTGAAGATCAAACAGTAGCAGACCCTGATGAGAAGGCTCAACCTGAAGATGTGATTAAAAAGGTTGTTGATCCCTTAATTTCAGCTGAAGAAGCACGAGGTGACATGCCAGGAGAAGCTGCTGAAGAGGCACCCGAGATTGCTGATCAGGGGGAGCCTGATCAAGGAGAGCAAAATGAAGAGGAGCATGATCAGGGGGAGCATTCAGCCTCACAAGAGACTGAAGCTCAGCCTAGAAGATCTACCAGAAACAGACGTCAAACTACCAAGTATCCTTCATCGGATTATATCCTGCTGACAGATAACGGAGAACCTGAGACGTATGATGAGGCCTTAGATCACAAAGACAGCAACAAATGGTTGAAGGCAATGGAGTCCGAGATGCAATCCTTATTGAAGAATGACACTTATGAGCTGGTGAAGCTCCCAGAAGCGAGAAAGGCACTAAAAAACAAATGGGTGTTTAAGCTGAAAAAGGATGAGCAGATGACGAAGTACAAGGCTCGCTTGGTAGTAAAGGGATTTGGTCAAAAGAAAGGCGTCGACTTTGATGAGATTTTCTCACCAGTGGTGAAGATGACTTCTATCCGTGTTATTTTGGGTATGGCAGCCAACATGGACCTTGAACTTGAACAGTTAGATGTGAAGACTGCATTCCTCCATGGAGACTTAGAAGAGGAGATTTATATGGAGCAGCCTGAAGGTTTTGAAGTCAAAGGGAAGGAGGACATGGTCTGTAAGCTGAAGAAAAGTCTATATGGACTTAAACAAGCTCCAAGGCAGTGGAACAAGAAGTTCGACTCATTTATGGTGAGTCATGGCTACAAGAGGACAGTTGCAGATCCATGTGTCTATATCAGACAATTCGCAGGAGGTAAATTCATAATACTTCTATTATATGTTGATGACATGTTAATTGTTGGTCAAGATGCTTCTATGATCAGGAAGCTAAAAGAAGAGCTGTCCAAGAACTTTGATATGAAAGATTTAGGACCAGCAAAACAGATGTTGGGCATGCGTATTGTTCGTGACAGGAAATCCAAGAAGTTGTGGTTGTCACAAGAGAGGTATGTTGAACGGGTGCTTGAGAGGTTCAACATGAAAGGAGCAAAACCAGTGAGTTCGCCTCTAGCAAATCATTTCAAGTTAAGTAATAAGTCATGTCCAAGTACAGATGCAGAAAAGAAGAAAATGGCTTCCATTCCCTACTCTTCTGCTGTAGGGAGTCTTATGTATGCCATGTTGTGTACCCGACCAGACATTGCTCATGCAGTAGGTGTGGTGAGCAGATATCTCTCCAATCCAGGAAAAGACCACTGGGAAGCAGTAAAGTGGATTTTAAGATATTTGAAGGGTACTTCTAAAATGTGCTTGTGTTTTGGTAGTTCCAAACCGATCATAGAAGGATTTACTGATGCTGACATGGCAGGAGACCTTGACAGCAGAAAATCTACTTCTGGGTACTTGTTTACTTTTGCAGGGGGAGCTGTCTCTTGGTAGTCTAAGCTGCAAAAGTGTGTTGCTTTATCCACAACAGAAGCTGAGTACATAGCAGCTACAGAAGCGTGCAAGGAGCTATTATGGATGAAGAGGTTTCTTCTAGAATTGGGTTTAAAACAAGAAGACTATGTCGTCTACTGTGATAGTCAGAGTGCTCTTGATTTGAGCAAAAATTCAGCATATCATTCCCGCACCAAGCACATTGAAGTACGATATCATTGGATCAGAGAAGCCATTGAAGACAAGTTGCTGCAGTTAAAGAAGATTCGTACTGACAAGAATCTATCAGACATGTTGACAAAAACTGTCGCTAAACAGAAGCTGGATTTCTGCATCAAAGCTACTGGAATGGACTCCAATTAAATTTGGGGTCATGCGCGGTATTCCTCCCTCATGGACTGGAGGGGGAGATTGTTGGGTCCAGCCCATGATGAAGATTGCTTTCGGTGGAAATTGAGAGAATGAAAACAACATACTTTCAGTGCTTCAATTCTAATTGAGCCAACCTTTGGAAATCATTACTCCTAGCCATCATTATGTTTCCTAGCCATCATTATGTTGGTTGTTATTTCATCACTGCTTTTGGGAGTTGGAAAAACCAGCCGGGTTTTTCGGCAAGGAACTTGGTAGCTATGTGAGAATCATTATGGGTGGCATAATAATGATGTGGGGACCACTCCTTGTTTTATGGAGTGTTGTTTGCATGTGGTTGTTTTTAACGGAAAGTTGATTGATTGGGAGACTTTTTGCATCAACCATTTATTGTGGCTTCTTTAAGAAGCTGCCGTATGGGTTATAAGAAGAAGTGTGGTTTTTGGTGAAAAACATCCGAGGGGAGAAGCCAAAAAGCAGATAGAGAGAAGAGAGAGAAAGCCATCAGAATTCCACTCCAATATTGTGAGAGTGAGAGAGTTATTTGTATACCACTCAAAGTGTGTGAGTGAAGAAAAAGAGAGAGGGTATAAGTGTTGTGTAATTGTACTTTCTCTGTGTGTATCATCAAGCCTTGGGCATTGGCTTGGTAAGATCCTTCTTGTTGTACCCATTATTTTTGTTATAGTGGAAGATTTTATATTGTCGCCCCGTGGACGTAAGCACACTGCCGAACCACGTTAATTCCTTGGTGTTAATTTATTTTTCCGCATATCTTGTTATTTGAGTTTGAAGATCTCCATTCTAGCACTAACCGATCCTAACATAGAAGGCATGACAGAAACATAACTTTTCCAATGAGTACATATATGCTTGGTGATGAACAAGTCTCATGAATCGCAGGGTATCTTTCCAAGTCCATCTTGATCAGGTTATACAAGTAAGGTAGCAGTCATTGCCAAGAGCAGTAATTGCACTATTTCTTCTACAACTCAAGTTTGACAGACCTGAAGGAATTTAATGAATAGTTATGTTGAGTTGATATGAACAGCCTAGGAAAAAAAGAAAAAGAAAGGAAAAATTACCTTCTCACAGAAGATTATGTGGTGTTGGGCGTACGACTGCAAAAGCTGGATGTAACCACTTGACATTGCGTCTGTAAGATGATCTTCCTAGTGATTACCGGAGAATAACAAGAAAGAAACAAAGGAATCTGATGATCATAGATAAAAAAGGAACTTATTAAGGACAGAAACATAATCTAGTCTTTCCAGACTTGTTAATCTCTCAATCTCTTTTGGTATAAAGATGCTTTAAGTTAATCAGCTTTCTCATAGTGGCTGGTAATTTTACAAGAGACTTGCAATAAATGAGACACAAAGTTTGCAGATTGTATAAATTACCAACAGTATCAGGCAATTCTTTCAAACAACTATTTTTTGATAGATTGAGATAACGCAAATGAATGAGTTCACCTATCGCTTCAGGAAGTTCTTCAATCGAGTTTCCCTTCAAATTTAATGTCCTAAGACATTTTAATTGTAAAATTAAATCCCAGCTTATTGTTTCAACGTTCAAATCACAAGCTAGGAGAGTGCGTAGCTTTTTGCATTCGCAAATTGAAACAGGCGATCCATTATAAGGGGTTGATGTTGCCTCTGCCCCCCTTATTACCATTGCTATCCTCCATAATATAACAATAATTTTTTGTGAGAAACTGCACAAATCATGTATAATATCATGCATTTTGCAGCTCCTAATGCTCGCCCAGTGATCTGTCTTAAAATCTTAGAAGAAAGACCGCATTACTAAGCTATCGAAATATTTCTGACCTTCGTCTCTTTTTTTGTTTTCACTTGAACCAAGATAATCTTGTGACATCCACATATCAATCAAATTATCTTTGTCAAACTCATAATCTTTGGGAAAAACACCACAATATAAGAGACAACGTTTGGTCACCGACGTCAAATCATAATAACTTAGTAATAATGGTTGGAAGACTTTTTGTTCGACCACTTCTAGTGCCCAAATCTTACTCTTCAAAACATTAAACCATTCTCTCCTTGTTTTCTTAAAGCGCATTAGGCTCCCTAAAGTCTTTGCCGCAAGAGGCAAACCTTTACACTTCTTTACAATCTTTTCTCCAATTTTCTCGAGTGCATCATCTCTTTTTCTGTCCCAAAAAGCCAAGTGATTGAAGAGTGACAAACAATTTTGTTCGCTCAACTCCTTCAACTGGATAATGTGAGCGGTTTCTCCCATCATCTTTGCAACCCCCTCTTTTCGTCCAGTCACCAATATCCTACTGCCTACAAACACCATTCTGCAAAGATAACCTTAATTGCTCCCACTTTCTATCGTCTTCAGTCCACATATCATCTAGGACAATATTGAGGAACTTCTTACCCTGAATGAATTCAGATATACATTGCTATAGAGTTTGCAACACATTTGAATTCATCCGGGTATCAGATTTTTTCAGACCTTCAATGATGGCTTTAGCAATCTTGATCTCAGAAGGGTCTAAGACACAAACCCGTACTCTATTCTGGAATTGGTTCCTCACCCTTTCATCATTATAGGCTAGTTGGGCAAGAGTTGTCTTGCCATTCCTCCCATCCCTAAAATAGAGATGACAAGAGGACCCCTCTCCTCTTTACTACTCTCACTCAGCTTCTTCACTAAATTATCCTTTTCAATTTGCCGACCAAATATCTTAGATAAATCGACTAAAGACGAAGTTTTCGGGCGTACTTCAAGTTCTTCAATGCTTCTTTTTGTCTCTAGAAAATTATACTTTTTCTTTCATTTGCAATTTCAGTTAATTTGTCGTTCAGAGCTTTTATCTTATGAGCAATGTCACGACGAACAGTTACCCGATTCACTCGCCTAGAACGAAAGTTAATGAGAGGGGTGGAAGAAACATACCATGGTAATTTCTTGTTTCTTAACTTCTAGATCAATTCCAGTGTTCCATTCATCCAGAACGTGGTCCATCTCGTACGATACATCTTTTAGCTTATCCAACCAGTCTCTGACACTGGCCTCCTTTTACTTGCCTCTGCTCTGCATCCTCCAGGCGAGCATGAATAGCTTTGAGATTGCTTCTGATATTTTCAACTTGTCTGTCTACACCCACCACAACTTTCACCTCAAGTGAATCGATCTAGAAGTACGGAAATGAGTGCTTCAGCCACTGCTATATATGGTGCTGGTGATGGAAATCCAAGAATGGTATTTTTTTGAAAAAGAATTGTTGTGCTATTTCCTTTCCTCTACCTTAGTTTATATAGTGAGACTAAATTGTCAAAGGCCAGTGCATGCATGATGCATGCTTGACAAGTACTCCACACGATTAATTATCAGCTAATTGCCATACTTAAGTTTGAGATCAACTCTGCTTGCTGCTTAGCAAATAGAATTTTGTAACTGGACAGGAAACGAATAAAAGTGCAAAACCAAGGTTCAAAAAATGACAAGAAAGATCATGGGATCACCTGTTAGGAAGACAACTGCAAAGGGGTGCTTTTACTTGAAATATACAGGCTAGATATTTTTAATGATGAAGCCAAATAATATTTTTGCTTCTTAAGAAAATTAGGTATCACTAATATATTTTTTTCTTCTCTTGAATCAAGATTTGAACCTAGGGAGAATTCAAGCATTAATCTTAATTAGTCATGATCAAGGAAGGAACTAACTTTTAGAGGACAATGCATGCTTTGACAAGTTGTCTTTCTCAGACATTGATTACTATTATTGCTCGGTGAAAAAGAAAACCATGGACCTAGCTTTTGTTTTCATTTTTTTGTGATATGATTGTCCACCTTATCTGACACACAAAATGGTATGAAAACGTGGTATACAAATATATTAAGAATATGCATTATTCTTTTTTAAAGGGCTCAAGGGAAAAAACGAATAAACCAAAGGAAAATACTTCATAGAATCGGGTAGTCAGAGACAAAGGAAAATGAACCCAACTATTTGCTTTCTCATTTTTAATGCTGTTTGATGTCATTGCTCAATAGAACTTCATTATGTCTTCAACATTGATTTTTATGGATAACAGGGAAAATTTGTTGTGTCCAACATTGATTCCCAGATGAAGTATGTATTTGTAACATTCTCTCCATTATCAAATGGCTTCATAAAAAACCGGAGAAGCAGGAAAAACTTCACGGTACTGTAATGTTTAGTTGTGTTACAAAGCATTCCATCAAGAAATTTTCGGTACATATGAAATGCACCTAACACCTAACTACTTCACTAACGCATGACATTTGGATGTGCATATAAAACGCATCACCAATCACTGATTAATAAATTAAGTTGAAGAATCCATTGTTTTTAGATACTGTACAAGGAAGCAAATGAAAGCAGCATAACTTTCAAGCAGGTATATACAACGGTTATTTTCATAGACAGCCTAAGGATTTAAAAAGCGGCGGAAGTGCCATGCTCAGGAAGCTTATCCACATTTTCTTCCATGACAATTCGATTTTGGAAGAAAACTTCACATGAAGCACATAGAGAATATCTACACCTGTAGATTTAGACATTTTGAAACCCACATACACGTCCAACCATATACAAAATTTACCAGATCTCTTCCATAATGTATTTATATACATAGTTGTATGTCCATGCTGCCAGAATCTGAAAGTTAGACTTCAATTACCTCCAGAACTATTCAGGCCGGAAGCTTACCAGGTTGGGAAGGTCAGTCAACTGAAGCTTCCTAATCTCGTTTGCTGTCACCTTGCAGGACTCCAATGTCAGAGATTTTAAATTCTTCAGTGTTTTCAAATGCCGAAGTCCAGAATTGGTGATCCGAGAATTTGAAACGTTTAAAGAGATCAATCCCGTCAGCCCTGCATTCCCATAGAATGTGAAAAATTAAAAGATAATAATGGCATTGGCTAATATGATTAAAATATGAAGCCTCCCACAGAATCGAAGATCCAACCAAGGTTTTAAAGGCGGGTCAAGATCACTGCTAGAGAAAGAAGTCTAACTCCCTCTTATGAATACAAGTGCACTATCAGAATTGCTTTTATACTGTGATACTGCCAACTTTATAACTTCGATAGAGTAACAATAATTACATGCTTTTTTTAACTAAGGAACAGGTATGACTTCCTATACTTGGAAGGCATTCCCACCCCCCACTCCTCTCCCCCTTTCTCCCCGGCCATCAAGGCATTTCAGGGATGAAAAAGAATGCATGCATGCAATTGTTATGGCCATAATTGCAAAACGAAAAGCCAATCCCAGTATCTATGAAAAGATCGAAGGGTCACACTTCTTACAAGACCATATATATCAAGAATACAGTCACCAAGTGGAAATAAAATTTTGACCACATATTGTCCTCTGAACTGATACTGCCGTCATTGGCAACAGTGAGTATGCATTTATATCTTTTGCACTTGAAATTCCCATGTTTGGCCCACTAAAATGGTCCAATCTCAAACACTGCCAAGTTCCATTCAATAGCCAATATAACAGATAAAGCTAGCATATCCATCATTCTCATAAACCAAAGTTTATGGGCATACCAGAAATAAACTCCAAAGCTTTATCAGTCAGGTTGCAGTTTTGAGACAGATTCAGTAGAGTCAAGGATGAAAGATCTTTAATATTTTTTATTCCAGCATCCGTCAATCCTCCACCACATATTTCCAGGGACCTCAGGTTTTTAAAGCCTGAACAGTGCAAATACAATGGTATAAAATGAACTAGTTTAAATCTTGGTAAAAACCAAACTCAAAACTGTTCTGTGAATGTCATTTAATAAAGAAGGCCTCTTCTAATCCGCTAGTGTGTGACCAACAGCCTCTCAGGTTAACTATTAGAAGACCAATTTATTTCCATGCTCCATGGTATTTCCCGGCAAAACTACCAATGGTATTACCATGCCAGTTATGTATCTCTGATTCATATCATACATAAGAATGCAACCATCATATACAAAAAAACATAGAAAATTAATTATCAAATTGTCATTAAAATGATACACTTGACTATTGCTCTATAATCATATCGTCCAGTGTTTCCCATCTATAGTGTTCCAAAACAAAAACACCTCAAGTTCAATACGATAACAGAACTCAACTCTAGTTTACAAATGGTAAGCCTGCTACTTCGGCAATACCAATTTCCAGGTACATTGAGAAACTAAAGGGCTGAATAACTCATTCATTTTAGAGTCTCATGAAATAGAGTGTACTTACGGAGGCAAACTTGAAAACTGGAAACTACAAATAATGGAGGTATTTCAAGGATGTTACAACTTGGAAATTCTCTATTTTATTTATACCACTTAAGAGGGTGCGAGAAATGTTTTCGGAATAAGCAAATAAATTAAACGCAAAATAGTACTTTTGTATTTTGAATAGGGTAATTTGGTTTTATGTCCCATCTAGAGTTACCAACATCACAGTACTTCTGGGTTCACAGTATGGTTATGTCAATGCAATCCTGTTCCCTGTACGTGGTACATTGTGCACATACTCGGACAGCAATTTGGTGTTGCAGTTTGAATCATTGCACTTACCACTTGGGTTGCTAGTGCACATCTTGAAGTATGTTCATAAATGCAAAATCACTTAGAATCACATCAAATTAGTAGCTTACATGCATTCAAGGTAGAATAAGCATCCTTCCCTTAAATTCCAGTATGTCAACATTTTGTCACTTGATTCCTCCCCATCTATCAGTCCGGTGTTGGGAAAGCCAGTATTTCAGAACCAGATTGCCAAAGTACCACAATATGGTAAGCACAATCCAGATCGCTATTCCCAAGAGGACAGGGAAATCTGGTAAATTCTGGTCTGGTCCCATCAATTGGTTGGTTAGCTATAGGCTTTTGGCTTGTGGGAAGAGTGGGTTTTTATTTTATTTTATTATATATATATGGTCTCAAGTCCGGGTGATATTTTGAATAAAAAGAACCTTGGGATCTAAGTGACACCATATTACGAATGTGTGATGTAAAACTTCTCTTAGATGTGAAGTCTTGGTACGATTCATGTAAACCTAAACAACCCTGCATCACTAGTGGCTTGCCAGGTTCCATATATACTGCTGATATCAGCAGGTCCATAAGTGCCCAAAGCAGTGGTTTCTGTGTGTGCGCACGACATTGTCAGTAACTAACATGTGGCTAATTTAAGTAATTGAACCATTACAGTGTTGCATAACATACTTCGAAGATAGTGTGTTCCAGAGTCTGTAATTCGAGCTCCAAATAGATCAAGGTGTGTCAATCCAGTCAAACCTGCATCAACAAAGAAAAATTTGGGCAGCATTTATAAAAAACCAGATGACTTACTGGGAAACCATAAAACTTGAACAACCACCACCAAGTATCCAATTATTCAACCTTAAAAGCTTGGAAAAGGCATCCGAAATTTTTGTCATCAAGGGGCTAGATCTAGTTAGCATACTACTATACATCAGAATGCAGTTTCCATCTAAGGATACTTACTTGTAAGAGCTGCAAGTCCAGCATCAGTAATTTGGCGAGTGTCCAAATTAAGTGATTTAAGAGACGACAGGCCAGACAGTTTCCTTAAACCACTGTCAGTAACAACAGTGAATGAAAGATTTATACTTTCCAGATTAATTAAACCTACAAAAAGCAAACACTAATCAGGTTAAGAAAGAATGAAATCCAAAAATTAAAATTGACAAAATATTACCTTAAAGAACAATAAGAACAGAGGTTGGTCAGTGATGCAGGATGCGTAGGACCGAAATTTATTAGTTTCCTAGATACTCTAGTTTTCCAAATTCTAGTAGGATTTCTACTTTTCCAGATTTCTAGTTTTAAGTTTCCTATTTTATTTGGGTTATGATTTCTGTTTAAGCAAGGGATTTTTATCCTATTATGTCGAGGTTTTAGTTTGCTATAAATACCCCCATGTAGTTCTTTAAAAAGGGAGATTTGAATTTCGTCCCAAAAAAAAAAAAAGAAGGGAGATTTGAATGTTGAGTAAACCTTTTCCTAGGACTCTCTGATTTCCTCCCTTCGATCTATATTTCTTATCCTCAATCTCCGATATTCTTCTTTGTTCTACTGTTTCTGTCCTTTATCTTGTCTTTTCGATCTCTATTTATTCTCCTTGGTCTCTTATATTCTTCTCTGTTCTATTGTTTGAGTGCTTAATCTAATACCTATGGCTGTACTACATCTCATTATTTTCATCTCCTACATGGTGGCATCAGAGAAGCCAGCCACCCATTTTTACATGAAATAGCCTAATTCAGCATTTTATTCCTTAATAGTCTTAAACATCACTAGAAAACACCTAAAATCCAGAGGGTTTCCTTTGATTCAAGTGCATCTTTAAGAAACCAAATCAAATTCTTAATTGCCATATACAGGAAAGAAAAAAACACCAGCAGGCAGGCGAGACAGAATGTGCTGGCACTACTAACCAAGCCACATATAATGAAAACAGGTCTTGGTCCATGGAATCCCAAAAGGGTAAATGCACAGTTATGCACAATTTTACCCTATCTGCCAAAATATTATCCTGGAACCTCCGATGCTTTCTCTATACATTAGTGACAGCGACACAATAATGTTTTTGCTAAATTAATTATACTACTTATCAATACCAAAGAAAAAGACAGAATGTGACTCAACCCAAACTTTATTTTTCTGTTTATTTTTTCTCAAAATTTAGAATACCACAACTTTCATTTTACATACGTTTTCCCATTTAACTTTTCTGTTTGTAAATCATTTGTTGAGATCTATAAAACATTATGTATTAAAAAGAAGTCAGGATGATGCATCTATGGGGAAATACACTCACATGATATGAAAATTGAATTATGCTGCGTCATGTTTTTGTGAATTTCTGAGACATAAACTTATTCACTTTTATTCGTTCATAATTTTATATTTATTGCAAGTTTTATTTGATAGATCTTGACAAAAGAAAGTTTAAAATTTTATGAAACACATATGTAGAATCAAAGTCATGATATTCCAGACTATGAGGAAAAAAGAAAAAGAGAAACTATTGTGCAGTAGTAGTTTTTGGTAAGAGGATGGAGATTTTGTCAATTCTTTGTACTTGTATGGATGTCTCATTTCTTTAGTTTGACATTTCCAATGAAAAGTATATAGCAACCTTGGATGATTAGATCAACTCCACCCATTTGCCCTTTGCCCTGGCAAGGGGGGAACTAGGGCAGCTACTATTCATGTGAATAGTGGCAGCCCTTGCAAAAAGCAATGTATGTTTCCACCCGTTGCCATGGCAAAGGGCAAATACTACTCATATTTTTGTTTTTTATCACAAATTTGTTTACCTAAACAATTAATTTGGATAATATTTTCGGATAAGATTTTTGGGTTCGTATGTGTCAATATTTATTAAAAAAATTTCAATTTTTTTTTATTGCACAAATATTGGTTGCCGTTGGATTGGAGAAACAAATATGATCAAAGAGCCCAAAGTGAGACACGTGGACTATAGCGGCACTGTAGCACTATAGCGCTAACGTCATGGTAAAACACGGGTTGGAGCTCGAGCCAGCCCAGTCTGCTGGGTCCCACTCCTAGCCCGGACTTGGGCTCCTCGCTGGAACTGGATTTTGGCAATGCCTCCCCCCAACCCGAGGCTTGGGCTCCTCGCTGGAGTGGCTCTTATAATAAGCCATTGTGACTAGAGGCCAGAATCTAAAAATCCCTATAAGAGCCATTCTAGTGAGGAGCCCAAGCCTCGGGCTGGGGGGAGGCAGCGCCAAAATTCAGTTCCAGTGAGGAGCCCAAGCCCAGGCTGGGAGTGGGATCCAGCAGACTAGGCTGGCTCGAGCTCCAGCCTGAGGTTTTTATTTTTTTTATTACACAAAAATTGGCTGCCGTTGGATTGGAGATAAAAAAAACTGATCGGAGAGCCCAGAGTGCGACAAGTGGACTGTAGTGCTAACATCATGGTAAAACTCGGGCTGGAGCTCGGCCAGCCAAGTCTGCTGGGTCCCACTCCCAGCCCGGGCTTGGGCTCCTCACTGGAACTGGATCTTGACGCTGCCTCCCCCCAACCCGAGGCTTGGGCTCCTCGCTGGAACTAGATTTTGACACTGCCTCCTCCCAACCCGAGGCTTGGGCTCCTCGATGGAATGGCTCTTAGAATTGATTTTGGCGCTGCCTCCCCCCAGCCCGAGGCTTGGGCTCCTCGATGAAATAGCATTTAGAGAATTCTAAGAGCCATTCCATCGAGGAGCCCAAGCCTCGGGTTGGGGGGAGGCAGTGCCAAAATCCAATTCCAGTGAGGAGCCCAAGCCCGGGTTGGGAGTGGGACCCAGTAGACTGGGCTAGCCCGAGCTCCAGCCTGAGTTCTCATTTTTTTCATTGCACAAAAATTGGCTGCCGTTGGATGGGAGAAAAAAATTTGATCGGAGAGCCTAGAGTGCGAGACGTGGATTGTAGTGCGTAGCACTGACGTCATGGTAAAACTCTGGCTGGAGCTCGGGCCAGCCCAGTTTGCCGGGTCCCACTCCCAGCTCGGGCTCCTCGCTGGAACTGGATTTTGGCACTGCCTCCCCCAAACCGGAGGCTTGGGCTCCTCGCTAGAATGACTCTTATAATAAGCCATTGTGACTAGAGGCCGGAATCTAAAAATCCCTATAAGAGCCATTCCAGCGAGGAGCCCAAGCCTCGGGCTGGGGGGAGGCAAAGCCAAAATTCAGTTCCAATGAGGAGCCCAAGCCCGAGCTAGGAGTGGGACCCAGCAGACTGGGCAGGCTCGAGCTCTAGCCCGAGTTTTTTAATTTCTTTTTTACACAAAAATTGGCTGCCGTTGGATTGGAGAAAAATAATCTGATCGGAGAGCCCAGAGTGCGACACATGGATTGTAGCGGCATTGTAGCGCTGACGTCATGGTAAAACTCGGGCTGGAGCTCGAGTCAGCCCAGTCTGCTGGGTCCCACTCCCAGCCCGAGCTTGGGCTCCTCGTGGAACTGGATTTTGGCGCTACCTCCCCCCAACCCGAGACTTGAGCTCCTAGCTGGAATGGCTCTTAGAATAAGCCATTATGACTAGAGGCCGGAATCTAAAAATCCCTATACAAGCCATTCCAGCTAGGAGCCCAAGCCCGGGCTGGGAGTAGGACCTTGCAAACTGGGCTGGCCCGAGCTCCAGCTCGAGTTTTACCATGACGTCAGCGCTACAATGCTACAGTGCTATGCGCTACAGTCACGTATCGCACTCTAGGCTCTCCAATCAGAGTTTTTTCTCCAATCCAACTGCAGTCAATTTTTGTGCAATAAAAAAAATGAAAAAACATACCAAAAAACTACTGAATTTTTTTTCTATAAATACCAAAATTTTATCCGATTGAGATATGAATTTTATAATAAATATTGACACATACGAACCCAAAAATCTTATCCGAAAATATTATCCAAATTAATTGTTTAGGTAAACAAATTTGTGAAAAAAACAAAAAAATGAATAGTATTTGCCCTTTGCCATGGCAACGGGTGGAAACACACATTGCTTTTTGCAAGGGCAGACACTATTCACATGAATAGTAACTGCCCTAGTCCCCCCTTGCCATGGCAAAGGGCAAATGGGTGGAGTTGCTCTAATTGGCTGACATCTTATCTTAAGCTTTTGAAAACATAGGTAAATTACCAATAGTATAACCATGTTAACTTGATGACCAAACTAGACATAAAGACAATTTAGTGAAAAATAAGTATGCTTATGGATAAACCAACTACTACAACTAAAAATGCACAATACTTGGTTATAAACACAGTTCCTATGTCTTTGTGTGTGTCAGTGGGCAGGTACGGCAAAAACTGAATCAAACTATGGTCATAAACCATAAATCAAAGGTAAACGTCTAACCTGACAGATGGCGGAGCCCGTTGCTTCCAACTTCAGTTTCTGACAACTCCAAACATTTCAAACGCTCTAGGCCTAAGAGCATATATACAAATACCAATATTTATCAAAATTAAAGGTGGAAAAATAGGAGGGAAGAGGAGGCATCCTCATTTTTAATTTCATAAGTGTAGCTAAAGAATTGGCAAAGCTATTCAAAATCAGCATGTTGCCACTTAAAATTGTAAGGACGATTTTAACCCAAAATATCACATGTACGCATAAGTCATGCCACCAAGATACGATATAAGCAGAAACCATAATGCAGAAAACCCATAATGTATGCATACCAAGATTGTCCTTTCATTAGGTGCCACATGTTGTATTGGGTATCCATCATAAAAGCCCAAATGTTGACATTGATTGAAATTCGAATTGACAGTGGAATCAGCAGCCATTAAGAAGAATTTAAAATTTAAAATTTATTTTATAAAAGCAAACCAGAATAGATATTTCAATTTTTCCAAGCATTTTAATTACAGTAGTTCACTGCAGGTGTAGGATCATTTTTTGAAATCTCACATGATGAAGTCACCAAAAACCTTGTAACTTGTGTAACCAAAGGAAAACAATAATAATAAAAACTTTTAGCTTGAATCAAATCCCTGGATTTATGCCATCAGACTCGATACAAAACAGAAGTGGATGTTCTTGTTTTCTTTTTTTGAGAAGTGGTAGTTTAGTTAGCGAGGAAAAAAGAAAAGAAAAATACAACTGTGTATGGAAACTCTCATCATCTTTGCAAATATTCTGGAGACATTCCAGTTTGATATTAGAGACAATGTACAAAAACGTGTTTCCATTACAGAATTTCATGAACATAAACATAAGGCACATATACTATCCATATTATGCATCTGCTAAACACTGACCTGTCAAGTTGACCAGCCCTTCATCACCAATCTTACATGAATCCAGGTTCAAGCTCTCCAAATTTGTCAAACCTACTTGAAGCAAAGAAAAAATCACAATGGTAATATATGCATATAATACAGCAGGGAAATGAAGGATTCTGATATTGTAATCAATATGAAAAGGATGAGCTAAACTACAACACCCTGAATGAATTAGGAAATTGCAGAGTGTATGTGACTGCAGACCATAGGTTGCTTTCTAATTTTGAAGGCTATCTACTATTGATGCAAAAAAAAATGCCTAAAGAAAGTCTCGAATCAAAGTTTTTCACTCAAATACAAAGAAGATTTAAAACAAATAAACCACCTTTCAAGTGCACCAGGCAAGCATCGGTGATCTCAGTGAACCCCAAGTTCAACACTTTTAAGTTCCCAAATCCTGCAGAACATAAGGAATGCTACAATTTCAAGCTCAGGACTGTACTAACCAAAAAACAATACAAGCAGGTTCTAGGTACAACTATATTTCATGACTTCAACAGCAAAAAACAAATGTCATTAGATCGTTGTGAAAAAAACTTACTGGAAAACTTCTCGCATCCTTCATCAGTCAGATGACGACATCTGCTCAGATTCAGATATAGCAGGGCATCAAGAGCTGGTATGCAAGCAACCCCATTAAAATATCAGGCCCAACCTACGTTCTTAGGTTAGAAAAAAGGGCGAAGGTCTTCATATTATTTAGTTTTGGCATATAATGTGTATAACTTTGAGAAATGTTGATCTATAAGTCATGATTTATCATTAAAAGATCAACAAAAATCAGATTCTCAATCTAATTATGGGGGATTTCAACACACAATGCCTTTAGAGAACAAGAGACCCTTTAATACCCCAGAAAAAAAGATTTTAAAATAGTTTAACATTTAAATTTGGTCATTCACTATTTACTAGTTCTATAGGCATTTCCAAAAAGTAAGAGAAATGAATACATAAATAATACAATCACATAGATACACTCAAACACGAATGGTATACATAATCAAATACATAACACAAACACATATATGAATCATTGATAGTAATTGATCAACCTCATCAATGAGTCAAAGATTACATGAAATACAATTACCAAAGCACAATTACAATGGCTAAGAAAAAGTCCAAATACTTTGGAATGCAAACCTGAAAGAGAGTCCAAGCATGCAGCAGTAACTGGGCATCCCTCCAAGTTCAAAAGAGAAAGTTTGTGCAGACCTACAACACATAGAGATGATATATGTAGTTACATGGAAGGAACAGCCACACAATACACCTTGCTAGGTAACTATATCCATGATATCCAGTTAAGTAAACTAGAATCTATTTTTATTATCAGTAAGGGCAGTTATTAAAAATTGAAGACTCCAAATATAGTACATGAATATTATATCAATGAATGACTAAAATGCCTCGAATTCTTTAGAAAAAAGTCCAAGTCAAGAAGCCCTAAGAGGTGAGGTGATGGGGTCAAACCATTAGAACATCATACTCAGGATTCATCTTTATTAAACACTCCAGAACTAAATTTAGCGGTCCATATTCTTTACTGTTCACACCCCCTATAAAACAGCATTGGCTTCTGAAAACATGCATTCACAGCCAAACAAGCATGCCTCCAGCACACAGATAGAATCTTCTTTGTTAAACCTTATATGGTCTGGGACCTGAGCCCTCATAATAATGACGCTATTCATGTGGGTTGTTACAATTTTTTTGCCCTACAGATAACGATACCATTTGGAGGAGGTACGCTCAGAAACCTTTTTTATTTTTTATTTTTCCATCAACTGAATTTTAAAACAAGAAAAATATAATAGCTTTATTTCCTCCTCTTTAAATGGCTTTCCAGGAGGAAGTCCACTCCAGAAAGCCCTTTTTCCTGGTTCATTTTACTTCCAAGAACAATTGAATTTCAAAACCTGAAAGTTTCTTCTAGTTATTTCTTTTCATCTACCTATTACCATCGTTATAGACTATCTATATGCTTTCCCTAGGACAAACTTTCAAATCTTGAGAATTAATATTGCCAAAATGACAAAATTTCAATATCAATTACACACTTTATCGTAGAAGAAAAAATTAAAAAAAATTAAACAAATCATTATCACTTATGGATTATTAGGTAGTACTAAATCATCATCACTTATACTTGGAGTTAGTTCGAACATTGATGAATGGGTTAGTCAGCTGGATACAGCTGGAAGTTCTGGTTAATGCCACTTAGTGGTTTCTAGTTGATCAGAAGTGTCAAGCGAAATGCCAACTCTATATAATAAGTATAGATGAATCCTTTTTATCAAAGTTATCGACTCTCAGCCTGCCACAACCCTAGTTTTTTTTTCTTTTCAAAAAACAGATACAAAAGGTGTAAGCTGTACAACCACAGAAGTATCAAACTATAAAAGGTCCATGGACCCACAATTATTGCACAAGATTTCTCCTTGCAGCACAAAGATGTAAGTTCTGAAGATAAATGAATTACAAAAGCAAATACCTTTCAAGTAAGTAATGCCAAAATCAGTCACCTTACTGCAGGAAACTTGTAAGCATTTCAAATTTGTAAGCCCTGAAATACAAATGAATAAATTTATTTGAAACAATGAAACTATAACAAAATTTTTAATTCACATTGAAAACCAGAGCACCCACAAACATGTACATAATTTTTTATATGGGCTCTTCTTAAAGTTCTTGAAGAATGGTAACAAATAATTTCCATGAGTTGCTTCGAATTGCTACTCCAGTTATGTCTATTTCCAGATTTTACTAATCTCATATTGAAAGTCATCTGTGTACAAGTGGGAAGCTCAAAAGTCATGCTCTAGCTTTTAATAAAAGCCAGACCCTAAAACTGAAAGACTAAGGCCTACATTTCTTTTTCAGTGTGAACAAAAGGAAAAACAATATGTAAATTACCTGAGAGAAGTTCCATGTCAGCATCATCTATGCAATTACACCATTTGATATTAAGAGACTCTAGTTTTGTTAAGCCTGTAAAAAAAAATTTAAACAAAAAATATGACATGATTAATGCATTCATCAGTAGTGAGAATGGTGGCATGCTGATGTGAAAGCATTATCTGAAGACCATGGTTCACATCCAATGTGCACCACAGGAGACAAATCATGCAACAATCTATGGTGAATAATAATCAGAAATTGAAGACTAGAAATTTGAGGACCTAAGGCCTATCATAATATTTTTAAAACTCATACAGGTCCACGAACTCCACAAAATTGTTGTCATACAGGCCCAAGTGTTTCATTATTGAGTCACACATTAATTTTTGTTTGTGCATTAACTGACTGTAAGCTGATATTATTATCACTTTGAATGGTTGCCCAAATCATATGCCAAAACAACCCATATGTATGATAAACCGGTGCTAAACTGTGTAGACAATTAAAGCACCAGCTCCAATTGTGCTGTAGAAAAAGCAATGCACTGCAACACAGTTTTCTTCGGGAATGTTTTCTCATCATGTTCAAGAACATCATAAAACCACTTTGAATATTATTATACTTTCTAAACAGCATCATCAATAAAGGCTGATTTTTTTAATCCCAAGAGTCAGATATACATAAGAGGGTCTGAAACAAAACATGTTCAAAACCAATTCCATAAGTCAAACAGGTGAGTTAGCATGTACGGAGGAGAAGAAATAGAAGTTCACTTTCCAGATAAGTGGATTTAGAGGCAAACATACCTTGGAGATGAACAAGCCCACCATGGATTTCAGGACATTTCTCCAAGTCCAACTTGATCAAGTTAATCAAATTAGCAAAGGCACTCATCCCATGAGCAGTAATTGCACTATTTCTTCTAAAACTCAAAATTTTCAAGCTAGACAGACCTGAAAGAATCTAACAAAAGTCAAATGCAGAACCAAAAGGATCGCAAGCCAACTCTCATAAATATTCTTCCATATTCAAGCGAAGATACAACAATATTGAGCACAAAGAAGAAAGGATTAACAGAAAAAAGAAACGAAAAAGGGAAGAATAAGTATAAGGGTGTTGGACCACTAATGAATGTTTTTAAGGGTGCATAATAATTTAGTCTTGTAGAAATAATTGCACACATGATACAAACTCCAGGTGTGTATGCTGCACAAAATTTTATAATTTAGCACATACAAAAGAATATATGATGACCTGTCATCCCTCCCCAATCATCTCCTCATTATTCACTTGCTTCTCAATTTTTTTTCTTGATAGAAAGCTTAAATAATTTTAGGTGATAAATAAAAGGGATGTGCTAATCCAACAGCTATGTTGGCTGGCCACCAGGGCTAACCAAATTATATGCTTCATCTTACCCAAAATGGCCTTTGGGAATTGCACTTCCCCAAAAAGAATCAAATAAACAAAAATTGATTTAGTGCTAGAAAGGAAACCTATCAAAGAAACAAAATAAGGATTAAGATGGACTACCACTGATGTGTCCGAGGCCATGGTCCGATATGTGGTCACAATAATTAAAATTTAATGCTTGGAGACTGGTGCAATCTTTCAGAAAAATTAATCCATTGTCAGTAACATCAGAACCAGAGAGATCCAGAGAGAGTAAAGATGATCCTTGCGAGGAGATGACATCCATCCAACTATCATTTACACCAGGGTATTCTCCCAAGTAAAGATCCTTCCAAACAAATGACAGAAACTTTCAAGGTCAGCCTGACTGACAACAAAAGAGGAACAGGACAGCACTGACAAAAAAAAAAAGAGTAATGCTACACTTACCACATTATTATCCCACATTTATATACCACATGATGTGGCATGTCCATATCATATGCCACATCAATTAAATGAATGAAGTGTATTTTAATAAATAAAATTAGAAAAATAGAAATTAGTATTTTACATGATGTGGTATGTACACATCAGCTGCCACATCATGTGGTATAAAATTATGGTATAAAAAATGTGGTAAGACTAGTATTATTCAAAAAATATTATAAGAATTAGAAGGTGATTGCCAGTATTATTACTATGAGCTACCTGCAAAGCACAGTCCCGAAAACCTTCAAAAGAAACATCAGTTAGGCATCCGGAGTACACCAACTCATTGATGATCTGTTGACTAATATCTCTTGGGAGCATAGAGAACGTGTTATATTTATCAATGTCCTGTTAATCAAAAGAAACCATTGGCGTAAGCCAAGAAATACTGAACCCCAGTCCCTAGCCCAAAAGAGATTCAGAGAAGTAAGTACCTCACATATTTTACGGATGCACAAGTCCATGAGGGATGGACCTTTCCCTCTGCCTGGTTGAATATCTAAAACAGGGCGGGTGAAGGAGGTTGTCAACCACTTCGAACTCCCACTTTTGCAATATCTTCTGGAAACACCTAGATGAAAATCATCTTCATCATCTCGGTGGTCTCTCTTCCTAGAACAAGCTCCCCCCATCGAGAAAATGTCTTGGAATCAATATATCTCACAGGAACTGAACCAGAACACTACTCTATCCATTCAATCACCAGACTTGGAACATGCACCCTACTTCATGCTGTAAAAGTAGAGAGTAAGGAAAATAAGTACTCAGTACATTTGACCAGTTGACCTTAAGAAAATGCTTCATGCATGTCATTAATTTATTTGATGAAAATTACAACACATTGAACAGCATCTGACATAATAGTATGAAATAAGGCTTTTCAGCACCAACTTAGTAATTCAAACTGGTGCCTATCATGTTTGTGCTAGAATTAATATATGTGATGATTACATTAAAATAAATGGAAAAAAAATCCTTAATCTACAAAAACACAGTTGTGATGCACGATACAAGGTCCACAAATGGAAACCTCAAAACCTCACCCCAATTAAGCCTCTATATCATCCATTAGCATTCCAACCCCCCACTCCCCCGGAAAAGGAAAAAGGTTTGTCACCTGACTCCTTTATCGAAACTATTTGGGGTTGTAAACATGAAACTTTCTAGTACTCCTTTCTATGCAACGCCATATTCTCCCCCAAACTATACTATAATCATATTCATCCTCACTTCTACTCATTGACAATATGATTTAGATATTGACAACCAGTGTAAAGCCTCAAGATCCAATTTCCATCTCAGAAATTCCGAGCCAAATCTATTTCCATCATTTCATAGCATCAACATGGAATGATTATATAAGCAACCGCAAATAAACAGCATTGCAGCTAAAATAGACAATGAAAGAATTAAATACAGCAAAGGATGTATATAAAGAAGTAAATATGGTAGCCATTAATCTTCGACATCGGTTTTGCAATAAATGCCCACGCAAGCACTCAAACGCATAATCAGTAAGCCCTGATTTTAGGATTGCTTTCAGGTAACGCCCACTTTACAAAAGACTTGTCACTAAAGCAAACAGTTGAAGCAGAGGAGTACATCTGTACTACAAGTTTTACTACATTGACGATCCTACGTGCACCAGTTTACAAGATGTACTTAAGCTTGCAATTCGGGTTGGTTTTTTTATCTGTCAAGTTAAGGGGAAAAATTGGTTTATATGTTTGATTGGCATTAAATACTTTCCTTTCCTTCTTCGCCTATTTCAGACTAGTTTCAGTTATTTCATGAACACTTAAAGAAAACAACTACAATAAGAACTGCAATTGCAACTTTTAACTAATGCTTATTTCATTTACTAAATTTTCTGAGAAAACAAACAGAACCCATCATCGGTAATGAAAAGAAAACTAAAATCGTAACAGATAACATAGAAGAGAACGCCATGATCCTCTTATAGTAACACAATAGTGGAAATGATGAGAAAAAAATACAAAATCCCATGTAAAAAAATCAATGCTTTCCTCAAACAAACTCGCTTTATGTGTTAATGAATCGAACAAAAGGCTTAAAGCAGGAAAAAAATCATCACTTTCCAAGGGAAAGATAATAAGATAATTTCCAAAGAAAAGAAACAAACAATCCATAACCAAAAAAGAAATTTAAAAGGACAAAGTTTTTTTTCCAATTATACCTTAGCATGATCAATTGCTTTGTACTCTGATTCTCCAGAAAGAGCGAGAGAGGATCAAAACTCCAAAAAGTCTCTGTTAAGTGATTTCTAGAGAAAGAGAGAGCTAATAAAGAGAGTGACGGAGACTGAAAGAAAGTGCGAGGTGGCGTATGCGGAACCAAAATCCGAACCTACGGATGGTTGACACGTGGGGTTCAGTAAAGCGGAGATGGCTCAGAGTTTGGTTGGTGAAGGGCGGGATAAGCGGGAAGGGTTGGGCCCAACGGTTGAGCATTATCCATTGGGAAGATCTGGGCCCCACCCGTTGATCCTCTGGAAGACTCTGCACGCATCAGGAGGCTAAGGGTGGCTGATGCAATTGTATGTCCACGATTGATGCCAACACTGTTTCTTCTTTTTCTTTTAATTTTAAAAAGGAGCTATTATTAATTTATTCTCACTTCAAAAAATACTCAACCATATATACTAGCCCCTTGGTGTTGGTGTGTGCCAATTGGTTTTTAAAGTATTTTTATTATTTTATTTTAGAATTAAAAATAATAATGGTAGTTGTGTTTGATAAAAATAGAACTTATGATTTAATTTTGTTTTTAATTTTAAAAAAAATTAATATGAAAAAGTGTGAATTTATCATATTATCCTCATTTAATTAATAATTTCAATTCTTAATGTTTGCATTAACCAAATATATTTTTTGGTATTTTGAATGTTTTACCATTCTCTGCTATTTGCTTTATATATATACTAGCCTCTTTGCATACGTTTTTGCTCCTGCGAGAGGTTTTTATTTTAATTTTAATTTTTATAAAATTTATTTTAGAATTAAAAAAGATCATGGGTAGTTGTGTTCCATAAAAATATAATCCATTATTTAATTTTTCTTTTAATTTTAATTTTTCTTAATATGAAAAAGTGTGAATTTACAATATTATCATCATTTAATTAATAATTTTAATTCTTAATGTTTGCATTAACTAAGGGCATTTTCTGGTATTTTGAATGTTTTACCATTCTTTGCCTTTTGCTTTATATATACTAGCCCCTTGGCACATACTCACGCATGTGCCAATTGGTTTTATTTTTTATTTTATTTTTAGAATTAAGAAAAGATAACATTGGTAGTTATGTTCCTTAAAAGTATGACATATTATCTGATTTTGTTTTTAATTTTAATTTTTTTAATATGAAAAAGGTGAATTTACAATATTATCCCCATTTAATTAATAATTTCAATTCTTAATATTTGAATTAATCAAGGGCATTTTCTGGTATTTTGAATGTTTCACCATTCTCTGCCTTTTGCTATATATATATATAATATCTCTCCCTCTGCCTTTTGCGCTGTATATATTGTATTTCTCATAATTTCCTCACTTATTCATTGAATTAAAGGCTAAGCTGCATTTTTTGTAGTTGAGTTTTGCTAAATCAATTTTGGTAATGTGTTTTTGTCTTTGTCAATTTTGTCATTGCTCTCTTAGAGAATTTCTCATTGCTCTCTTTTCATTGAATTAAGCCTATTTTCTTTTTTTTGCCAAAAATCAAGCCTACTATCTAACTACTGTTTGTTTATGTGCAAGTGATGTTAGCTTTAGAAAGCAAATTTGAGTTAAATTTATTGTTCAACCTTGAAAGAAAATCACTTCTAAATGGGACCATGGCCCATATGGGCTTGACCTTGTAGCCTTGGGGCATTCGACTCAAGAACCATGAAAAACATGAATTTGTTGTAAAATAAACGGTATATGCGGGAATATTGAGTTGCACGTAAAGTAAATAAAACACAATATTTAACGAGGTTCGGTCATGCATACGTCTTCAGAGAGTAGCAGCAGTAACTTTTCCACTACGTAAAATAATAGGGCTACAATTTTAGTGTTTACAATCTCTGTGGCTCACTGATTTTTCTCTCTTAGAGAATTTCTCATTGCTCTCTTTTCTCTCCTCTCACTTTAATTTCTTTCTTCCTTCCTTTCTGCCTGGGCTCTCTTCTCCGTTGGTTTTTGTGTGTCTTTGCAAGTAGTGAGGATGACTTATTTATTGTTAGTCAGAGGCTATCCTCAAATTTGAATTCAAACTCATGATATTGTTGCGCAGTTTGAAAGTCTGTTGTATTTGTATTTTAAATTATGATACAAGGATTGCCTTATCAAGAAGGAGTCTTATCTTATCTATGTAACAAGCTCTTGTAATTTGTTTATAAATACAACTCTCCATCACACTGATGGATCATTCAGCCAAACCTATTTTCTTGAGCAAACATAAACCTTACATGGTATCAAGAGCCACCTGTCTTACGACACAGCTTTAGTTTTTTTTTTTTCTCTCCCAAAATTTTCCTTCCCATGGCTAAAGCTAATGATGCCTCTGCTACCCCAATCACCACTCCACCTACCCCTTCTTCCATGAACACCTTCACTCTTGCCATGGTTGCTGCTGTCTCCATTAAGTTGGCTTGAACCAACTATTCTCTTTGGCTAGCACAATTTCTACCCATTCTCAGAAGTCAAGACCTTATGGGCTTTGTGGATAGTTCCCATGAATGTCCTCCAAAACATCTCTCTGGTAGCACAACAGTCAATCCCGCCTACACAATATGGATTCAGCATGACCAATTTATCTTAAGTTGGATCAACAACTCCCTATCCCAATCAGTGCTCTCCATAATTTCACGTAATCAGACTTCTCGATCCACTTGGCTAGCTCTCGAACGTCGATATGCCTCGACATCACAAAACAGGATTTTGCATTTGCGCAATGAGCTGATGTGCACCATTAAAGGAGACTTGTCTGTCTCGGATTATCTTGACAAGATGAATATGATTGCTGGCAACCTTGCGCTTGCCTACGTCATCGAAGAGCAGCAACAGTAGCTTTTCCACTATGTAACATGATAGGGCTACAACTTTAGTATTTACAATCTCTGTGGTTCACTGATTTTTCTCTCTGCTATCTTTTTTTTTTTCTCTCACTTTCCTTTTTTTCTTCCTTCCTCTCTGCCTGGGCTCTCTTCTCCGTTGTTTTTTGTGTGTCTTTGCAAGTAGTGAGGATGGCCTATTTATAGGCTAATTGAATGGAAGCAAGCAACCAAGCTTTACGTGGGTGTGTAGAAAATTCCTCCAAGATGTAACTAACAAAGAATCCAATATGTGAGCTCCACCCACTATCTTTACAACAGAATTTGCTATTTAAAAGGAAAATTTGAATAAAATTGCATTTTTTTTTGTCAAATTAAAATTGATGTATAAGTTTAGGTGACATTTCTAAAATTTTTGCATGAAGTCCACTCGACATATATTTATAGCACAAAAATGTCAACTTTATTATTTATTTTTGTTATCTAAAAAAAAGCTATAATATGAATTTAATTTATTATATGATTATAATCTTCAAGCGCGACTAATGGATTGATAGATCAAATCAAATTCATGGGATTATCATCTTCAAACGGGATCCAAGAACAATAGGAAGAAATACCAAATCAATATAGGGTGGTGTATTCAATTAATCAAATCCAATAAGGGTTGTAGTAAAGGTGTGGATGATTTGCGATGAGACCAAGGAGACCACTTTTGTCACATGCTTCATCAAATGCACTGAAACAATTTGAGTGAAATAGTGTGGCGGTGTATGATGGGTGACATAATGTGGACGATGGTATTTCTATCACCAAGTGTTTCACATTATTAACATTGCATGTGGAGTTTGATTTTCATCTTCAAGCATTGAATGCTATGTTTGTAATCTCCACATATATAAGGGATGTAGGTTGTAATATTGAGACATTCCATTTTACAAGTTGAAGAATTATAGCCTAAATTCAGATAAAGAAATAGGGATCTTACTATCATATTATGCATATTTTAGAACAATTATGTTACCCGTGGTCTCAAGTTGAACTCCCTACAACATTTTGACAGTGTGTATGAGAAACCCTTGTATTAAAAAAAAACAATCATCTTACTTTTAAAATTTTAAATTTTCACAAAAAAATAGGTTTTACATAAAAGATTAGAGCATCTCCAACAACCTCTTCAACAACTTTGAAATTCTAAAATAGGTGAGCCACATCAGAAAAACTCTCTCCAACAGCCACTTCAACCTCAGTCATCAAAGCTGCAACATCTTTCTCTCTATTCAAGATTGGTAAGTTGATTTTGACTCTTCAAACATTTAATTTTACTTTGGAAAAACAAAACCTACCTTGCAAAAGTTAAAAACATGCATTTGTTCTTTTCATATAATAAATACAAAGACATTTTTCACATACTTTTCATTATTTTTCATAATATTGCATTAATTGAATTAAAGAGTCCGTTGGAGCAAAAATTATTCAAGTAGCCTATTTTTCTTTTCAAATTGCCATGTAAGTCAACAAACTTCCATTTGAAGAATTTTATTTGCTACTACTGTCGGATCAGGGATGCTCTTAATAAGAATGCGAGGAAAAGATGACTGGTTTCATAAATTAAGTAGGTAGGTACAAAACAAATACAAACAAAAGATACTTACAAAAAATTAAAAAGACAAAACCACCCCCTAAAAATATATGAAAAAAATTAAAAAAGTCCAGATAATTGGAGGAGAGTCCACAGCTACATTTTGCCGCCGTATCGGTATATCGCCTCTTCCGGCTTTAACCTCACATAAACCCTCTCCTTCTGTGCCTCTAAACCCCAAAACCCAAACGTCGCCGTTTCTCCCATGGCTTCGATATCGGCCGACCTGGCCACGACCCTTCTCGGCCTCACTTCTCGCCACTCAATCCGGCTCCCCCGGGTCGGAGCCGCGGCTCTGTTCCCTCTCACATGGAGACCAAGAACTCCCCCTCACTCCCAAAGCCTGCGCTACTCGACGTCGTCGTTTTGCCGAACACTCGTCGCCAAGCCTAAGCTCGGCTGCAGAAGGTTCACCGTGGCTGCGACCGCAACGACGTCGCAGAGCGAAAGCTCCGACGTTTTGACCCAGATTGTCCCCGATAATCGCATCCCCGCCACGATAATCACCGGCTTCTTGGGCTCCGGAAAGGTTCGATATTTTCTACGCATACTCTCTTTTGTGATTTAAGTCGCTAAATTTATGGCCGGTTTTATCCAAAAGTTTCATTGTTTGAATGCCACTATAATCTTCATTATTTACTGAAATGCACTTTTGAAATGAAACTGGCAGACGACATTGCTTAACCATATACTAACTGCGGAGCATGGGAAGCGAATTGCGGTGATTGAGAACGAGGTATGAGGCTGAATTTTGCACGTCCTTCTTGTCGTTTCTTAATTTATGTTATGTATGTGAAGGTTTTGAGTTTTTTGTGGATTTTGCAGTATGGTGAAATAGACATTGATGGTTCTTTGGTTGCTGCAAAAACCACTGGGGCAGAAGATATTGTTATGTTGAATAATGGGTGTCTTTGCTGCACTGTGAGGGGTGACCTTGTTCGTATGATTTCGGACTTGGTCCATAAGAAGAAAGGGAAGTTCGATCATATTGTAATAGAGACTACAGGTATGAAGTTTGTTTTGTTTTAGTGCACTAAGTTTTGGTTTGTAGGTGTTTGTTTGCAACTTGTTTCGTAGGGTGTATGAAATCCTTAATTCATTGAATTTGCTTGGCCTTTCTGGTAACTATTGAACTTCATGCGAAATTTTTATTTATTTATTTATTTGTAGGATTGGCAAATCCAGCACCGATCATTCAAACATTTTATGCTGAGGATCAGGTTTTTAATGATGTCAAGTTGGATGGTGTTGTCACGTTAGTTGATGCTAAACATGCTGTTTTTCATCTGGATGAAGTTAAGCCAAAAGGAGTTGTCAATGAGGCTATAGAGCAGATTGCTTATGCTGACCGTATCATCGTGAATAAGGTACACATGGTTACTATGATCTATTTGTGTATCAGGTTTACTCTGCACTGCACTCAAATTGAATAGTTATGATTCTTGAAAACTGAAAATAGTGTGGCCCTAATATTTCAACATGAACGTTTTCTATGTGTTTGTGATGGTGTGGTTACTATTTTTTCTTTCTTTTTGTTCTTTCCTTTTTTAAGGCATCATTAATTGATAAAAAAACAGTTAACTTGAAAATTATTATAGAATATTGGATGAAGAATATATTCAAAATAGTTACAGTTTTTGCTGTAATGGCTGACTAGTGTACTTGTCCTTTTTTTTCCTAGACCGATCTTGTTGGCGACCCAGAAATTGCTTCTTTGGTGCAACGAATAAGGGTTTGTACCTTGCTGCTTTTTTGTTTTCGTCATTCTTGTTAATGATTATTGTATTAAACGGAATGTGTTATCTTGAAAATAGAACATCAATGGTATGGCTCAACTGAAGCGGACAGAGTTTGGAAAAGTTAACCTGGATTATGTTCTTGGTATTGGAGGATTTGATTTGGAGAGGTAATTTTTTACACCCATTTCATTGTTGTTGGGTTTAGACAATTCTGACCTTGCTGATGGTTGTTGATTTCTTGTTGCTGCTTATTAGACATTAGTCCCATTTATTTAAAATTAGGTTCTTAATGATGATGAATGGCTTTAAATGTTGTGCACAATTTGCATGTGAAAGGAAAGGTGGATAGTATCATAGTATAAGTTTTGAATCATTTAACTATTTCTAACAAGATCATTGAATCATTTGTATCCTTGTGTTTGTCTAAATAGAGGAACATTGAGGGGGACTTGTGAATCTGTTTGTAAAAATTAGTTTACAAACAGATTCATGAGCCCATTGGAGTTATATATGAAATATTTATTTCCTTTTCTTTAATTTTTTTTTTGGGTATGCATTTGTTCTAATCTCCTTTTGCATACTGCTTCAAACACGTGTTGTTTACCATTGGTGCTGATTAATAAATGATACACTTATAAATGAGAATTATTTCAGGAGCCCATGCTCCCTCAGTGTGTTAATTTTCTTTGTTCTTCTGTGATATTGCTTTGTTATTAAATTGATCTATAATGTGCAGAACATGCTTCCATGCTTCATAATTTCACACCTTGTGTTTGGAATCTTGATATCATTTCCTAATCTTGCCTGTAATCTTGCCAGGATAGAGAGTGCTATTGACGCTGAAGGTGAAAAGGAAGATCATGATCACCACCATGATCATCATCACCATCATGATGAGAAACACGACCACAAGCACGGTAAATCCTTCTGATCATTGAAACACATACTCATCGTGACATGTTGCTTCTCTGTGAAAGATCCGCTGTTCTTCTTCCTGCACATTGAATATGTTGATGATGGCTTTGTGGGTACTATTGTTTATCTGTTGTCAAATTAAAACTGAATAGTCTACAAAATCTCTTTGTTGCACACAAACAAATGCATTTGTGGAATCCTGGGTCCCAGAGGGTGGTGTGCTTGGAGTTTGAAAACAAACCATTGTTACGTATGGGTGAGAATTATTGCAGGCGTGGCGGATTTAACTTTTTAGCTATTAAGTTATAGTATCACTTCGGAGTTGAGTCTTCTTCTTTGCTGATACCTACATTACATCTCTATGTAAGCTTACGACAGGCATATAGATCTTGCAAAATAACAACTAATCTTCAGAACATATGGATCTAAAAGGGAGGGCATACAGTGGGTCCAGTTATATACCCCATAGATATATGATATCGTAAGAACAGAATAAGATATCTGCTCTGCCATAACATAGTTTTATCTTCTCATTTTCATTTACTCTGGGTTTAGTTTAACCTAGTCTTTGAGGCTTCAGTATTCCCATGGTTTGGAAAATCATTGCTACCATTTTCTGTGGTGTGGACAAAGGGAATGTGTAAAAGCTTGTATGCTTCCCTTGCCCTTTCGTTTCCATTATTCATATGCATTTAATTTCATATGAGGTTTTCAGTGTGTAATATAAGTCCTACTTGCAACTTGGAGGCGAATGGTTCATGTGAGGGAAAAAGTATTGCAATGTATTTCTCGGGGGCAAGAAGTAAAGCAAGAAGCATGAGTAGGTTGGAGTTCTGGAGAAGTGATTATTAAGTGTTCTTCTTTGTATTCAGTTTTGCTGCATTGGGTGGCAAAGATTGAAACTTTAACTGCAAGCAGCATGGTGGACAAAAGTGTCCTTCAAATTGCGATGTTGTAGCTCTTGTTAAAAAATTTCCATTGCCATCCCTGGATCTGTGGGTGCTGTTCTGAAACTGGCACTAAGAAAGGTGGCAGGGATAGCTCCCTGTCATTTGTTTACTGTTTGTTTATGGCCTTGTGTGTAAGAAAAGTCGTGGCCAGGTCGGCCAATAGCTTTTACTGGACTGCCTTAACCACTTGACATTGCTACTATTTTTTATATAGAATTATGAACTGATATCCTTACATTTGGCACTGATACGCAGAACATCATGATGATCACCACAGCCACGACCACGTTCATGATCCTGGCGTTTCTTCTGTCAGCATAGTTTGTGAAGGGAACTTAGATCTTGAAAAGGTTGGATCTCTACTTTGTTGTAGTTTATTTGCCATCATATATGATAATTGGCCTTATGATTTTAGTAGTACCTGTGGACTTTTTTATTGACCTGTTGCTGTGAATGACACAAGTACACATTTTATGGCCGGTTGCAGGAATTTTATAATTTAGATTCTTTGTCTGGAATGTATAAAAGAAAACCTAACAAAGATTGTAGTGATGTTGTCTCAATATGAAATATATACAAGAAAACCTGAAAAAGATTGTACTGATGTTGTCATAATTTCTTTCAGGCTAACATATGGCTCGGTACACTGTTGTTGGAACGGAGCGAGGACATATATCGTATGAAAGGTCTTCTATCTGTTCAGGGAATGAATGAGAGATTTGTCTTCCAGGTGAGTTAAATCCTGAAAGTGTTAATTATAGTGAACTAAATTATTTTACTCAAGACTTGGATATTTGAGATAATTGGTATGAGATCTCCTTCTTGTATAAGAATGTCCGTTTCTCTATTTGAAATTTGGCTGTGAGGATATTGAAGTTGGAATTTCTGAGCATTGCTGTCTTCGTTGGCTACATAAATTTTTTATCTTCCTGCTCGATCTAGGGTCTTGTTTCCTGTCAATTTTGAAGCTATATCTTGCTTGTTTTCTTCTCTGTTTTTTTCAAAGCAATGGGCGATCCTTGTATTTGTCTTAGAGTCTTATATGATGCTTTACCTTCAATGCTTTTATTAGTGGTCAATGCAAAGGAATAACCAAGTAGAATGGGATTTTATCGTGGAACGGTTCAATTTAAGTGGGGGGGAGAGAAACTTGCTACTAATGTACATTAGCTTTTTTTTATGTACTGGATTTTGTTAGTCATCTCTACTCATTTGATATTCTTCTTGCATGCCAAGTTATGGGTTGGTGATGTTGCTGATAAAGGAGTTAGAAATATAGTTCCGAGCAATTTTAGTCAACGATTTTTGTGTTGGTACTGTATATTTAGTGATCATCTTTTTGTTGTGTAACAGGGAGTTCATGATATATTCCAAGGCTCACCTGATCGGCTGTGGGGCCCCAACGAGCCAAGAACAAACAAGATTGTTTTCATAGGGAAGAACTTGGATGCACAAGAGTTAGAAAAGGGGTTTAAAGGCTGTTTACTATGATTACTTACAATTCTCATACTTCTATTTCTCCAACCCCCCCAAACCCTATTTTTTCTATTAAAATTTGAACGAGGGATGTTTTAACATTATGATGTACATGTGGTGTCCGGTCTATAGTGAACGAGTCATGAGAATCAATCAATGATTATGTATTTGATTTTTTTTCCTCTTCATTGACCAACATTGATTTGGTGGGTTGTTCTAGCTTTCATAACCATACTCATAAATGCCTTCTTGGCAACAAAACATATATTCCAGCTCATGTTTTCAGTCAGAACTACTGGAATAAATCATAAAAGAAAAGAAAATATTAAATAATTTTAATTGATGTGGTTGTTCACTTCAGCTGCCACATAAGATGGTATAAGGATGTGGTATTCATATATAACTGAGAAATCTTCTTTGTATTGATATTGTATCGATATTATTGAAAAAGTTGATCTTTGATCTGACTCATTCTGAAGAGCTTCCATGTTTGAGCGTCCGTCTCCTAGATAAAAAAAACTTATTTTTTGGGCGTTTGGTATCCTATTCAAATAGAGAACTCAAAAACTTTGATTTTTTTTTAAAAACAAGGAGTTCTTAAATCTATTTTTAATATTCAAAAACTTGTTTGGTATGCAACTTGAAAACTATTTTCAAATCTTAAAAATTTGAGAACTTGTGGGTTGTTAGAAAAAAAACTGAAAAAAACAGATATTTTTTGTTTTTAATAATTGGGATGTTTTTTTAGTTGTTCTTGAGTTTGAGTTTTTAAAAATAGGGCTACCAAACAGGTTTTCTTTGTTTTGGACTCAAAATCTGTTTTTGAGTTTAAAAGGTTGGATTCAAGTTGAATACCAAACAGGCCATAAATTTTCTCATAATTTTCATCCTCTCTCTTGAAAGTTTAATAAATTGATATTTTGTTGGACCTTTGATATTTTGGGTTCCAATAACCACACCTCACCCCAAAATAAAAATAAAGGTTGCACCCTTTTCAAACACTTCAGCACTCATACGCTGAATAACACTACCACTATGACACATATACAAAGCAAATGATTACATAAGAGGCATGTAGAAAATAGCAAAGGATTACATAAGAGGCAGATAGAAAATAAACCTAGCAAAGGATTACGTGAGTTGGTGCTGAAACTGCTAGTTAGTAACTGCCGATAAACTGCCCACGCATGACATCCGGCCAAGCCTGACTCCACCGAGCTTGCTGCGCATGCCGGGCCATGCCTTGTCAAACTTGTCTGCAGCCCCAAAGCGCCTTGTCTTGCATCCGTCTCGGCATAATGCAAGGCAATCACCACATCTCAGACTGTCATGGTCTTAGCTGTCCAACAATGGCCAAAGTAACATGTTAGCACAAGTAACTACTGCGACGAGGCTTCGACACATTACAGTTTACTCCTTGAGAAAATATTGCGAATCAATCTTAATCTTGATATATAATGGGCAACTATATACACAAGGAAAAAAAATACCTCTTATATATATGCATTACAGAAGGTTACGCGGTGATGGAAGATTACAGAAGAAGGATATATCATGCAGCACCTTGACCAGTCATCATCGACATTGCTTCTATAAGAAAATCATGCCAAGCGATTCTCTGAAGATTTCAAAGATCCAAAAAAGGAAACAGATAAGTCTAATGATTTTGATGGTGTGGTCGCAACTGGCAAATAAAAAGTAATTCAATGCGGAAAATAAATGCATAAATAAAAAGAGTTTTTCTTTTTACCAGAAGAGAAGAGGGAGAGGGGATTTGCAGAGCGCCCGTCTCATTAAATACAGCTTGGATGACTTCAAATAACCGACATCTATTCTTGCACAATCTCATCATCCCCCGCAGATGTGTCGGTTTCATCATATCCTTGGATCCAAACCCCTTCTTCTCGAATAGCCTTATAATTCCAAACCCCTTCTTCTCGAATACCCTTATAATTAATTATGATGTTTGGGATGTTAGAAATCTTGAGCTGATTTCCGAAACCTTGTTGATGTATAAATACACGGCATTTAGAGATGCTCAACTCACGCAGTGGTGTCTTCCACAGGAAGTCGGGTAGTGCTTGAAGCTCGTGTGCCCACGAAATATGGAACGAAGAAAGGCATGGCATTATTATAATTTCAGAATTCTTCAACTTGGACCCTCCCACTCCTTCCCACTCTTCCCAATCCCAAACTCTGTCGAAGCTGAGTTGTTTCAATTTTGGGAATACAATAGTGGGTGAGTGTGATCTTGATAGTGTTTGAGTTTCTTCTATTCCCAAAAATTCAACTCCAACCTTTTTCAGACTAGGCATATCATATATTGTCAAAATTTCAAGGGACGGCAATTTCCCAAGAGGAGGCAAAACTTCACAATATTTCCATCCATGAAGAGTAAGGCTTCTCAAACTGTGTAAAGACATCGACTTGGGAGATAAGGTGCTATAGTAATTATCAATGTCTAAACTTTTCAATTTCTGAGGTCCTTCTAAGACATTCAGGATTTCAACATCACTTTTCCTATCCCCCTCCGCATTATCTCCATTCCAAAAATCCAGTCTCAAATGAAGGATGTGTTTTTTATTCCACAGTTGTGCTTTCTTAACCTCACTTGCATCTGTCAGGTTCCCAAGCTCGCTTATAAAAAGGCTGCCCTCTAGCTTGTCCAGCAGTCTTAGATCACCTAACTTGAACGTGTCATTCTCGTCATCACCACCACATACACGAAACCCGTCTAATGCTCGTAGACTTGTTAATCTCCCAATCCCTTTTGGCAAGTACTTTAGCTCATCACAGCACATAACATGGAGATGCTTTAGTTTAATCAGTTTCTCCATGGCCTTGGGCAGTTTTGCAAGTTGCCGGCAAAAATCTAGGCACAAGGTTTGCAGATTGTATAAATTGCACATAGTGTTCGGTAATTCCACCAAAGGATAATTACCAGACAAATCAACATACCTCAAGTGTATCAATTCACCAATCTCCTCGGAAGTTCCGCGATTCTGTTATAACTCAAATTTAATGTCCTAAGGGCTTTCAATTGCAAAATAAAATCTGGGTCTAAAGTACTGATTCTTGAACCAAAAGTTGCGAGGGTACGCATGCTTTTGCAAATTTCAGATGAAACTGGAGCTAATAATGAAGTGTGAGATCCACATGGATCCTCGAGTGCAATTAATGTCAAATGGCGGACTTTATAACCTGGTAGCTCAATTCTTTTGTTAGCATCCTTAACTTCCATAACAAAAGCTACTTTCTTGGTAAGAAACTGCACAAAGTCATGCACGATATCATGCATTTTGAATCTAACATTCCCGAAATCATCTTCTGCAGAATCTTGAAAAAAAGACCGCATTACCAAGTTATTGAAATAATTTTGACAAGCAATTTCTTTGTTTTTGTCTTCTTCCAAATTAAGATAATCTTGTGACATCCACAACTCAATCAATTGTTTTTTTGTGAACGCATAATCTTTTGGAAAAATAACACAATACAAAAGACAATTTCTAATTGCCAAGGCCAAATCATAATAACTTAGTAATAATGGTTGAAAAACTTCTTGTTCAATCTCTTCTAGTTCCCATATCTTGCTATGCAAAACATCTTCCCATTCTTCTTTGTTTTCTTAAAGCGCATGAGACAACCTAGAGTCTTTGCCGCAAGGGGTAAACCCTTACACTTTTTTACAATTTCTTTACCAATAGCTTCAAACACATTAGACTCATCTTCTCCCCTATCAAAACATGCAATGTGATGGAATAATGACCAACAATATGGTTCACTCAATTCGTTCAAACGGATCATGTCACTCTCTGCTCCCATCATTATAGCAACCCCCTCTTTTCGCGTGGTCACCAATATTTTACTACCTGTAGAACCATTCTGCAAAGGTAACTTTAATTGTTCCCACTCTCTATGATCTTGGGTCCACATGTCATCTAGGACAAGGAGAAACTTCTTACCCTCAACAGATTTAGACATACATTGCAAGAAAGCTTCCAACCCATCTGAGTTTGGGGTACCATTACCATCAATGATAGCTTTTGCAATCTTGAAAGTATCAAAAGGCTCTGAAACACAGACCCATATTCTTTTTTCAAAATGAGCTTTAATACTTTCATCATTATAAACCAGTTGGGCAAGAGTTGTCTTTCCAATTCCTCCCATCCCTACAATAGGGATAACAAGGGGATGACACCCTTTCACACTACTCTCGCTCAACTTGCTTACAATAAAGTCTTTTTCATTTTCTCGACCGAATGTCTTAGAAATATCGACAAAGGATGAACTTTCTCGTCGATGTTCAATGTCCTTTTCTGTGGTCTGAAAGTAATATGTTTGCCTTTCTATAGCAATCTCATTCAACCTATCATTCAGGTCTTTTATCTTAAGAGCAATGTCACGACGGTGAATTACCCGACTGACTTGGTTAAAACAAAAGCAATGACAGGGAATGGAGAAGCATACCTTCTTCTTGGCAACAAGAGCATCTATACCTTCTGCTTCTTCTTCTTCCTCTTCTTGTTTCTCAACTTGTTGTCTTAGAAATTCAGTGTTCCACTCATCCAGCACGTCGTCCATCTCGTATGACACATCTTTCAGCTTCTCCAACCAATCTCTCACGGTGGCTTCCTTCACTTGCCTCTTCTCCGCATCCTCAAGCACTGCTTGAATAGCTTTGAGATTGCTGGTGATTTTTGCAACTTCTTTCTTAACATCGAGAACCAATCTCACCTCTTTTTCTATTTGTTGATAAGTTATTGCAGCCAATTGTCGTAGCAGCACGGGAATGAGTGCATCAGCCATTATTGGGGTCAGAAATTGGTTGAAAATGGAAGACGAAAGACGAGATGTATGAAGCAAGAAATGAATGCAGAAAGGCTTTGTTATCACCTTTTCTCTACCCAGTTTATATATTACACTTGCTACCTTGTCCAAGGTCCACTCGAAGTTTTTACTCCAGCAACAACATAACAAGGAAAAAAAAAAGTTTGAGTCCAAGTCGATCAGACAGGGACACCCTATCTTTTGTGATGTCTCCAGCAACTTGAGCCCAATTATCATAATATTTGTTTCGAGCAGCCTTTGTTTCACAAGTTAAGTACGTAATTATCTGATATCTTAAATACACGTTTCTTGACCTCACCATGTAAACAGCCGAAAACCCCCCTGGACTATAGGGCCAATTGAAATGTCCCCCTTGGATTATTTTTTCAGCCGATTTCGCATTCGAATTAAAAGAAATCGCCAATTTCACCCCGCCGTTAGTTTTTAGCAATTTCCATCCAAATCTCTGTTAAAAAAGTCACATGTCATGCACATGATTCACTGTTGAATTAAAAATTAATTTTTTAACCTCTCTCTTATTCTCTCTCTCTGCTAGTCTCGAACCCAGATGGGTTTTTGGCCGAAGCTCATAAAGGTTCAATCAAATAGACTCCAATTTAACCGAAGCTCATAAAATTATGAGTCAACTTGAGCTGGTTCACTCTAATAGATTCATAAACGAACGGGGATGGATTGCACTTGACTCGGCTGGCCACGACCAGTTCCTGAATTGGGTTTGACGGCAGAGACGAAGGAAGAGAAGGTAGGTAAGGGTTTGCCGCAGCCATGGCCGAGTCCGGGCGCGGACGGGGGTGGGTCAGGCTTAGGGTCGTCGGAGTCTGGTTGACCAGGGACGCGAGGTGGGGGAGTGAAGTTGAATTGGGCGGGAGTCGGTGGAAATGGACCGCCGCGACCTCTACCTCAGCCACCGCCACTGTTGGAGGAAGTGGAGAAGGGGATTAGGGTTTGTTGGGAAATGGAGAGGCATGATGGTGGGTTCGTGAGCTTCCTTCTATTTTTTTCTTTCGGATTACTCTTTAAATTATTATTTTATAAATTTAGGTTTTAGAAATGCCTTAACATTTAATTATTTTAAACTTAAAAAAATTAATTTTTAATTGAACAGTGAGTCATGTGCCTACCATGTGACATTTAGACAGAAAATTGGATGAAATTGGATGAAAACTAACTGCAAGGGGTAAATTGGCTATTTAAAATAGTCTGATGGTTAAATCGGCTGAAAAAATAATGCATGGGGGACATTTCAATTGGCCCTATAGTTCAGGGGGGTTTTCGGATGTTTACCCTTTTATATATGTAAAGATATATTAAACATGACAAAGAGCTTCATTCATGGATGTGTTAATCATAGACTTTTTCCCATTTTTTAAATTCTTAGAGCTACCTTCGCCGAATCACCCGCAACAGAAATTTTCATTTCTTGTGATCTGCCTTCGTTCTGATATGCAAAAGACATGGTGTCACACCCCAATTTTTTTTATAATTTGGGAATGTGAGGTAAAAGAAAAACTAAAACTAAAAATTTAAATATCAAGAAACATGAGAATTGAACATAAACTTCTATTTAAGTCAAAATAATTTACATTGTACTATTACAAGCAAAATAACAAGAAAGTAACAAACTTTCAATAAAACACTCAAAACTATCCATAACCCGTTCTTCTTGTTTCCTCAGCAAAAACTAAACTTCATATTCAAAGCCTGCAATAGATTCAATAAGGGGTGAGCATTACATGCTCAGTAGGGGTCATATGTCTTGTGTGATTAGTGAGATTTATAATGTACAATTTACGCAATGCATGAATGAACTTCATTTCTACCCAACCCGTTAATCTATATAATAGAGCAAGCAAATCTGTATGTCCCATACCATGCATTTTACCACTGTGATTCCGAATGCCCTATTATATAAACTAACACCCATTTCAATCATCCCGTAATTCCCCTTTTGCTAGTCATCTTGTCTACACCATTGATCTCCAAGCCCAAATCACCCAATCGACAATTATACCGCCGATTTCCTAATCTACTGTGCACACGGGCTCGCCTGAACTTGGTCCCTACAATGGTTAGACTCAACTACACAAAAGATTCTTCCCATTATCCTCTTTTCCATATTTTCTTTATCAACCCAAAAATTCCAACCACCACCGATAACATAAGAATATGTCAAAATTAATCAAATTATAATGATAATTGACAATATGTAAACACCCAATATCAAGGATAACAATCAAATAATATAACCAAGCATAATATAGGATTTACAATAATAATTAGATAGTTTTACCAAGCATAATATAGTATTTACAATATTTAATTAAATCAATATATGCAAAATCTCCACAAGAAAAACCCCTACCTCAAATCCAAAGCTATTGTATAACTCCCACTTGTAAGTTCAAATACTTTGAGCTTCTTCAAAACCTCACCACACTTATTTCTCTTATTTTCTTTTGTCTACGATTTTTTTAGGAAACTACTATAACTTGAAGAACTTATGATCCAATAACTATTAGTTAGATTAGAGCTATTTATAGTAAGTTAGAGTAGGTAAAGAAAATATGGATGAAGCTTAACATTATGCCACCTAACTAACGTAGGGATTTCTAGACTACATCCTAGGATTTATAGACTATCTGAGTGGCTTGAAGGTAAAACTGCCACCCCATTTAGTCTTAGGTGCTAGCTTCCGGAGAGAGCTTAGTAAGCACTTTCCAATTACATTTATATATACAAGACTACCTATTGTTCTTACACCTCATGCTTATTGTGGTTTTTAAGGACTCTAAAAAGCAACACGTCAAACTTCGGAGAAACCTTAGTAAGCAATAGAAAGCTTTTCTAAAAGCTTGTGTATAAATATTAAATAAGATTGAAGTGAATTGGCATAGTTAAAACCATATAATAGATTTGATATGTTATAGCAAAAGTTTTCACGTGACTTGCCATGCAACTTATATATACATATATATATATATATAGTATTAAAACTAATAATTTTAAATATTTAATTTCCATGAAATATTAGTATACATATTTAAAAAATATAGGGTTTCACACATGGATTCTATGAGAAGGTTTTTTGTTTTTTTTTCCTTCTTTTGGTCATGAATTCTATGAGAAGGTTGTACCCCAAGTGTTTGGAACGTCGCGTACTTATGAGAAGGATGCTTAGGAAAGACATTGTTTACCATTTTTTTTGTTCTTTGAGGTACAACTTTGTTAACCAGTTAAATAATTAGCTCCATTAATGTGCCAAATGTATAAATACTTAACTCTAACTTGGTTGACCAGTTTACCCCTATACCGTAGTCTAACATGCCAAATTCGACCACCATAAAAAAAAAAAAAAAAAAACTTGCCAACTTTGTCTTTGTGGACCTTACATTTATATAATAGAACCTGACAAGTACAGGCTACCAACGTAGAGATAACGCATGACAAGACATAGATCAAAGACTTTTGTACACTATTTAAATTCATAGAGGAACCTTCACCTAAACATATAAGTCTGCTCAAAGGCGCGTTTTGCTGACATTGTCCCTCCGAAAAAGTATTTGACATTGTAATATACCATATAAAATTTTAGGCCTGGCTTTTCCTCAATTAAGACCTTGTATCTGCATAAACTCCTCAGAAAAGTGTTATCCCAGCCTAGCCCTGTAGCAGCTTCCGTTCCTTGTTCTACATTCATTTTCTAATTAAGCTTGTCCTGCCTTCCTTCAGATAAGGTCCAACTTGTATTGTGTCCATGAGTTGTGTTCATGTCATGTCATGTCGTGCAGTGTCATTTTTTATTCTTGTTGAAAACTAGTCCTCTCACAGATCAGTGGTAGGGAGTGCTAATCATAGACATTTTTCCCATTATTTTTTAATTCATAGAGCTACCTGCTTTTTAAATTTTTCCAATGTACCCATCAATCAATTAAAAAGGAACCTCTACGAAAATTTTAGGAGGGGCAAGATTCCTTGTATAACCTTTCTATGTGGTTCAAGCCAAGTCAATACGACAATGAGAAAAGTTAGGGAGCCAAGCCCCCACCCCAGCCTTGTAGCAGCTTCATTTCTTGTGATCTGCCTTCGTTCGGATATGCATATGACATGGTTAACTTCTATGAGAAAGTTTTTTCTGTTTTTTTTTTCTTTTCGGTTTTGGTTATGAATTCTATGAGAAGGATGCATAGGAAAACTTTGTTTACCCCTTTTTTAAGGTACAGGCAACCAACTTGTCTCTCTAGACCTTACATATTTATATGATAAATCATGACATGTACAGGCTACCAACACATAGAGATGATGCATGACACGCCACAGATCAAAGACTTCTTCACATATTTTAATTTCATAAAGATACCTGCTCCAATGCATAAAAGTCAAATATCTGCTCAAATAGTTGTATGAAATTGTAATATAAATTTTTTGGGCCCAATTCCTTGATTAAGACCTTTTATGTGCATCAACTCATCAGAAAAGTGAGAAATTCAGGGGCATTGGCGCTGCCTTCCTTCACATTAGGAGGGGGAAAAGGGGGGGACACGGGATCCAACTTGTGTTAATGAGTCTTGTTCGTTTTGTTTCATTTTTTCTTCGTGTCGAAAGCTAGTCCAATCACAGCTCATTGGCCCGGGAGCAGGCCAAAACAAATGAGCCAGCAGAAGGAGCTTAGGCGAAGATGGCATGAACTTCCAGTCCTATTCTGTTTCCGGATAAAGCATCCAAATCAGCTTCCATGCCATGAAAAGCTGCAGCCGCTGAAATAACAAAATCCCATGCCTATGACATGGACATTCGATATCACAACCTAGTAACATTTGAATTTCATATCCAGCAACTTTAAATTTGAGCCTTTAACTGCATCATAGGAATAAGATTCCAGAGGATACTGAAAACCAGTTACCTGGCTTAGGTAAGAGCCTCATCAATCAGTCAAATGTTTGCCAGAATGCTGGACTAGCTTCCTTGATGATGTTGCACCACTTGAAAATCTTACTTCGGATCTGTTAATCAAAATGAAAATAATTGGTTTTTTCAGCTTGGTTCAATCATAATATGACAGTTCAGCAAACTAGTAACCAACAGACTACTGAAAATGATTAAATATGGTAATCAAGTATATCAAAACACAAATAAGAGCTTAGTTTTTTACCTGAAGGAGTGAAAGGGGATTGGCAGAGCACCTACGGAAATGCAGCTAAGATGACTTGTAATACACGACATCCTATTCTTGTGCAATCCCATCATCATCCTCATCAGATTCAGAACTACCAGTTTCCTCGGTTTCATCCTCTTGCTGGATCCAAACTCCGTCTTCTCGAACACTCTTATAATTAATTTCGATGTTTGGGATGTGAGAAATCTTGAGATGCTCCTCTCCTTTGCTTTCTTGGCAACTGTGTTCAAGAAATTTAGAGCACTTATAGATAGTCAAATCGCGCAGTGGTGTCTTTTGCAGGAAGTCGGGCAGTGTTTGTAGGCTGTCTGCCCTAAGAATATCCAATGAAGAAAGGCATGGCATTATTCTAACTTCAGAATCCTCTTCCACCGACCCTCCCACTCCTTCCCATTCTTCCCAACTACACATTCCAGAGAAGCTGAGCTTTTTCAATTTTGGGAATGAAACAGTTGGTGAGGATGATTTTAACAATGCTGAAGTTTCTTCTATTCCCAAAAATTCAACTCCAACTTTTCTCACACTAGGCATATCATCTATGCTCAGTGTTTGAAGGGACGGTAATTTCCCTAGAGGAGGCAAAAAATCACAATTTTTCCAAGAACGAAGAATAAGGGCTCTCAAATTAGGTAGAGAAATCATCCAGTTGGGAGAGCTGAAGGTGCCGCCACAGTAACAACTAATGCATAAAAATTCCAAACTTTGAGGTGGTTCTAAGAAACTCAGCATTTCTACATCTCTTTCTCCTTGTCCTCGCTTATCTCCATTCCAAAAATCTAGTTCCAAATGAAGGATGTGTCTTTTATTCACTAATTGTGCTTTCTCAGCCTCACTAGCGTCTCTCACATTCCCCAGCCCTTTGATAAAAAGGCTACCCTGAAGCTTGTCCAAGATTCCCAGATCACCTAACTGGAGTGTTTCACTGTTGTCAGCAGCACATACACTAAACCCATCTAATACCTGCAGACTTCTTAATCTCCCAATCCCTTTTGGCAAGTACTTCAACTTATAACAGTTCTTAATATGAAGATGCTTTAAGTTAATCAGCTTCCCTATGGCCTTAGGTAGTTTTGCAAGGTGCCTGCACCCAGTGAGGCGCAAGGTCTGTAGATTGTATAAATTACACAGAGTGTCTGGTAATTCCTTCAGATGATTATTACCAGACAAATCAATGTACCTCAAATGTATCAACTCGCCAATCTCCTTTGGAAGTTCATTCATTTTGTTACCACTCAAATTTAAAGTCCTAAGACATTTCAACTGGAAAATGAGATCTCGGTCTAAGGTAGTGATTCTTGAATCGAAACATGACAGGGTGCGCAGAACTTTGCAATGGTCAAATGAAATAGGAGGAACAGGACATGCAAATCGATCATCCGATGCAAGGATTAAGGTCAAATGGCGGAACCTATCACTTGGTAGCTCAATTCTCTTGTTAGCATCCTTAACCTCCATTATGTAACATTCCTCTCGGTTAAGAAACTGCACAAAGTCATGCACAATATCATGCATTTTGAAGGTAATATTGCCGTCGTCATATTCCTTAAAATCTTGAAACCACGACCGCATTACTAAGTTATTGAAACAGTTTTCACCTACTATTTCCTTTTCTTGGTTTCTTCCCAAACTAAGATAATCTTGTGACATCCACAACTCAATCAAATTAGCTTTATTGAACTCATAATCTTTTGGAAAAATAACACAATACAAAAGACAACGTTTGACCCCCAACGCCAAATCATAATAACTTAGTAATAACGGTTGAAAAACTTCTTGTTCAACCTCTTCAAGTTCCCATATCTCACTGTGCAAGACATCTTGCCATTCTTTCTTAGTTTTCTTAAAGCGCATGAGACTACCTAAAGCCTTTGCAGCAAGAGGCAAACCCTTACACTTTTTGACAATTTCCTTACCAATAGCTTCAAACACATTAGATTCATCTTCTTCCTTGTCAAAGAATGCAAGGTGATAAAATAAGGACCAACATGATTCTTCACTCAATTGCTTCAAATGGATCATGTGGCTCATCTTTGCTCCCATCATAATAGAAACTTCCTCTTTTCGTGTGGTCACCAGTATTCTACTACCCATAGCACCTTTCAGCAAAGGTAACTTTAATTGTTCCCACTTTCTGTGGTCTTGAGTCCACACATCATCTAGGACAAGGAGGAACTTTTTCCCTTCTATAGATTTTGACATACATTGCAAGAAAGCTTCCAATTCATCTGAGTTTGGGGTTCCATTACCATCAATGATGGCCTTGGCAATCTTTATCTCATCAAAAGGATCAGAGACACAAACCCATATTCTCCTTTCGAAATGCGCTTTTACATTTTCATCATTATAGGCTAGTTGTGCAAGAGTTGTCTTTCCCATTCCTCCCATCCCCACAATGGGGATAACAAGGGGACCCCTTCTAATTTCTTGACTACTCTCACTCAACAACTTGCTTACTATAATATCTTTTTCATTTTCTCGGCCAAATGTCTTAGATATATCAACAAACGATGAACTTTTTTGCCGTTCAGGTTGTTCAACTCTTCCTTCTGTGTGTTGAAACTTATATGCTTTTCGTTCTTCAGCAATCTCAGTCAACTTGTTATTCAGATCTTTTAGCTTAAGCTTAATGTCGCGACGACGAATTACTCGACTGACATGACCAAAACAAAAGCAATTGAAGGGAATAAACAAACATACCTTCTTCTTGGTAACAAGAAGAGTTATATCACTTTCTTTTTCTTGTTTGTCAATTTGTTGCATCATAATTTTAGTGTTCCACTCGTCCAGCACGTCGTCCATCTCGTACGATACATCTGTCAGCTTATCCAACCAATCTCTCACGACGGCTTCCTTCACTTGCCTCTTCTCTGCATCATCGAGAACGGCTTGAATAGCTTTGAGATTACTGGTGATTTTTGCAACTTCTTTCTTAACATCCAAGACCAATTCCACCTCTTTTTCTATTTGCTGATATGTTGTTGAAGCCAATTGTTGTAAAACCACATAAACGAGTGCATCAGCCATTTTTGGCGTAGGAAATTGGCCCTTGATTATAGAAAAACAAATTCAAGAGATGTATGATGAAGTAAGAAATGCAGAATGGTTCGTGTGTTATAGCCTTGGTGTGCAGAGCAAAACTCCAAGTCAATGACTCCAACGCAACATAAAAAATGAAACTTTAAATACTCTAAAGTCCATTACGTTAGGCATTCTGATTTCGAACTTCAAGCCAATTAGACTGGGACACCCATCTAATTGAGCCAAAGATCCCAATTCTGTAGAATATTAATTTTCAGGCCACAAATTTCAACCCGACTATGCTGACCTTTTAAATAATTAATGAACTTTTTTGACACTCCATCTACTTGTCTGGCTTTACCCTATTTTTCGAAAAATATTAATAAAAAATAAATTAAATAAATATAAAAAAACATAAATATATTTAAAATAATTTGAAACTTAAAATCCAAAAAAAAAAAAAAAATTTATAAATAAACCCAATCCAAGACATGAATTTATAAAAAAAAAACCCAAACACTGTTTAAAACATAGAAACACACCCAAAATCAACTCAAAAATCAACAATTGTATATTTTTTGGGTGTATTTATAAATGGGTTTGAGTGTGTTTAATAAATGAGTTTTGGGTGTGTTTTAAAGTGTTTTTCATGTTGGGTTTTTTTTATAATTTCAGCCCTTATTTTGGGTGTATTAGAGCATCCACAATGGGCTCCCTAAACTACCTCCTTAGATAAATTTTAGGGAGGGATCGTAAAAATACAACTCCAACCACACTCCCTATCCACCTCCTAAAATAGGGAGTCCTCTAGGAGCTCCTAAATCTGAGGAGAGAGAAAGGACTCCTAGTGGCTCCCTATAATTTAATGCTGCTTTATTTAATGAGTATTTCAAACATTTATTTAATGCTAACTATTTTTTTTTTTAATAGAGATGGACCAATCAAAAAAGAGTTATAACATTTATGACTCTTCAAATTAGAGAGTATGGTTGGAGTTGAAATTTTTTAGAGAGCTCCTAAAATAGCTTTCTTATATTCTTAGCCAAATTTTAGCTAAGAAATAGAGAGCACCATTGTGGATGCTCTTAGTGAAACTCCCAAAAAAAAATGTAAAGATTTTTTTTTTTTAAAGAAGATTAAAACAAAAAAATGCATCCCCACCCCTATCCCTCACCCTCTGCCTTGTCCTCCTTCTCTCTCTCTATCTTAGTTGCGACCCAAACCTCAACCCCCCTCCCCCACTCTGAGCCCCTCTCTCCCTCCCTCTCTCTCTCTCTCTCTCTCTCTACTAATGGTCCCTATGTTTTTTTTCTCCCCAACCGACCCAACACCCAACACCCCCCCTTTCTGATCCACTCTATGCCTCTCTCTCTCTCTCTCTCTCTCATGGGAAATGGTCTCTCTCATTTTTTTTCTCCCCAACTACCCAAACCACCCTCACCGCCACTCGCAACCCACCCCTGAGCCTTACCCATCTCCCAAGCATTAGAAATATATTAACGTTTTTAATATTTAATCTAATTTAAATTTTTAATTAATATTTTTGGAAAATGAGGGAAGTGCAGAGCCAGCCTTTGGGGTGGGCAAGAGGGGCCTTGGCCATGGGCCTCCAATTAAAGGGCCCCAAATTTTTATATATTATATATACTATTGTCCAATTTATTTATAATTAAAAAAAATAGAAACATGTGATTAAATTAGGTTTCTTTGTTTCCTCTTCCCATAAGGTTTTTTCGTTTCCCACACAGAAACAGAAACAACATGTGCTTGAGGAAGGCGATTCCTCTTCCCATAAGGCGATTCCTCTCCTAGTTAGTTTCTCCATAGAAGAACTCTATTTAATCCACCCATCTCTTAATAATCCACCACCTTATTTTTCTCCGTTTTCCTCATCTCTCTTCAATCTATCCATTATTTTCAGTTTCTCTCATCCTTTTTTTCTCATATCATATTGTGACCCAAAGAATCAATCTCACACTAAAAAACTTACAAATTGTCTTTGAGATTGATGGTGACCAAGAGAGGAGGAACATGAGAAATTGAAAAGGTAATCATGTTTATAATTTTTTTTTTAAATTTGTTCCTATCCATCAAACTATTTTTTCAATTTCTAGATTATACATAGACAATGACTTTGTTGTTAAGAGACTTAGACTCTACTTTATAATTGACCAGGTAGGATTATGCTCTATAATTGTTTATCGTAAAATCATTATTCACGCGCTCTATGCAGTACGTAAAATCATTTTTTATTTGTTGTTTTTTCGCAATTGTATACTAAGGGAATGGGCCTCATTTAGTTTATCACCTAAGGCCAACCAAAAGTCAGGGCCGGCCCTGGGTAAGTGAGACAAGTATGTGTGAAAAATAGGGTACAGTGAAACAAAATGAGTTTCAGGGGGCAAAGTGAGACTCAAATAAACTTTCAGGGGGTATATCAAAAATTAATCCAAGACTTTTAGCCACTCGAGTGGGTTGAGCGTTGCTAATTAAAGGGGTCCAAGCGTTGCTCAAGGCTGCTCGAGTGGTTATATTTCTTTTTTCTTTTTTTTTTTGAGAGAAAAGCGATAATTGTATTCATAAATTAGGCACAAAGACCATCAGCCACAAGGGCAAATACAAATGCCCATAAAAGGGTGATACAAATATAGAAGCATAGTAACCACATATGGTTAATCAAGATACATGCCACAAAAAACCCAGAGAAATTTTGGCATAAAAGCTGCATGGTTGAACAAACCAAACATGAATCACAGCGCCAAAATATACCAATACAACTACAACTTTTAACTCTCATAAGTACAAAATACAAGTAGAGACTAGAAAACAATCAAATACCCAACTCACAAGGAGTTGATGCAATTATTACAAAATAAGAAAACTACAAACAAACAACCAAAAACCAACAGAGCCACTACCGTCATTGTTGCCACCGCCATCACAGACTGTTAACTGTAAAGATTATGTTAGTTCAACAGAGACAATTCCCTGAGTATCAAGGCTATTACACTTGTTTTAATTATATTGTGGATATGGATGAACTAGTGAGCTATAAGGTTACAGGGTCCTCTTCTCATTGGCAAAAGGCAATGCAAGAAGAAATTGATGCTTTGCATATGCAAGGCACCTGGCTTCTTGTTCCTAATCCTAATAACAAGAACATAGTAGGTAGCAAATGTATTTTTAAAATTAAAAAGAATTTGATGGTTCAGTTGCTAGACACAAGGCTCAACTAGTAGCTCAAGGCTTTAGTCAAGAGACAGGATTCGACTTTGGAAAGACTTTTAGTCATGTGGTCAGGCATACCACAGTGAGACTTATCTTGAGCATTACTGCAATGAATAAATGGAAATTGAGGCATCTAGATGTCAAAAATGCATTTTTGCATGACGACCTTGAGGAGGAAGTCTACATGCGTCAACCACAAGGTTTTGAAGATTCAATTCATCCTAATTTTGTTTGCAAGCTTCAAAAATCTCTATATGACCTGAAACAGACTCTAAGGGCATGGAATGCCAAATTCACTAGTTACTTACTAGCTATAGGTTTTAAGTCCTCACACTCCGATCCCAGTCTGTTTATGAAGCATGATGGTGTTGGAAAAACAACAATTAGTATATTAAAAAAATATATTATATTTAAACCAACAAAATTGTATTTATAACAAACTGTAATTCAAAATACAGTAAATAAATAATAAACGAATTTAAATCTGAAAGTGCCCATATTTTTACCCTCAATGCTCAAATCAATTTTGAAGCCCAATTGGCTTCCATTTAGTCCAACTTCTATTTGCTAAGTGTGGGACTTCCACACTTATAAAGACCTTACACTTTTTCTTTTTACCAATGTGGGATAAATGTCTTTGAATTTCATTCAAACTTCCAACATATGGCGCATATATTGTAGTGCTTTTGTTCTATGTCGATGATATCATTCTCACAGGATCAAATGATGCGTTGGTTCAGCATGTGGTTGATGATCTCAGTTCTGTTTTTGAAATGAAAGATATGGGAAAACTAACCTACTTCTTAGGGTTACAAATTTCATATAGTGTAGTAAGAGATATTTCTGTCAATCAAGTAAAATATGCCAAAGACTTATTGAAAAGAGCTGGTATGAGTACGTGTCGAGCTTGTCCTACTCCTTGCAAGCCTCACACTCAGGTCTCAAAGACAGAAGGTGAACCTTTATCGGATCCTATAGTCTATAAAAGTATTTGTTTACCCCGAAAAGGACTCGCCGACCATTCGCTTGGGGTTTGGCCTTGGAGTTTGCTTTTTGTGATTGCGAAGGCGTGCCACTGTTGGCAGTGAAAAACTCCAACATACTAAAAATGGTAAGACTAGAAAATGCACACCAATATTGACTTTAATCAATCGATTGTGGATTGGGCGGGGAACTGACCCAATACAAGGTTCTTTTCTATGCCTCAATTAAGAGGACTTCAATATTCATCTAGTGCAAAAATGTTAACTGACAGAAGCTAAAATTGAATGATAATGGAAAGGACGGAAGTTTATCAGAATATTTATCTATTCAGAAAACTTGAAAGAAAAAGGAAGTACATAAACAACACAGCCTGAAAATTTCTCTATTCAGACCTAGTACATAAAATTAAAATGGAGATTGAAGATTTCTCTATTCAGTCTTGTACAAGGAAAAATCATACCAAGAGTTGGCAGAGCAAGATAAAGAAAATTCCTCAAGAGTTGTCAACTGGGAAATTCAGAGAATGAAAAAAGACGGCTGTTTCAAGCTTTTGAGCTGGGTTTATAGACATTGAGTCTGATTTTTGTTGGTTGAGTTGTGTGTGTTTTACTGATGATTTCTCCTTCAATTTATAGAGAATGGAGGTCGGTTGAGTATACCAGCAGTTAATTTGAAGTACCCACTTGCCATTGGTTTTGGTGAGTGGGTTGCTGAAAATATAAGTAAACCCAAAAAAAGTTGCTAAGAGGCTTTGATGTGATTTGACAGAAGTTATTACTATTAGACTTAAAGAAATCCAAAGTATTAGTCCACTTGCCATTGATTGGTGAGTGACAGCCAAAAGTAGCTGACTAAAAGACAAAAAGAAATGGAGAGATAATAACCACCATCTCTACTTCTTTCTTTATTCATTCTTTAAGCCCACTTACATATTATTTTATTCTTCTTTCAACCTTTGTATAAACTTTTCACTTGTTGAACTTTGGCTTTGTTTTAATATTCTTAACAGAGAATATTAAATTGTTTCCATCTACCACATCTTCATTTTCATTCTTCTTTGAATCAACTCACTTGTGATGAAGTCCCTCCATTGATAAGTGAAACTTGATTTGCAGCCACTGAGTTTCTCCTCCGAACATGCCTTGATGCATAATGAACTGGGAATGTTAGATTGATCCAATTGCTGCAAATTTCGGATATGTTGTTCTCCACATAAGTAGGAACAACATTCATGAAGAACTTAATTCCATTTGAGCAATGGAAAATCTGATTTAGCATGGTTGCAACTGACTGGTCGTCATACACTGCTCTCACGAACAGAAATCATGATTAGTGTTCTGAAGATTCAATTCTTGTGCAAATGATGCCAAATTCGAATATGTTGTAGTAGACATCCAAATGAACAACTTTCATGAAGAACGAATATTCATTTGAGGAATGGAAGCTGGCCCGAATTGCCACTGTTATCAGCTTTCGCTGTTGCTGGTATGCTTCTGATGTTTGATGTCGTGAGGATTCCACATTTATCCAAATGATCCCAACTTTGGATATGTTTCAGTAGACATTCTAATGAAAAACTTTCATGAAGAAAGAAAATTCATTAGAGTATTGGAATTAGGCCCCAATTGCTGCTAAGCGTTGTGCATCTGGTATTTTCAGCTCTTAGGATTCAAAATTTGTCCGAATAAACCCAAATTTGGATATGTTGCAGTAGACATAGAGATGAACAACTTTCATGAAGAACGAAACTTGATTTGAGCGCTGGAAGTTGAATTTTGGGCTCACTCTATCTGACTGCAGCAAAGCATGTCTAGCCATATTTTGGCCATTTTGATGTTCATGGAACATTATCTTCCATTTTAGGCAAAAATACGATTTTTGGTACAAACAGTATTGTAGGTGCATTACAATACTTGACTTTTACCAGGCAGATTTATCATATGTTGTGAATTCAGTTTGTCAATATATGACTACTCCAACTGATGCATATTTTCATTTAGTCAAAAGAATACTCAGATATGTTCAAGGCACTATGAAGTATAGGATCAGTTTCACCAGTGACCCTTGGGAATTGACTGCCTACAGTGATGCAGACTGGGCAGGGGACATTGATACACTGAGGTTGACTATTGGATTTGTGGTGTTTTTAGGAAAGAATCCAATCTCATGGCAATCTAAGAAACAAAGTTATGTATCAAGAAGTTCAACAGAGGCTGAGTATAGAGCTCTTGTAAATACCTATGCAGATTTGTCTTGGGTTAGAAATGTGTTGCAGGATTTGAAAGTTTATTTGCCTCAACCTCCTCTTCTTAATTGTGATAACTTGTCTGCCTTAGCACTGAGTTCAAACTGGTATATCACTCGAGAATTAGACATCTTGACATAAATTTCTACTTTGTTCGTGAGAAGGTACAAAAGAAGGATTTAACTGTGCAATACATTCCAACAAAGGAACAGCTTGCTGATATATTTACTAATGGTCTTCACAGTCCCATTTTTGTACAACATTGTCGAAATTTGAGACTTGGTAGTCCATCTAACTCAGAGGAACTTGGATAGGTTTGAGGGGGAATGTTAAAAGTAAAGAATTTGTTAGTTAGACTCTTATCAAATCATGTGCAAGGCACGTGCTCTCTGTTAGAATTGTTAGCAAATTGTTAGTTAAGCTCCTATATGAGCTTGTAATCATTGTACGAATGGTTCTGATAATAAGAAAAGTCTACAATTCTTTCTCTGACATTCTCCTTCTAAATTCTTCTTTATTTTATGTTTTTTGCTATTCTTTCTCAACTGTTATTATAGAAGTCGTTGCCATCTTAGAAACAGAGAACATCACTGAGATTGCAGCCTCACCTTACAACTAAAACACCAATCAACAAAACCACAAATCCAAGCAGATCTAAACACAAGTAACATCCTCACAATTAAAACCCCAAATCCAGTAGATGGGGAATGAGGAAATAAGTGTGGAGGTAAGAAAAAGAGGTTTGAAAGAGAGAAGAGAAGCTAGTAGAACCTCTTTTTTTTAAATTTGCTTCCGAGTGGTTATATTTCTAAATCTTGAAAAAATAGGACAAAAGTCATTAGGTCTCATTTGGTGTCTTGGCCTAGACTGCACTACTTATTTAAATTGGACTAATATCTAGTCATTGATAAACCAATATTGTGTCTTACCCACCTAGACAAGTGAGATTCATAAGAATTAATTTTGACTTAATTTCAATTTAATCCAGATCCATTCACTAAACGAGCCTCCACTCTCAATAACTACGGTCCTCCACTCTCAATAAATTAATAAATAAAAACGATCTCAGCCGCCCCAAGTCGAAGAAGACCAAGAGGAAACAAAAGGAAGTCAAAATCCTGTTCTTTCCTTTTTAGGCAACCATAGCCCACGCTACACCAGAAGCTCGACGCAGTTCCCAAAACGGCCTCCACCGCTCCTCTCTGTCTCCCTATAACTTACCTGTATTATTTCCTACACATTTATATACAGTTTTAGTGCAATGGAGATCCAGAGTTTCTGCCACAGTGCTGATGATTTGAAGGGCATTATGCGCTGTTTGGTTGAATCTTTGATGGTGGAGACTGCTCTTCTTGCTCACAAGTCTCTTCTTTTACTACTTCTGCAGGTACTTCATTACTCAATCCCAAATCATCTTTCTCTAATTTTGGCTCTGTGAATTATCTTTACCTTGAAGCTCATACATTGATGATTGATGCAATTGAATTATGAAGAATTCCTTTTTCTGGGTAGTTTTTTGTTCACAATAGTTTGAAGAATGCTTTTGTTCATTAATTTTTGCCCATACACAAGTGTTTGTGAATAGGTTTTGTTATAGTTGTTTGGACTTAAAGTTGTGTAATTTTGGTTACTTTTACTTATTGGGGAATCCTGCTGTAATAGTTTTCTGGGCAGGAGGAAACAGTTTGGACTATCTTAATGCTTAGGTTTACATTAGGATTTCGGTAATCAAATGAAATCGACAATTTATAGAGACATTTAGGACCCATTTGGATGGAATGATTCCAAATCTAGTGGTCTAGATAACATTGTAAGGTTAAAATGTTTGTTTTAGATTATAACAATCTACTTATGTCCAAATGAAGCCTTGGGATAACAGAAAGTTGAAATCCCTATCTAACAGAGCGTAATAGCTCTACCGAGGTTAGGGGCCTAACATTTTCAAATTTCAATAACCAAATACAGTAAGCCCATTTAATTTATATCCTTACTGGAAATGAATTTAAGACTTATCAAATGTAAGTGTTGGATTGAAGTGGCTTCCTTGAAAATTTGTCAAACATAGAAATTATCAAGATTGAGAATATGTATGATCATACGGGCTACTGGTGAAGTGAATGTTCCTTTTTTCTTTCTTATAGTTTCTCAACAGCAAAAAGGAAAACGATGATAAAATGTAAAGCTTTCAAATTGAACTTTTTTTTTTCCATAATTAAAGCATTAATTTCTCTTCGAAACGTATCATAGGTTCTTCATTTCTGCTGAAGCAAATTAATTTTGATGAGCAAGTATGTTTGGCTTCATTTTTATGGAAGTAATTTGTTACGTGCTCTAGTGGTGATGGGTTTAGCTTTGTCTTAGTTATAGTAAGAAAACTAGTATTCAGATGATCTTGCTCTCTAAACATGTATTGTATGAGCATTTCTGATGTTACTTCCTGGAAGAAAAATTACTATCTTTATTTGTAGTTCATTTTCTCTTCATTTTTTCTATTTTCTTTTAGCATTGAAAAATGCTTATATTTCTAAGTATTACCATTCTGGGATTACGTAGATAGACATAAGTATCTCCTAACAGTCCATCTTCTTTCTTTTGAGTTCTCTTCACTAGCTGATGTGGAACTTTTCTGCTTGCTTTCAGTGGAGATTTTTGTTTGCCCTCTGCATGATTTTGAATATTCAGCTTGCTTGTTTTTGCGATTTTTACGCTTCTCTACGCATGTTATGTTTTTTAATATATGTCTCATGTTGGCTTTATGTTTGTTCTTCAACAGATTGGGTCTTTGCCTGACGATCATGACATATTTCAAAACTCAGTGAAAACATATCAGAGGTGGGAACGGCATTTTGGGTATTTTTAAAAGTTTGAATTTTTAGATTTCCTTATTTTATTGTTTTCTATATGTTCACGGTATGGGGGATGGAAAGTGATAGGGCAGTGAGACTGCATTTCAGGTTTCCAATGTCCGAACTTAATAAAGTGAAAGAGCCTGATGCTGAAAACAACGATGCAGGTGAAACAGAGGATGATGATGACGATGATGATGATGATGAGGACAGTGATGATGATGATGATGAAGATGATGGTAATGATTCAGAAGAAGAGAGCGATGATGATGAAGAGGATTCGGATGACGAGGGTGAGGTTGAGGCTAATGGCGATGGGGAAAGCGATGACGATGACGACGATGAAGACGATGAGGATGATGAGGATGATGATGATGAGGATGATGATGATGAAGAGGATGATGATGATGAAGAGGATCATTACCAGCTACCGTCGACAGGAAAGAAGTGAAGTTAATGGTTCACCATGTTTTATTTAGGCTGCTTCTTTACTAACTTGGGGCAGGTTGGAAATTTTTTATTGATTATTATGTTATATTTGTTAAGATAAGAGCGTTCAATTGCTTTTATGGTGGTAGAAAGTGTCTCTTCTTTTTATTTATTAAATTATAATGTGTCCTGTGGCGACTGTAGTTGTCTGGAGTTCTGTTATCCATATATACTGGCTCATGATCATGTATGTTAATGAGTGGCCTGCCAGTTGTCTCCGCTGCTAAACTTTGTACCCTATTCAAAGTGCAACTTATCTTACCTTATGCAAGTATGTAGTTTCTTGTTCTTTTTTCCTTGTTTTGGTCGCAACTAGTTGTAGAAGAATAACGGACTAGGTTTTGCTATTCGGAGGTTCGAAGTTTGCAATTTTTCGGTCTGGGAAGTTGCAGTGTCTATTTTCTTTTCTAATCTATTCTTATCATAGATAGTCTTTCAAAATCAGATGGTCCCTGCAGATTGTCATCCCATTTCCGCAAGGAAACTTAAACTTGGAAATTGGAATCATGCCAAAGGAAAAAACAGAACAAGCAAGCCATAATAAATTAAATAATCTCTACTATTTCCATGAAGGATGATAGACAATAAATAATCTCTGCGGAGACCACACATTGAAGAAGAATGCAGAGAATCTGCCTTCTCCGTTGTCTTCATCTCAAGCTCAATTACACAGTTTTCATTTATCACACAATTTACATTCCAAGTATCATCAAACGTCCAAAGCCTCACTCTGGCAACTTCCCCGACCGGAAAATCGCAAACTTCGAAACCTCCGAATACTGAAACCTAATCCCATTCTCCTCCAACAACTTCTCCAAAATCTTCTTATCCTTCTCAGGGTTCGAGCTCTCACACTCCACCTCATAACACGTCCCGAAATCATAGTTACTCTCGTCCACCTCTATCTTCAACCCCTTCCACTCATACACACCCCTCACGTTTCTAAACCCACCCAAGCACACAAACCCTAGCCCTTCCTCTCGGACCCCGTATTCCTCCCTCACGCGCTTTAAGAGTGCGGAGGAGTCGACGACAGAGAGCCGCCACGGCTCCGCCACGCAGGCACGGCCGAGGACCTGGTCGAAAGGCTCTTCGAGCTCTTGGACAAGGCTGACGCCTTCGGAGATGACGGGTTTGGCCTTGAGGGAGAGGACGCAGGGCGAAACGCCGTCGTAGAAGCGGAGGCGGAGTATGGCGCGGTTGGAGGAGAGTTCGGCGTTGGAACCGTCGAAGAAGATGTTCTCTTGGATTAAGGTTTGGACGTGGAAGGGGGAGAGGAGGTCGGTGAGCTTTTGGTGTGCGGAGGCGTCTGAGAGGCGGAGCTTCACTTCCACCTCCATTGTTTTGGTTGATAAAGGCCTGACGAGTGAACAGTGTCGTGTGTGCTTCGTTGATATTTGATATGGAGCTTATGGTTGGAAGATGAGGAGAGATTTTTATTATTTTTATTTCAAAATAATAATTTATTTATATCTTTCTTGTTTATTTCTTTTGCATTACACTACCCCGAGATTCTCTATTTGAATTTTTCCTTCTCAATTTAGCTTGTTTATAAAAAATAAAAATAGAAAACCAAAAGTTTGAAGAAATTGAAAATTGCATTACTAATTTACCATATGGTAAAAGTAAAATAGAATAAAATTATGGTTCTTGTATTCCCACTTTGGTACTAGATAGTATGATGGCAAGTTTATTAATTTGTAATCGGATTATGAGGAATTGAATTGAGGAGGAGTTGGATTGAGAAGAATTAGATTCCGGATTCTTCTTGAAATTCTTTACTAAACCATATGAATTGAGGGGTTCCGGATTCCTATTGAAGTTGTTTACTAAATCATATAGAATTGGGGTAGTAAAATGTCCTCGTTGTTGGGTTAAAGTAGTTGGCAAATTTGGAATTTTAAAAATTGTGTGAGGATATAATGGGTAAAGAAGATGAATTCCTAATGGGGTAGTTCTCCAGGAATTAGAATACCACATCCCACCTAGGAATTGAATTCCTCCAAAATCAAGAATTCAATTCCTAATTTTGTATGAGCCCCACTTACTTTTTAATTCCTTGATATGAAGTAAATGCAGGAATCCTCCATAGATGGAATTCAATTCCTAATGAGAACTTTAATTCCCAATTAATAAACACACCATGAGTGTAAATGAAAATCAATCTCAGCGAATCCTACATGTGAGAGGCACGTTATATGTTTTCTTTTTAGTACAAGCGATAGTCTAAATGATAGAGGATGATGATTTCTCACATATATGCACAACTATAATGCCGTAGGAATTTGAACATGAGACCTTTGGTCTACAAATTAAGGCCATTTTTCACTAGGCTAAACCCCGTTGGCATGAGGCACTTTCTATGTTTTAATGAGAAAGTGAATAGAACTTGACGTATGTAGTAATTAAATGGGTCATGTTAGGGATACCATCTTTAGGAGAAACACTTACATGAAACGAGGATATCACTATTTTGCTATCCCGATCAATCACGATATGCCACGTGTGATCACTTTTCCACGTGTCTGTCTATAATTGGTAAGGGATAACAAAATAGTGATATCCCCATTTCATATAAGTTTTTCTGCATCTTTAAAGACCAACTTGTGTACCATCTCTCTAATAGAAATAGAGCCCACCAATACAATGGGTCCCACCTCTATTAGAGAGATGGTACACAAGTGGGTCTTTAAAGATGTAGAAAAACTTGTATGGAATGGGGATAGCACTGTTTTGCTATCCCCGGTCGATCACATACTGAAACATGGAAAAATGATCACACGTGGCATACCATGATTGGCTAGGGATAGCAAAATAGTGTTATCCCCATTTCATGTAAGTGTTTCTCCTAAAGATGGTCTCCCTATCATTTTCCTAATTAAATATGTATGACATGGCATATGCCACATCATTTAGGACTTAAATTTAGTGCAATACAAATTTGGTGTCTCTAGTATTATTGAGATTTTATATACCTAACATTTTCTTTTGTGGAATAAATCTGAACATGTTCTGATGTTCAAAAGCAATGAAATGTTTTTGTAAATTTTGAATGAAAATCATTGGTTTTCAATTGACCATCATGTTGAGTTCTCCTATACTATATTCTCTTGCTGAAGAGAAAGTTAAGGATAGATACGAGAACCATTATCATCTGTAAGATTTAATGAACGGTTGAGATGGGACGGGTTTTTCAAGTGGCAAATGGGTAAGTAAAACCCGTAAGAAAATGAAACAAAACAAAACTCTCACTTAGGGGGGTAAGTTGGATTGAAAAATCCAATTCCGACTAATTTCGGTACGAAAATTTCCAAAATATCCGACTCCGATATCCGAATATGCCGAAATCCGAAATTTTTGATAAAATTTGGATATGAATTGAAATGTATCCATAAATTCTGAAATTTCCGAAATTCCGATCATAAAATTTTTGAAGTTCTCCGAACCCATTTTGACCCAATTTTTCTAATTTTTTCCTAAATATTCCGAATATATATAATAATACTGTCTAAATTCTAATTCTACTTGCATTGTTTTTAGTTTATAAGTCCTATATATGTTTCGATTCTTATTTGTTATATTTCAATACCCACATACAAATAATCATATATGCATATATACCAAACATAAGAATATATAACTTTTTGAATATATTTTTTATAAATATGCTTTTTTTTTTTTTTGAAGGCATTGAAATTCTCTATAATGGCCAACCGATTTGTTTCTGTTTGCCTGTTTTGGTGCTTCCTCCTGAGATGGAGAGGGCAAAGTTCCCCATTGGCTCGGAGACCATGGACTGGTCAACGAGCCAACTTTCTTTGGCGTGCGAGCGTGCCACTGCTAGCAATGAAAATTCTAGCAGACTTTGAAAGTAGATAACTTGCGCCCCAAGTTACTGATTTCTGATCAAAGCGATTGTGAATTTGGGTGAGGAATATCTCCCAAATAAGTTCTTTTCCTGCCTCAGACTGGTGAGGACTTCATAATTTATCTCAGTAAAAATTGGTAATTCTGGCCAGAATTAGATGTTGATCCAGTAGTCTGTTTTAGGCAGAACTGCCTCTTACAGGATTCAAAAGGGTAGAAATCAACTGTAGAAAGGTAAAAGGAAAGCTAAAAAATTCCATTTCTGCCGGGATAGAATCTGCTGATCCGGGCTGGACTGAGCATCTCTGTGCTGGACTGGACTGTGAGCAACTTCGATCGCTGAGCTCCAGCTGTAAATCGATACCAAAGTTGATTTTGACAGAGTTTTAATCTATTTCGAGCCCTGAAAGGCTTTTTGGATAGGCAGAACTGCGACTTCTTTCGTCTAAAAGGGGCAGAAGTGGCTGGACTTGGGGCTTACTGAGCTGGAACTGCACTGTGGCACCTGTTCTGCTTGGCCAGAGCTCTCCCTAAATTTGTTGAGGTTTTCATATTTGTGAAAACTCAAGCTCTGCTGAACCAAATTTGTAACAAGAGTTATTTTGGAATGATTTTTTTTCTAAGACTAAACTTAGGAACTTCTGATTTATAGCTGGTATTTTTGTGGCTCGAGTGAGCTGCTTGATTGCTCCAGTTTGGAGATTCTCAGTGATCAAGTGATAATTTTGAGTTTTTTGCCCTTGGCTCTTTTGTTGATTGTTGGTTGTTTGATTGGTTGATTAGGTGTCCTTGATGAGTTCGCCCCCTCTTCATATTTATAGGAAACATTTGAACGAGAGTGGGTGGCATGTTATTGCCAGATCAATTCGGGCCGATGAGCACTCAGAAAACCATCATTCTTCATCATTCCATTTCCCTGCTTTTTTTTTCCTATGGCTTGCGCATTTTGAGGAGAAACATTATCTCTGAATATACAATTCCCTGGTGGTACCTAGTGGCAAGGTTTTTTCAGAAATGCCTTCCCTTTCTTCACGTACGTATGTCCCTGTTATCTTTTGGTTGAATTTGCTGACTTTTCAAAAGGGGTTGCACATGGGTTGTCATCATTTTATTTTGTTACCTTTGATTTATATAAACCAAAAGTTGGTTTTCCTGAAGCCCAACTCTTTTTCTATTTGAAGCCTAAGTCTTTTGGACCATCCTGGATTTGGGCTTCTTCGGATTTTGGGCTTTTGGGTCCGAAATCTCCTAGGCCTGATTTCTGTCTTCTCTTCCCGGGCCTTGAACGATGGGCTTAGTGTTTCTTGGCCCAATTTTTTCAAGAATTTGCTGGTGGCTGCCCCATTTCGTCATGGGCTTTCGTTTACTGGGCTGGGTGTGTCAATTTAGGCCCAAACAATGCCCCCTAAGTCTGAATCGTTTTTGGAACGGTTTCAGACTTAAATGATTTGGCCATTAAATTGGCGCGTGCTAGTCTCTTCCGTTATCCAATGTTTGACACGTCTTCTCACTGAGCTGGTGTTCATGGGAAACTGGGCAGTTACTAGCTATTTACCAGCTAGTCAATATCAGATGACGGCTTGTCTTCTCCACGTCCCTGTCTTCTCTTTCCCACGTTTTCGAGCTTCTTTAAAAGGAATTTCAAAAAACCCAAAGCTTCTGTTCATTCGAAAACCTAGCTTTCATACCTTGATTTTTTGTTTCCAGAATTTCCATTCTTCTCTTTGAGACGAATCTGCCTTTCTCATCACTTGCTTCGTTCCTAGCTCAAAACTTCTGAACATGTCTTCCCCCAAGATACGTGCCTCTGGTTCGTCCTCCTCAGTTTCTCCTAATTACATTACTGGGGCTGGGGTTGACAGTCATGCCATAGAGGTTAGGAGCAAACTCCACCCTTTTGCCAAGAAAAATCTGGACGAGAATGTCCTTCACCTTTTCGAGAATACATTGGTCCTGGGACCTCACTGGTTTGGCTCTGTTCCTGCCGAAATGATTGAATTGTTCAAAAAAGATGCTGAAACTCCCCTTTGTTTCGAGAGTTCCTCTGCCCTGGCTTCCCATACCTGGGTCAGTAAGAACCTGAGCCGCTCTTTCCCTTCTAGCGAAGTGAGAAATAGTCCAGTCAGGTGGGCAGACTGGATTGACAGGCTTCTTCCCCGGTTTGGGGCTCACTGGAGGAGGGCTGGTATATATGATGCCATACTTTTGTCCAAGCAATCCATCAACATGGATGAAAATCTGCTTGCTGCTGCCTTATGTTTCTGGAATTCTGCCAGCAACACTTTTGATTTTCGCATAGGCCCCATGGCTCCAACTCTGCTGGACATGGCTCAAATTTTTGGGTTCAGGCCCCATGGGAGGCCTGTAGATGCAGTGGGTGACTACCACAGAAGGAAAAGCCAAGAGAAATTGTCCAGGCCATTTACTATCTCTCCAGCTACAATCAACCAGAACTGTTCTTTCTCCAATTATTTGAGAAAGTTTAGTTCTGAGAAGGATAAGGACCAGCAGCACATGTTGTTCCTCCTGTATTGGTTAAATAGATTTGTCTTCCCAAATCGTTCCTCAGCAATTCTGCTCGAATACAGGCACCTGGCAGAAGTTCTGCACAATCACACGGATGTCGGGCTTGGTCCTACAGTTCTGGCCCACCTGTTCAAGAATCTGCACACTGCCACTCTGGAGAATCCGTTGAACCTGGCTGCTCTTGGCACATTTTGGATAATCCAGATCTGGTTGCAGGTCTACTTCCCAGAACTAAGGTTCCCAGACATAGTTCTGCCTAAAGATCAAGTCATGGCAGCTCCTTTGATGTCAGCAGAGGTGCCCAAGCGTCCTGTTGAGGAGTACCTTATGTTTTTTAGGCACTGTACCAAGAGGTCTACTACTCAGTGGCAAGTGGTTTTGAGAAGAACATATCCATGGTTCCAGGCTGGACATAGATTATTTGAGAATGAGCCAGAAGAGGAGGCAGCCAGAACAGACTTTAGGAAGAAATTCCTAAGTATTACTTTGCCGAGGGATCTGCCTCATGGGGGAGGAAAGCCTCCAAATTATCATTTGGAGGCAGAAGTCTATCATCCTAACTTCTGTGCGAGGCAACTTGGCTGTCCTCAGCTCATTCCACTCAAATCCTATAGAAGTTGTAATCGGGGCACTTCCTGGAGAGATGTAGATGACCTGGAGGTGCACAAGGATGCTAGATGTGCAGTTAATAAGATAAACAATAGTGCAAACGCCCTCTATCCCTCATGGGAACCGAATTCCTGTAGTTCTGCCGAGTTCGATGCTTGGTGGAAAGCTAGGTTCCATGGTCTACTTGCCTCAAGCACTGCACTTGAGGTGCTTTTTAAGGGCTGGGATGGCAGGACTGTTCATACTGGAGAGGAGGCTCACAAATTCATGTTGCAGACCATCAAGGACGTCAATGCTCAAGTTATAGAAGGTAGTGTCTTACTTATGTCTGTTCCGTCTATCCTGTTTTGTAGTGATGATGTTTAACACTTTGTTCTGTCTGCAACAGATCCCTCCATGACATAGAACATTGGTGGACAGTCTGTCCAGGCTGGAGAAGTGATTGGTAACTCTTCTATCCTTCTTTTCTTTCTGCTTCTATCTTTCTTCTTGGTTGACCTTCTGACTGCTTGTTTCCTGTGCAGTTATTTTTGTTATTGCAGCTGGAGATCTAGAGCTGCCTTCTGGAGAAGAAGAAGAAGAAGATCGGGTAGAACAGACGGCTGTTGAGGTCACTTCTCCTGTTAGAAGAAAAAGAAAAGAAACTGCCCAACCTGTGACTCCAGGTATATTTTGACAGTTTTTGTTTCTCCATAATTCTGTTCTGTCATAATTCTTAAGGCTTATTTTCTGTTTATTGCAACTGGGAGCCCCTCTCCTCCCCCTACTAAGTCGAAAAGAATATGTGGCCCCGGAGGGAACTGGGGCAGTTCCTACCTCCACTTCCGGCACAGGTGATGAGCTGAGAGAGGCTTTTGAAGCTGTGGAACAGGAGAATGAGCTAGAGGCTCTAGAAGAGGGTGGAGAGAGACCTCAAGAAAAATCAAAGACAGTAGAAGAAAAAGTGAGTCTCTAGTCAACAGATCTATTTCTGTCTTTCTTCTTTCCAATTTCTAACTTCTGTCCCTGTGTCTGTCTGTCTGCAGGAAGAAATTCCTGCTGAAGTGATTGCAGAGAGCATTGCTTTGGCTCAGAAGCAGCAAGAGAAGACAAGGGCAGAGCTAATTAGCTTAGAGCTGGCCCTTTTTGAGGATCCAGAGGCAGAGCAATCTGCATCCGAGCCTGTGAAGCAGGCAGAACTATCTGTTTTAGTTCCAGAAGCTGTAGTGGAAATGGCTGCAGCTGCTCCTGAAGTGGTGGTAATTTTTCTTTCAATTTTGGTCATATCTTCTGCAAATCTGCTCTACTTCTGCTCCTTTAACTGCTTTAGTATTTTCAGGTAGAAGTGCCCAGCTCTGCTGGTGTTCTGGCAGTGGTGACCAGTCCCTTGAAGCCTCCAATTGTTGCTGTAAGTGTTCATTGCCCTTTTTCAGGTTCCTCTTTCTTTCTTTTCTGCCTGGTTCTGACTTGTGCTTCCTTCTACAGATGCCTATTCATTCCCTTGCAGGTTCATCTACCATGGCCTCTTTTGCTGATCCAGAGCTGGCAGAATTCGAAGCCATGGACTTAGATGCCTAACTGGAAAAGTTGGAAAAACTCAACTCCCCTGTAGGCAAAACAAAATCCAAGGCAGTGGAGGAGGCTATGGAGAGGTTGAAGATCTGGCAGTCTACTGAACTGGAGCTGGATGAGGGTAGGGAGGCCATTGACCAGCTGATGAAAGATCTGGACCTGCTGCATAGGCAGAACATGGCCCCAAAATCTATACTTGAAATGAGCCTTGGCTTGGCAAGGGATGTGCTCAACCTCCACGACCGCTATGAGGATCTCAAGCCCACTTTCAAGACTTCTGAGTTCTGCAAGGCCACCCATGAAGCCAACTTGGCTGATTTTGCAAAGCAGAAAGCAGAACTGGATCAAATGGTGGCGGGATACAAGAAAGCCAAGGCCACTGCAGACAAACTGGAGAAGCAGATTGAGGAGCTTCAAAAACAGCTGGCAGAGTACAGGGAAGTGCAGAACAGGCTCGGGGCTGGGCTGAGTACCAAGACTAAGGCCACCTTCCTTGTGTAGAGCATGGTTTCAGCTTCTAGACCTGCTTTGGAACTTGCAGAGGCTTCAATCCACCAGGGGGTGCTGCTTCAAAAGGAACTCTCCATCAAGAAAACCAGCTTGCAGGAGACTTTGAGAAAACTAGGGTTTTAGATTTGAAATTCTGACTTATTGTAATAGACTTAGTCATGAAAACGACTATTATTCAAAAATAAAAGTTATTCTATTTTTGCACTCTCATTTTGTATTTTCAAGTTCCTTTGGTGAAGTAGAACGAAGTTTTCAAAATGAATTTTAACACACTTAGAAGGAAATGAAGAATAGCTGGAAAGGAATAAACTCTGAATAGAAACTTTAAGCAAGACTTTCAAACTTGTTCCTTCTCTATCCCAGGGTCTGTTTGGACAGCCTGTGAATCCCACATAGTTGGGTAGAATTTCTTCAGCCATTTGCCATTGATTGGTGCGGCCTGAATTTCTCAATCCCTATCCTGCAATCTGTATGCCCCCATTCAAGGATTTGATTAACTATGAAAGGGCCTTCCCATGTAGGTGACCACTTCCCATAACCAGTAATGTGTGTTCCACGGGGCAGAACTGCTTTCCAGACTATTTCTCCCTCTTCAAAGCTCTTGTTTTTAACTCTTTTATTGTAAGCACTTGACACAGCCTGTTTCCCTGCTAAGAGTTTGTTGAGGGTATCAATTCTGCTTGCATCCAGTCCTTCTAGTTCCATCAGCATGACTTGAGAGTATTCTTCTCCAACCAGTTTGTGTTGGTGAGCAATTCTGAGAGACTGGACTGCAATCTCCATAGGTAGAACTGCATCGTGGCCATAGGTTAGAGCATATGGGGTCATGCCAGTTGCTTCCCTTTTTGAAGTTCTCTATGCCCAGAGAGTTTCTGATAACTTCTCATGCCATTGCTTTGGATTCTTCTCAAGCATTTTCCTGATAATATTGATTATCACCTTATTACTTGATTCTGCCTGTCCATTAGCCTGGGCATAGTAAGGAGTGGACTGGAGTAGCTTGAATTTGAATGCTTCTGCCATATCTAGCATTTCTCCAGATATAAAGGATGATCCCCTGTCAGTGGTGATTGATTCTGGGATGCCGAACCTTTGTATAATCTGCTCATCTATGAAGATGATGATCTCTTGAGATGTAGTGGATTTGACAGGCTTGGCTTCTACCCATTTGGTGAAGTAATCTGTGGCTACAATGATGAAACAATGTTGTTTGTTGCTGGCGGGATAGATTTTGCCAATGAGATCCATTGCCCATCCTCTGAAAGGCCATGGTTTAACTACTGGATTCATGGGGACTGAAGGAGCCTGCTGGATTGATCCATGTCTCTGACAAGCTTCACATCCCTTAGAATAGTCAATGCAATCTTTCATCATGGTTGGCCAGAAGTAGCCGTATCTTCTAATTAGCCAGCACATTTTCCTCCCTCCTTGATGGGCTCCGCAAATTCATTCATGAGTTTTACTTATGATCTTCATGAATTCTTTCTTTCCAAGGCATCTTAGAAGCACCTCATCCTTGCTTTTTCTGACCAGATCCCCATTCCACATGAGGTAGTTTAAAGCCATGCTTCTGATTCTTTTCTCAGAGGGTAGGGTTGGATATTGCAAGTAGTTTATGATAGGATTTCTCCAATCGTCTTCAGAAATTATGGCAGAATTGACATCTATCTCCATCCCTCTGGTCAGAACAGATGGTAGACTCTTCTTCCTTACCTTGATGATCCTCTGCACGCAATCTTCAGGCATTTGTATACCTGTTGCTATCTGAGCTAGTTCATTGGCTGCATAGTTTTCTTCTCTTGGGATGTGTTCCCAAGTAGCCTCTCTGAATTCTGTGAGAAGGTTCCTAGCTGCCACCAAATAGACAGCTAAAGAAGGATTTATACATTTGTATTCTCCAGCAATCTGTTTTAGCACAAGCATAGAATCTCCAAGTGTTTCCACAGATTGGATCCCTAGTTCCACCAGTATCTCTAGGCCAATGATTAAAGCCTCATATTCTGCCCTGTTGTTGGTGCACTGGAAATCCAGCTGAAAAGAATAGCAATGTCTGATTCCAAGTGGTTCTTCTAGAACAATTCCTGCCCCAGAAGCTAGTTCAGTTTTTGATTTATCAAAGTACAGTTTCCAAGGTGTAAGATGAACTGAATAGATGGGATTGTTGAGGCAGGTGTGAGCTCTTGTCAACATATCTGCATTTGCTATGTCCAAAGAGTCCATGTTCTCAATTTCTTCCCCTGGATGGTCAGCTAGGAAATCTGCTACAGCTTGTCCTTTGACAGCCTTCTGGGGAACATATCTGAAAGCAAATTCTGTCAAAGCCAAGATCCATTTTCCAATTTTGCCTTCAAAATTGGCCTTGTTAACATGTATTTGATCAAGTCTGTTTTGGCAATGATGTAGATGATATATGGCAGCATGTAGTGTCTGAGCTTTACAGCAGTGAAGTATAAAGCTAGACAAAGCCTTTCCATAGCAGAATATTTCCTTTCCACTTCTGTCAGAGTCCTGCTCAAATAGTAGACTGCCTGCTCCTTTCCTTCCCTGTTATCTTGGACCAAGAGACTCCCAATGGACACCTCTGATGCAGAAACATAAAGTTTGAGTGGTCTGCCTCTCTTTGGCAGGGACAGAACTGGTGGATTTGAGAGGTAATGTTTGATTTCTTCAAAAGCCTGCTGATGTTGTTCTTCCCATTTAAAGGCCCGTTCTTGTTTCAGCTTAAGTAATGAAGAAAAGGGCTGGATTTTTTTCTGCAGAATTAGATATGAATCTCCTTAAGAAATTGATTTTTCCTAGGAGACTCTGCAGTTCTTTCTTGTTCCGAGGTGGCAGAGCTCCTATGATGGACTTTGCTTTGTTTTTGTCGATTTCTATGCCTCTTTGGTGGACCAAGAAACCTAAGAAATTTCCTGCTTGAACCCCAAAAACACATTTCTTGGGATTCATTTTCAGTTTATGCTGTCTCATTCTTTGGAATGCTTTCCTCAGATTTGATACATGATTTCCCTTTTCCGGAGATTTGATCACCACATCATCTATATATACTTCCAAAGAATGACCTATCATGTCATGGAAGATAGAATTCATTGCTCTCTGATATGTGGCTCCTGTATTTCTTAAGCCAAAAGGCATCACAGTATATTCAAAAGCACCTACATGTCCTGGGCACATAAAAGCTGTTTTGTGGATGTCTTCTTTTGCCATCATGATCTGATTATACCCTGCATTGCCATCCATAAAAGACAGCATCTGGTTGTGAGCATCCCTATCTACTAGCATGTCTGCCATTGGCATAGGATATTCATCCTTGGGGGATGCTTCATTCAGATTTCTGTAATCCACGCAAATCCTAACTGCCCCTGTTTTTCTCTTCAGAACTGGTACAATATTGGCTAGCCAATCAGCATTAATGGCTGGTCTAATGAATCCAGCGTTGAGCAATCTTTCTATTTCCTCCTTGACCTTCAGTTCTGTGTCCATAGACATCCTTCTTCTGGCTGTTTGACTAGAAGATAACCTTCTTTGATTGGCAGCCTGTGTTCCACCAGTTTTCTGTCTAATCCAGGCATTTCATGATAATGCCAAGCAAAACAGTCTCTGAATTCATGCAGAAGTGTAATGATTTCCTGTAATGGATCCTCTTCTGTCCCTAAGTTTATCTCCTGTAATGGATCTTCCACTTCTGGCAGAGAGTCATTTAGTGCTGCTGGTGCAAAGTCTAGTATTTCCTCCTGTAAATTCTCTTCTTCCTGTTCTTCCGTGCTTTCATGAGTGAATTCTGCCATATTAATGGGTGAATTCTGCCCAAAAAACTTCCTTTCTTCCCAGTAAATCAACAATCTTTTTGTAATGGATCGGATTGTTGCAGCTCGATCCTTTTCTTGTTGATTGACACTAAACATCAGGATCCAGGAGGTTCAGAATGAACGGTCTGTTCCAATCCTCTAGAGAACTGGCTAAACCATTTTCAATGAGTCTTTGGGCCGTGACACCATGGGGGCGGCCGTTCTAGTTGACTCCAAAGAAAGTGAAAGGGCCAAGGTAATCATGATAATACCTTGCCTCAAAACACATGGCAGAGGGCAGAAATGGTCGTGGATCGGCCTTTATCATCTCCATGTATCCTGCTTCATTCCACAGGGCTAGTTGTTGGTGCAGGGTGGAAGGAACACATAAACTCTGGTGAATCCAGTCCCTGCCAAGCAATGCATTGTAAGTGGTGGAAGTGGTATCTACAACAAAGAATGCAGTCTTCAGTCTCTTGCTTCCCACTACAACATCCATATCTAGTATCCCATGAGTTTTGGTGATGCCCCCAGCAAAGTTGGTGACCGTTAAACGCGTAGGGATCAAATCCTTCTCTGTTCTGCCCATTTTGTTTAACATTCTGTGAGGTATGAGGTTATTGGCTGCGCCTCCATCTACCATTACCTTAGTAACAGGTATACCTCCAAAGTTTGCTGTTATAAATAAGGGTCTGAGGTGATTGGCCATTTCCTTGGTTGGTTTGGAGAAACAGAGCTGTTCTTCAGCCGGTTTAATGTCAGTTCTGCCTATTCTGGCAGTAGCTGTTTGCTTTTCTGGCTCTTCCTCTACTTCTGCCAACTTGCATTCGAAGCTTTCCTGGGAGACCACGTCTCCCTCTAGAGTGCTCCCCTGTCCTTCTGCTACCCTGAATTTTTCTGGCAGAATGAACACCATGTTGATGTCCAGGTCTCCCTGCAAAAGGTTTTCTAATTCTGTACCAAATTCCTTGGTTTCTTCATCTAGCTCTTCCACATGGTTCATCTGCTCTTCTAATGTCCAAACTTCCTGCTCTCCTGTTTCAGAGATTCCATTCTGGCTTTCTGCAAATGGTTCATAATCTAGCTGCTCATCTTCAATCCAGTCTTCTTTTCCTTCTGTCGGAATAGATTTGGACTCAATTTGCATCCGTACAGTTTTAGGCTGGTTGGATGAAGATGAGGTGAGATGGATGGAAGGCCTACATGAAGATTCTGTCTGTTCTGTCTGATGCAGAACTTCTGGGTTCTTTGCTTTTCCGATAGAACTGGTCTCTGGAAGTGGTGGTTTACCCTCTTGGCTTTTGAGGAATGTGCAATATTGCTTTTGAATCCTCCTTTTCTGAGTTCTAGTTAACTCAAGGGTTGGTCTACCACTTTTCCCCACAGAATACCATCTACCTTCCATGATAGTTGCTAAAGGCATTTGGCTCCTTGGCAACCTGATTGGTACCTCCTTTTTGGGCTGCTCTGTCATTCTTCTGTTGTGTTGAGCATTTTTGAGATGGTCCTTCTGCCTGGTTCTGCCTCTGGATAGAGCCAGAGCTGGGATTTGTTGATGCGATGCCCCAATTCTGTCAAAGACACTAAGTGCTGGCTGGTTCTGTTTGTCCAGAATTCCCTCTAACTCAGTTTTACATTTACATCTGCTGCAAAGTACCACTCCAGTTGAGATAATTTCCCTCGGCTTTTGACCAGCTTCTCTTGTGACCCTTTTGCTGGAGCTAATTTTCGTTTCCAGCCTGCTTCTTTTCTGTTCTGGCCAGTTTAAGTTGGCCATATTGACTTCTGGCTGGGGAAAAGGGTCTGTTGTAACTGATGGTGGTTTCTCTGCCAGTTTCAACATTCCTGTCATTCCTTCCTGGAACTACGTGTGGCTCGATCCCTCGGGGAGGGTACGTAGGCAGCCTGAAGAGGCGCAGCCGCGGGTTAGGGGAAGAATTACATGTGGCTTGATCCCTCGGGGAGGGTACGTAGGCAGCCTGAAGTTACTAGGCGCAGCCGCGGTCTAAACACCACTTAGGTGGTTTTATTGAGGGTAGTTCGGACCTTGTTGTTGGTCCTGAGACTTGGTTGAATTGCGGCTCGTTCGGTGGGCTAAGTGAGTGTGATTGTGGTTCGGTTAGGTGTGAGATCCTGGTTGGATTGTTGAATGGTTTAGATTGAGGCCCCAAACAATTGTATTAGTGATAGGAGGTTGAAACCTAGCGTATTTGGTGCTTGGGAAAGTTATGTTATGTTGTTTGCGTGATTGATAGTTTGTTTTAAAGTATTTGAAGGCCGGAGGCCAATTAGATGAATTATGTGTTGTTATATTGTGCATGTTGCCGGGGGTTATATAAATGTGTTTTTATGCATGTGGAAAATTTGGGAAATGATCAATTTACAGGGGAGACTCTGCCGAAATTTCGGCAGAAAGTCTCGTGCCCCTTACTCCTGTTTGAGAAAGGAGGACATAGTTTTAAGGAGTGAACCCGGCATGGGTGTGATGCCGGGATCTCTGCAGGATTCATCTCGGGTTTCGGGAAATTCGGGGCGGGTCCTGTCATTGCGCATGGTAATCGATAGTCCCATTGACTGATTCGGAATACCTTGTGGTACGACCTTGAGTGTTTGATCCATCAGTGGATTGGGAAGGAGGCCACCTTCTGGCGGCGGCGTAGACGAACTCGAAAGTACCGCTGAGGTAGAAGAAGGCTCAGTCGTTCCAAGCAGAAAGTGATTGAGAAGCATCTGAACGGAGTCGTGGAGTTTGTTGATGGCCATGTCTGTCTTCGCACGATGTGTGGTAGCCTCATATTTGAGGTCAACACTGAGTTTGGAGAGTTGGGTTTCCATGCCAGCGATATCGTCAGAAACTTTGGCTTGGAACGCATGAAATTGTTCTGCAAGGCTGGCCACGGTTTGGGGTGCCATGGTAGAGAGCAAACGCAAACGAAAGTGAAGGTAGGCTCTGATTACCAATTGATGCAGTACAGCCCGTAGGTATTAGATTAAGCATTCAAACAATAGAACATAGAAGAATATAAGAGATCGAGGAGACGAAAATATAGATCGAAAAGACGAAAGAAAGGGTATAACAGTAGAACAGTATAACAAGAAGAATATTGGAGGTCGAGGAGACAAAAATATAGATCGAAGGGACGAAAGAAATGACAGAAATCACATAGTTTTAAGAGAAGGTTTACTCAATATCCAAATCTGAATTTTAAAGAATTACATGGGGTTATTTATAGAAAACTAAACCCTAGACATAATAGGATAAAAATCCCTTGCTTAAACAGAAATCCTAACCCAAATAAAATAGGAAATTTAAAACTAGAAATCTGAAAAAGTAGAAATCCTACTAGAATTGGGAAAACTAGAGAATCTAGGAAACTAACAAATAGGAAAACTAATCCAAGTAGAATTAGGAAAACTAATAATATGCATTCTGCATCACCAGGTATATTGTGTATGCTTATTTTAGTTCTTGTATAACATGTGTCCCAGAAAGTAATTATCTGCAAGCTAAGTTATTAATTCTTGTTTAATTTGTTGCAGAGTCCTGTAAACTTAAAATGGCTCTGTCTTAGTGAAAGCCAACATCTAACTAAAATATCAAATCTCTCTTTGAGTAAAAAAATTGAGCATATAGATCTGGATGGCTGTGTATACTTGAGTGAAATTCCTTCGTATTTTCAACATCTTGGTAAGCTTACTTATCTTTCCCTTACGAAATGCAAATATCTCAAAATCTTCCCGAGATGCCATGCAATCTTGAATTCTTAAATTTACAAGGGACATCAATAGAGGAATTGCCTTTATCAGTTTGGTCTCACGAAAAATATCTCACTTAGATATTACATTTTGTAAACATCTTAAGAGTCTTCCAAGCAACACTTGTAAGCTGAAACTCTCGGGTACTTTTAGTCTAAAAGGCTGCAAATCTCTTCGTGAGTTTTGGGAGCTTCCCAGCGATACAAAAACGCTAAAATTGTCTTGCAAATACCTTGAGTGGCTCCCAACGACCATTTGGAAGTTGAAATCTCTGGAGAGCCTTGATCTCAGTTAGTGCTACAGACTTCAAAACCTCCCTGGAATCTCAGAGGTTATGGAACATCTGGAGTTTCTGGATTTACATTCGACACAGGTTAAAGAGCTACCCCCATCAATTGGAAATCTAGTTGCGCTTCGAGAATTAGATCTGAGTTGGTCAGAAATTAAGAGCATACCTGCAAGCATCAAACAAGCTGCTCAGCTATCTCTCTTGTGCCTCAACTATTGCAAGAGCTTTGAATCTTTACCTGAGCTCCCCCTATCTCTGCAGAGCCTCGATCTCAGTGAGTGCTTCAAATTTCAAAATTTCCCTGAATTCTCGGAGGCTATGGAACATCTAGAGTTTCTAAATTTATCACGTACATCGGTTAAAGAGGTACCACCATCAATTGGAAATCTAGTTGCGCTTTGAAAATTAGATCTCGGTCGTTGCAAAAACCTTGAGGTTGTCCCTGATTACCTCTTTTACTTAACCTCATTACAAGAGATAAATCTGCGTTGGACCAAAATTAAGAGCATACCTCCGAGCATCAAACAAACTGCTCAGCTGTCTCGCCTATCCCTAAGGCATTGCAAGAGCCTTGAATCTTTACCAGAGCTCCCCCCATTGCTGCAATGTCTTAAAGTACATGGTTGCACGTCACTAAAGATAGTGTCAAGTTCAAGCACTGCAATCACACAAGGTTGGGAAGAATATATATTTTCTCAGGGGCTTCATGAGAAACATATATTTTCTGATTGCCCAAAGTTGGATGTGAATGCACGAAGCAACATCATGGCTGATGCACAGGTCAGAATTATGCGAATGGCAACTGCATCATCAAAGTTTAAAGAAGACAAAATTGAAGAAAAAATTGAGAAGGTCTCTCTGTCTATCCTTCTTTCTTTCTCTCTCTCTACCGCACGCACACACTCTGTATGTCTCACTCATTTTGTCTATTTTTTTCACTAGTTTAATAACCATGATGTCCATATCCATGGTACAGGAATTTTTTGGCAAGAGATCTTTGGTTGCCATTAGGTGTTGGGGGCATGAAATTCCAAAATGGTTCAGCCATCGAAGTGAGGGATCTTCAATATAGATTGAGCTTCCTCGTGATTGGTTTAGCACAGATTTCTTGGGTTTCGCTCTATCTCTTGTTGTTGCATACAAATCCTATTATCCATGGAAAATGAAAATGGAGATTGGATGCAAGTACAACTTCAAAACTAGTAATGGTGAAAGCCATGAAGTCCAAGTCAAGCATCCTTTGTTTAATGGTCCAAGTGAACAATCCTCTGTTGCAGACAAACCCCATTTTACTGAGGTGTTTGTGTGGTGGTATAATCATGTCTTTGAAGAAGTTGTAGAGGAAGCTCGAAGCCCCACTGCGTTTTACAACTGTTTTACTGACGTCAATGTAAAAGTGTGGTGTACACCCTTTCGGAAGGTGAAAAAGTGTGGGATCTCTCTGTTGTGTGGCAAAGATGCTGAGAAGATAAAACAGAGGGCTTTGTATGCCCAAGATGCCGAACTTCAAATGTTCTTTTGATTTGAGCTGTTTGCTTCGCCCTCTCCACGGCCAAGCTTTTTGGCTGAGGATGCTGTTCAGTTTCTCACGCCCCATGTAAGCCATGTAATTATCTTCATTCAATTCAAGTTTTCAATTGTTAAAAGTCAACAGTATTAAATTTTATATCTATTGGATTTCTGCTTCAAATGGGAAATTGGCACCTTCAGTTTGCATATCTAAAATTAAATACGTTTTCTATCAACATCACCATAAAGCAATTACAAAAGATTAAAATTTTGGAGGGAGACAAAACTGGAGATGAAGAAATCAGGGCCATCGTTGGATTCAATGTCTATCATAGAACACATACTAAAAAACATTTAAAATAAAATAAAAAAACAGGTACGAAGGAAGAGCGAGGGAAGAGCGAGGGAAGAAATTGGAGAAAATGAAAGAGAGTAAAGCCTGAAGTAGTGAAAAATCCTAAACTTCCTTTCATATAAACATTTGTGCCTTATGGCAAGAATCATCGGAGAAAATGAAAAAAAAAAAAAAAGAGAGCAAAATATGTTCCAGTAGCTTAATTTACAAGTTTCAAAATCTGAATAGAACTATATTATGCCTCCATTCTGTTATTCCAATGCCGATGCTGCTGCTACAGAGGCCTTCTATGTACATTGTACGTCCTTTTTATGACTACCCTTCAGTGTGACAAAATAAATCTTGCGCACACAAGTAACCTATCAAAACAAAACCAGCAAAAAAATTTGGTGACGAATTCATTTGGACAAATCAGCTAACTCGCGGAGGTGGAAATCCCATCTAGTCTTCTCCTAATTAATTCAGCTAGTCTGAAAAGAACTCTTCCAGTTCTGGTTGGTCAGGTTTAAGTAGAAGACCTGGATCTGAAACTCTTACATTTGCCAGCACTTTACCCTCAGAACGATTGACATTCATTTCCTTATAATCAATCTCAGACCAATCCTGCTCATCCTCAGTTATTTGCTCGTCTGTCACGTAACCACTGTCCTTGTTCGTGTCATCCTCCTTATGTATGTTATGGCTGTCATAACTTTCATTTTGAGGAATTGGAACTTCGTTGGACTTTGTGCTAGATGCACTACATATGCAGGCTGCTGGGTTTTCATGGAACTTATCCCTGCCAGGCTTTATCTAATTTGGCTCTCCCATGAATCAAATTCGATCAGTTTGAAGCCTGGAGGCAAATTCTTCCCACGTAATGTTATTACGATTCATGAACAACGGAGACAGGTTCTTAGCATTTGGACGGATTGTTGGTTTATGACCAAAGTATCTCCTGCATCAGTAAACAAACTAGTTATAAACCAAAACATGATCAAATCAAACACTTTCACCCGAAGACAAACATGTAACCTTGAACTCAAGTTTTAATACCTTCGACCAGCTAACATTCTAGCCATATTGTCGTTGTTGTTGGTGATGAAAACATCACTTTCATCGTAAACAATAAAGTCATTGCAGCCATTCGAGAAGAGAAAGATGAAAATGGCATCAACTCCTCTTTACTTGCTAGTCTCTTTTGAGTGGAAGTTCGGGAAAAGTTTCTTCAGTGGTGCCAATGTCTCTTCACCACCGTATACTTCACCCAATGCCACATACAAGTGAATATCACTTCCAAAACCCAGTGCTCTAAGCATAAGGCCAACTTCCTCTGGAGTTAGCGGGCATCTGTCATGTTTTCGTACCTTGTCAGGGTTGCTTGCCTGCAAGCAATACAACCCCAAATATCAAAGGTAGTTATAATGCAGAGATACAAATTATATAAAATGGGTTACTATTGAATGACATCATTCAAGACATCAGTGAAGACTTACACATGTAAACTTTTCCACCTTTTCTGAATTTTTCCGAATTTCTTTCCTTTCTTTTTCTCCTCCACCAAAATCACATCCAGAAAATGCCAGCATATCAGGCTCAAACCCATAACATGGTTTACTAATTTCAGAAACTTTTTCCCATGGAGTCCAAAAGAATTTGGAAAACTCTAGCACAAAACCTATTTCACCAATCAAAGCAACCTAAATAGAGGGTTTTGTACTGTACAACCCACCCATACATATAGCATGCTAAAGAAAACAAAATTCAATCATTTTTCAAGACAAAACACACGTTAACTCTGAAAAGAAATCATCTGCACAAGCAAGTATTCTGTCGAAGGCATAACTTGCTCATAGTATATGAGTATGTACAATAGGAAAAAAAATACTCAGCAGCTAAAAAAAATTTGCAATTTACCTCAAATGTAGGGCAATGAAATGCTTGCTTTTCATCCTCATTCTATCAACCAACGTTTTCCCCATTTCATTAATAAGGTCAGTAAACTTCAAGGCATGATAATTTGCTCTACACCTAAGCTTTGTAAATTTGAATCCACCTTATTTGAAAGCAGGTAATCAAACTTTGTGAGCTGAACAGCCTGCACATTAGAACGCATAACAAACAACTGTAAATTCTATATAACTTGAAAAGGCACTCATTCAAGCACCAGAAGTTTTTCTTCCTCAGTTATGTGCACCAGCATATGATAATTAACGAATTCTTTACAAAAATGTGGTAGGTTCACCTGAAAGACACTTACATGCTTTTTTATTATTATTATTAAGAACATGCACTAAATGATTCTGGTAGCATTTTGCATTGCACTTCCTTGGGACACGCATGGTATATGGACTCATTGGTTTTCCTCCCTTTGTTGGAAGCTGTTTAATGATTTCAACATCTTTTGACAGAGATGATATAAACCAGTCTGCATCAAAGTTGCTGCACCAAATACCCAAATAACAACATTTATTCACTGACTGTTTTGCTTACATTGACCTTGACAGTTGTTTTTTAACTGCGATATGGTGATACTGACCTGGAATCCTTCCAAAATGATTTCTGGTCCAGCTTGGGAACAACAAGAGTAGCATTCAAGATATAAGCTGCAACAACAGCATCAGTTATCTGTAACAGAATCAAGAACGGAAGCATCAGATGCTGAATCAGCAGCAAAAACATGCATGATTACAAACCAGGATCTACTTATAACAATCCACGTTTAGTCTAATAAAGAAGCCATTTGGAATCTGAATGCATAACCACAATGCTCTTTAAACTAAATTTCTTTTAAGCATTAAATGAAGATATTATTAGAACGATAAGTTACGCATCAAATGGAAGAAAACTAATATGGGAGTCGAGTGGATTAATATGCAGCTCCAGCTCAATCAAGAAACTCACCCCTCTTCTTTGTTGGTTTAAGCCTCCACTAGTAGCAGTCAACAAATATGCTTTCACATCAGCAGCTGCAACATTTATGGCATTGGTTTTGTAAATCAAAATCCTCAGATAAGTTAACCAAAAGCCTAATAGAATCGATTCAATTACGACGTCATTACTGCAACCATGGAGAAAAAAAGGCATAAATAAAATTAATAAATATCTAATATACTTTACTTGCAAAGTTATCGGCGGCATTGCTGCAACCATGGAACAAATTTGATTTCCTTGTACACTTGTTCAATCTTTACACTGTTTCTTCAATCTATCAAACTGGGGAACCAGCACTGGCGGAGAAAGAAGAAGAAGAAGGAGGAGGAGGAGGAAGGAGATGGTCTGGAGTTGAAGTACGGCACCATGAGAATGAGCTGTGATACGCCGTCGTTTCGGAGTGATGAATGGAGGTGACGGACTGTGTCGGTTGTTGGAAGATGGGTGTGGGCTAGGATTTTTTGCCACGTCTCACAACTCCTTTCACCATCAGTCATTGGACCCGACCCGACCATTAAACAAAGGTTTCCTTTCTTTGAATCCAACTTGGATTTTCAGTCTAACTTCCGAACAAAGCCCAATGCTTGGACATTTCCATAATTTGATGTTTCATTTTTCGATTTTTCGTTGGTTTAATTAATTTCTTTTTAAACTTTATTATGTTTCTTTCAGCTTTCTCATTAGCAATTCGATTCAGTGAATGACTAAACTACCCTTTCATGTTGTACAAGGAATCAACAATTTCTTTTCTTGTAACGATGCAGGAGTTTCTTGTAAGTTGTAACGATGCAGGAGGATAGTGAGCGGATCACGAGAGATATTTACCATTTAATTAGTTATTTTATGAGATATTATTTTTTTTTATAGATAATTTTAAGATATTTTTTATTATTTATGTGTGATTTTATAATTAAGTAATTTACTTTTGGACCAAGTAGACTTGGCTCTTGGCACTTGGGTTCAGAATGCTAGTGATTTTCATTCAATAAGTGGTCTAGTTCACCTTTTTACTTTGCTCTCGATTATTAGATAACTGCAACTGTTCTAGGATAGAAAAGCTAAACTTGAATCATGCAAACTTCGAAAGGATGTGTCAACTGAGATGGCTACATGTCGGGCATTCTAAGTTTTCCGAGAGGAGAACAGTAATGGATTCTCTTGATCTTCCCAATTCTCTTAGTTATCTTCACTGTCACCAATATCCTTTGAAATCTTTGCCATCAAAATATTCTCCTGTAAATCTTGTTGAGCTTCATCTGCAGTCCAGCCAAGTTGGGGCGCAACTTTGGACTGAAGAATAGGTATATATGATTATTTTAGTTCTTGTATGACGTGTGGAATAGAAAGTAATAATCTGCAAAGCTATAAGCTATTAATTCTTGTCATTTCTATTTAATTTGTTATAGAATCTTATCAACTTAAAAGTGATCAGTCTTTGTTGCTCCTTTCATCTAATTGAAGTTCCAAATCTCTCTCGGAGTCTAAAATTTGAGCGTATAGATCTGGGTTGCTATTTAAGTTTGTTTGAAATTCCTTCGTACTTTGAAGATCTTGACAACCTTACTTATCTTGGACTTGGGCAATGCATAAATATCAAGACTCTTCCAGAGATGCCACGCAATGTTAAATTCTTAGATTTATCTTCTTTTTTTTTTTAATCGGGGAAATATCATTCATTAATAGTGGGAAACATTACAAAATAGAGGAAACTAATTTCCAATGCAGCCCAAAACTAACAAACAAATCAAGCCCAGGGTAGAAAAGTAAATAAACAACATAAACCCATAAAATATTAACCAAATAAACCCTAGATCTAGAACACAGCGGCAGCCACGAGAATTTATCAAAAATAACCAAAATTTACCCCTCATTTTCAAAAATGTCAGTTTTGATAAAATCTTTCAAATATAGCCAAAAACGCACTTAAATAGACACAAATACCCTTAAAAATTAAAACCCACATAAACTTCAACTTTCAATGATCCAGGCAGACCCAAATTGGAAATATATTCATCCAAATCGAAAAAGAAATACAATTAATAAGTTCTTTATCTTCAAATCCAATCCAACAAACAAAATTAATTGTATTTCAAGTGGCCAACAGAAAATCATGGAATTAAAACAAAGATGGAAGGATAGAGAGAAAGAGAAGCAAACCTGGGATTACAGATTGGTAAGTTGAATTAGGGAGTGTAGGAATTGCTTCAGACCAAGGCTATAGACATGCGTGCTCAGCAATAGTTCAACCAAAGGCTACAGACGTGCGTGCAAATCCAAATTTTATGTATTAGGGTTTTGCTTTTTAGGTTTATGTGGGTTTTAATTTTTAAGGGTATTTGTGTCTATTTAGGTGAGTTTTTGGCTATATTTGAAAGATTTTATAAAAACTGACATTTTTGAAAGTGGGGGGTAAATTTTGGCTATTTTTGATAAAAACTCGGCAGCCACACATAGTTTGCCGACAACACCACCAGACACAGATCTGTCACCACCAAGGAGGAGTAACAGACACTAGGGGGTATCAAAGAGGCCATCACAGAGGCCAAAGGAAAATGGGGGTGAGCGGGCCACCTGCGCCGAAGCGCTCCCATAATCCAAGAGTTAAGTGCATCATGCCCTTTAATCGCCGCCGCGGACCGCCACACACCACCGCCGAGGAAGAACAACGGGAGCGGTGGATGAGGAACCGAGGGGTAAACGGTGGTAGTAGAGAGCTGGCGTCCAGATAAAATTGCTAGCCATGGATGTACTGCAACACTACAAAGAAGAGATGAGGAGGGTGTGGATGTAAGAAGTGGAGGGTGAAAAGTGAAGGTGGCCGGGGAAGAAAGGAGATGGATAGATGGGAGATAAAGGGTCTCACAGAATATGGTTAATTTGAGGAAAAACAGAAAAAAAAACTGGAGGAAACCGAAATGGAGGCAAGAAGCCCCAGCTCTGAGACAAAGCTCAGGAGAAAAACACCCATACTGGGTAATAACCACAGAGGGTGAGCAAAATCACCACTGAAGGTGAAGCAAAATCACCACGGAGGGTGGAGAGGAAACCAGGAAAGTAAACAGAGGGAAAGAGACAAAGGAGGAAGAAGAGGAGGAGAGGGGAGGAGGGGCAGACCACCTCCCCCCCCAAGAGCGGCGCTGAAGGTTGGGGACTTAGCAGAGAGAGAGAGAGAGAGAACCCTAAAGCCGCTTCTAGCCTTCCTTAGATTTATCTGATACATCAATAAAGGAATTGCCTTCATCAGTTTGGTCTCACCAAAAATTTCTGACTTTAATATTAGTTATTGTAGAGACCTAGAGAAGCTTCCAAGCAGCAGTTGTAACCTGAATGTCTCCGGTACTTTTAGTCTACACGGCTGCCAATCTCTTCGCGAGTTTTCAGAGCTTCCCAGGTATACAAGAGTGCTAGATTTGAGTGAGACAGCAATAAAAGTATTGCCCTCATCAATCAAGTGCCTCTTTGGTCTCATGGAAATTAATCTGTCCTCTTGCAAAAGTCTTGTGAGTCTGCCAACAAACATTTGCAAGTTGAAATCTCTTGAGAGACTTAATCTCAGTTTTTGCTCTAAATTTCAGTACTTCCCAGAAGTCTTGGAGCCTATGGAACATCCGAAGCTTCTTATTTTATCATGTACATCGATTGGAAACCTAATTAGGCTTCAAGGATTAGATCTCCATGAGTGTAAGAAGCTTGAGGTTGTCCCGAACGTCATCTACAATTTAAGTACTCTTAAATTTCTCAATTTTAGCACTCTTAAATTTCTCAATTTTGATGGCTGTTCGAAATTGAAGAAATTGCCTCCCGTCTCAGTAGACTCAGTCGGATTGCTTTCTTTGAAAAAACTATACCTCAGGAACTGCAGTATACTAGAAATCCCTGATGGCCTCGTTTGCTTAACCTCATTACAAGGGTTAAATATGAGAGAGACCAAAATTAAGAGCATACCTGCAAGCATCAAACAAGCTGCTCAGTTGTTTCGCCTACGCCTAATCGATTGCAAGAGTGTAGAATCTTTACCAGAGCTTCCTCCACTGCTGCATCGTCTTGAAGCACAAGGTTGCACGTCACTAAAGACAGTCTCATCACGTTCAAGCACTACACTCGCACAACGTTGGGACGAATATATATTTTTTCTAGGGCGTCATGAGATACATAATTTTTCTAGTTGCCCAAAGTTGGATCAGAATTCATGAAGCAACATAATGGCTAATGCACAGCTCGGTATTATGCGAATGGCAACTGCATCTTCTAAGTTTAGAAAAGAACAAATTGAATTACCGTCACATTATTTAGAAGATTTAGATGATTCCTATAACGATATTGATTCAGATGATGAATTTGATCGAGAGGATATGATTCAAGTCTCTATATCTCTTTCTTTCTTTCTTTCTTGCTCACACACACACACACACACACACACACTCTATCTATCTCACTCACTTATGTTGAAGCATCTGCTATTTTTTAACGAGTTTAATAACTATGATATCCAACCATGGTACAGGAAGATTTTGGCAAATCTTCAGTTTTCATTACGTGTTTGGGGTATGAAATTCCAAATTGGTTCAGCCATCAAAGTGAGGGATCTTCAATAAAGATTGAGCTTCATCCTGATTGGTTTAGCATAGATTTCTTGGGTTTCGCTCTATCTCTTGCTATTGCATTGAACACCGAAGATGCTAAATGGGAAATGGAGTTTGGGTGCAGGTACAACTTCAAAACAAGTAATGGTGAAAGCCATGAAATCAACCATTCTTTGTATAATCCATGTTCGCATGGAAGCACTTTAGAAGATTCCCATGAGGTGCTTGTGTGGTGGTATGACATCTTTGAAGTTACAGAGGGTGCTCAAAGACCCACTGCGTTTTACAAACTTGTTACTAAGGCCTCTTTTGAATTCTACTATATACAAGAGTTTAACTCCGAAGAAGATGAGGTTTTCGAAGAATTTTGTTCAGATTACAAGGTGGAAAAGTGTGGGATTTGTCCGTTGTATGCCCAAGATGTTGAGATTATTAAGCAAAGAATTTGTAACTCAAGTAGTTAGGAACATTTATCTAACTTTAGGATCTGCCCATACAAGATAATTTTATTGTAGTGTTGCAAGCCTTGTCTTGTCCGGCTTAGGGAAATCTGACTTGTTTTAAGCCAAGTAATTTTCTTCATTGAACATGTATTATTAATAATTGTTTACCTGACTTTGATATCAGCTGGAAGTTGGAACGGCTGTAGTTTAATGAATGTCCTACCAAAACTAATAAAAGGAACAACTTTGTACGTAAAACGCATAAACAGGCGGGCCTACTGTCCCTTTAGAAACGCATTTATTTATTGATATGGTTTGGGGAATTTTATTTTTATTCTATTGAACTAATTGACTTTCCATTTATTATATTGGGGGTTAATTGAGGTTCTAAAATAAAATTAGAAAGAGACCTTATTGAAGGCTTATGATATAAAGAGGGCCCAAAAAGCACATTTAAATTTTTTTGTTTCGGAAAGGCCTAACCCGACCCACAATCCCCTCATTATTGCCTTTCCGAAAATAATAAACTAGAAATGATAAGTAATAAATACAAGGTCAAAATAATCCCCTCCTACTAAATCACAAAATCATTGTCAAGGCTCAGAAAAATTCATCATCCACTCAAACTCAAATTTTAAATCGACTGATTTGACAACATAACAATAAAAATAAAAATAGAAAAGAGAGGAGAAAGAATATATTAGTTAAAGAACAGGTAAAATTCTCTTATTCTACAATAATCGTACAGGATGATCGCTTGGAGTACTTTCCGAAGCAAAACAGGAAACTTCCAAGGGAAACACCGAGATAAATTTACCTGAAACCAGATGAAGAGTGTCAGTACATCGACAATTTAAATTTGCGTATCTCCAACTGTTTAGACACCAGTTGCAGTGTATAAAACTAAATGTCCCTCACAAACCCTATGGGACAAGAACAAGAAATTGCCAAGAAACCCAGATATGACGGCAAATTTTATACATAAAGGGCATACATTTCAGTATGAGAAGGTACAGGTTGCACTTCATTAGAGCTCCTCTTCGACTTGTGCTTCAATTTCTTATCCCGCTTCTTACTTCTGAAAACCCGTCAAAGTTTGGCATTAATACAAAACAAAAGGGCACCAGATTAAATGTGACTATTTCTAGATAAGGAATAGCATACTCGTCATGTGAACTAAGACCCCAACAAGATTTCAGTTTTCGGTTGATGTGCTTGAGATCCTTGTCTGAAGGAAACTTATATTTTCTTGCCTGCATATACAATAGCCAGGAAGAAAAGCAGATTGGAAAATGAAATCAAAAAGTTATCAGATTAAATTTTTCGAAATCCTGAACTTAATCATCTAGCTTTATGATATATAATTTTCACAAATGTTCGGGCTGTATCACAGAGTCAATGGAGTTTGCATCACACTTGTATTTAGAGTGCAACGAATTTATACCCAAGAATCTATTGCATTAAGGAATTCAACTAGCTCTGAAACGGTATGTTCAGAACTCTGACGAGAGAGAATGCTCCTCAGGTATCTGAAAATGGGCACACATGAAAGAAGGTTTATTAGTATTGTCCAACAACAAACACCCCCTCCCCATCCCAACAATTTAATGTCAATATGTAAACAATTCTACTTGAGCAGCAAATAGGGAAGTTGGGAGGAAGGCAGAAGTAGAACTATGCAGGAAAAAGAAAAAAATAAATAAAAACGATAGGAAACCTAAAGTTCGAATCAGAACCTCTCAAAGTCAACAACTTTGTGCACCTGATTTGCACTACGCAAAGCAGCCAATGCCAACTGCATCAAATTAAGATGGGCAAGTTAAAGATGATGTATATATTATCTATGTGTGTGTGTGTGTGTGTGTGAGAGAGAGAGAGAGATATATATATATATATATATTTATTATATATATATATAGGCCATATTATTTTTCTTATCTTTTGGTTGGGCTCTATCTCACTATATCCTAAATGACCAACTTCTGTTCCTCATAAAATTCATTAGATGCTGCTCCTATAACCCTAGCACTCTCAAACCAAATCCTAATACTCAAACCTAAAATGGGCAAAGTATGATATGTAAAATTAATGACCAAATTCTGGGCTTGAACGGCTAGAAGCTTGAATGGCAAATCATACCTGCCCAGGAGGGAATAGAAGTGGTGCATCCGTAAGCATGATTTTATCCACTTCCATCTTTGCAGCATGAAGCAAATTCTACACATCATTCCATCAAAAAAATATTTAGCTGGTTAAGCAAAAGCCAGATTACCCTCATCAAAAGAACTACATTTTCCACTAAATGGGAAATTCTTAATTTGCAACCATTATATTGCACCCCAAGGAAAAACGTTACACACAAAGCTGATTAGTTATATTTGTCTCATGTGCAGGGAAGTGGGGCTATCGGAGTTCTTCCTTTGACAGAAGTGAAGCAATTGAAAACCAGTTCTTCCTTGGAATTTTTTTTTACTTGTTATGTACATATTGACACAAGAACCAAATGAAACAGAATTATTCATTTAATTAAAAGACTTCCTTAGTGAATTACTTATAGTTTAAATTTATTAAATCATGCAAAAAGATACATTGCTTGTGACTGGCTATTGGTCATTTAAAATGATTGCTAACTCAACAAAGAAAGAATCTTAAAGATTCAGTCATATAGATGCCATGTAATAGAGCAGAATCTGAACACACTATTCAGCCATATACAATTAAAACAACGCCAAACAATTACCTGCAGAATTTGGAGTCGATCATCGTTTATTCCACAGAATTCCTAGAAATGAACACTAATTGTCACCAAGTACACGCAAGGAACTTCTTTAAAAAATTGAAGTGCATACGAAAGTAAAATATTAAAGACGCACAAGAGAAAACCAAGACAAATTTTAAGAAGTATCCCAAAAGAGTGGGAAATAGTAAAGTCAAAGCATCCTCGTAGAGCATTTTGTTGGGGAGGGAAGATGTGCAGAAATTTTTACCCCCATATCATCGATAAAACCTTCAATTGAGCGATATGGTGCATAAACAATAAGATCAAATTCCAAACTCTGCACAATAAAGGTATAGTGTTATATTAAACAAATAAAACAGAAACGAAGTAGAAATAGCAAAGAAATACAGCACATCCATGCCTGATAAACTATCATCTCATTATTGAGTATCATTTGATGATCCTGTGAGATCCCTTTACCAAGCTCCTCTGCTGATACGTGGTTTTCTTCTATTTTACAAGCCGCATATATACAGGTTAACCTGTGAACAAGTCAATTAATTCAATTTAAACATCCACAAACAATTAGGTAGATGAAATGAATTGTTGCAATCATATAAGCTTAGGTAAATAAATATGAGAATAATGACCTGATTTTCTAGTGTCTCAACATCTTAGTGAATTTCTACCTAGAAGAATCAAATTTCACATAGAATCACATATGCATTGACAACTGACAGACATATTAAACAGATATAAGCCAACCTTACATTATATTTTTTGGATGATGTTGCATCACCGACCATTGTAGATAAAACCTTTTGAAATATATAAGAGCTGTTGCCTGCAATGAAACCAATTAGACAAGGATAGCGCTCAAACTGATCAATTTTTTGTAGTTCTCACGCTTCCTAAACTATTACCACTTCTTTTCTTCTGTCAAAATGGGAAGCCACATACCTGAACTTTATGAGGGAAGTGAAAGTTTTTGCACACTTCTTGAAGTTTATTTTCATAAAATACCCGCATAAACTGCTCCTCTTCAATGCTAATGGGTTTTGGACGAGAATGCTTGTCAGCTGTATTTAAAGACCAAAAAGTAAAGCAATTGAAAACCAGTTAAATATTCCGAAGCAGAAAAAAAAATAACTAACCAAGAACTTGTGAGACACATTAAAAATAAAAATAAAAACTCTTCTATGTTTCTGCCTTAGGTGCGTGTGTGTGCGTGTGGGGCGATTGGGAGTGGACCTCAAAAGAGCATTACCATTATCTTTTGCAATAACTTGAGGTTCAGGGTATGATATTGTGCCATCAACATCTACTTCCATTAGTGTTGCCCCATACTTCACAAGAAATTATTTGTCAGAAGTAATTGAAAACAATCCAAGCCGAATTTCAGAAAAAATAACTCATTTCCTATGGGACAAAACGCAAAAAATACAAAAACCTAAGAAGTAGTAGAAAAGGTACACAGTTAACCTTAAATAACCAATTAAAGACATTTCCCTAATTAACACATCATCTACTAGTCCGCATAGCTAGATAACAAGTCCTTAAATTATCTATGAAGGTATACTCGATGCACCTGTAAATATTTCCTCATTCCAGCAAATAAGCTCATAAGAATAAATATGCCAAAAAAAACAAATAAATATAAACAAAGCGTGGGGGGTGAGATGTTCATAAAGCGGATCTAACAACAATAAAACAAATTTGCATATAGTTACTAATGACTAGTTTTAATTAAAGAACAACTAACTTGCAGTGACTAATGAAGCAAGACTCTGTACACACCTTCTCCAAAGTTTGTATTGCTCTTTGATTAGCAGCCTTGTATTTACCGACCTATATCAGATAACATAACACTAATAAGGACATACGAAATTTCAATTAAACTTTAAAGTATTGCAAACATTAAGCCTTAAACCAAAACAAAACAAAAAACACTTTTTCCTTTAATTTCATCCAAATTGCTCCATCTTATAAGTTGGAAATCACATTCATTGTTTCCCCAAGCAAATCAAATAGAGCATGGGGCAACAACACCTAATAACGAAGATGACAAATGAAATTCAATTAAAAAAACAAAACTTTTTGGTTCCGTTAAATTATAAACAACTATAACAATGATAAAAGAAACTCTATTTTCCTTCATTCCCTTAGCATCCAAACAGGCCATAACTAAACATAAAAATAAAAAAAAGCAAATACAATATGGAAGTGAAATTACCAGTTCTTCAGGCTTGAAGATCCACTTGGCTCGGTGAGTCGAGGTTTGAAAATCGGCCATATCGACTCGAAAACCCTAGCTCAAGTGCTTGCAGAAACAGACACAGCATGAGTGTTTGTGGAAGAAGCTTTAGGTTTTGTTTTATCCAAAAACAAAAAACAAAAAAAAGCTTTAGGTTTTGGACCTCTTCTTTATTTGCGTCCTAGGTAAGGTTTATAGATGAATGCATATACCAACGACATGTCGTTTTCTATGGAGAACTTGTACAAAACGAGGCTGCACTTTTTTTGTCGTATACATTTACTCGCCGATTTATTTTTGTTTCACAATGTGACATCATCTCTATAGCAGCAAGGCACTGCCCAAAAATTGTTTTAGCTCCAAATTTTGAGATGCTGAGCATATTGGAATGAACCAGTGAAGGACTGCTTTAAAGTGGAGGCCAATTTTCTCAGCCTACTTGCCCATGTGTAGACCCAAATTTTAGGGTACAAATCATTTTGGCAGTGATCTTAAACCAACAAATTTAAATTTCCAATTAAGTCGCAAAGGGGTCTTAGCCGTTTTTTGCTTTCTACAAATTGCCCACCAAGAGGGATTGTGGGCTGTGGGACTCGAATTTAAGTTTTAATAGCGAAGATAGCAATTTTTCTAACTCAATCAACCCCCGTTGCCTGAACACTTCTTTAAAGCCAAAAGCTATGAGATCAAAGAAAGTAAGCAGATTCTTAAATCATTGTAACATTTCAATTTCATACCAACCAACTTGTCAATTTCTTCAAGTAATTTGGTCAGGTTGGTAGAAGACAAGAGACCCTGATTATAAGAGATTCTCGGCAAAGATCCATACGTTACCAAATTGTGTCTTGTCCAAATGGAATTTAATTATAGCCATGGTCTCAAGCTCAATTGCAGTCAATTCATAGGGTTGTCAAAGTAATAGTGAAAGAAAAGGTTAAATTTTTTGCGAATTTGTTCTGAATTTCCAATTCAAGATAACTACAAAGTGGATTGTACTAGGGGTGGGCATTGTTACTGAAAACCCAACCGCTTTAGGTGGTTTGGTTCGGTTTTATAATTAAAAATCACAAAACCGGCCAAATTGGGTTGCGTTTTAATAAACAAATCATAGTGAGTGAGATGTTCATAAAACGGATCAAACAACAATAAAACAAATTTGCATGAAGTTACTAATGACTAGCTTTAATTAAAGAACAACTAACTCCAATGTTTGTATTGCTATTTGATTAGCAGCCTTGGATTTACTGACCTATATCAGATAACATGACACTAATAAGCACATACGAAATTTCAATTCAACTTAAAATTATTGCAAACATTAAAGTCCCATTTCAAATAAGCCTTAAACGAAAACAAAACAAAAAACAAGAACGCTTTTTCCTTTAATTTCATCTAAATTGCTCCATTTTATACATTGGAAACAACAACTAATAACGAAGATTACAAATGCAATTTAATTTTTTTAAAAAAAAACTTTTTAATTTAGTTATACTATAAACAATTGTAACAGTGATATAAAAATAAAAAAACTCTATTTTCCTTCATTCCCTCACATCCAAACAGGCCCTAACTGAACGTAAAAAAAAAAAAAAAAAGACAATAAGGAGGTGAAATTACCAGCATCCACTTGGCTCGGTGAGTCGAGGTCTGAAAATCAGCCATGTCAACTCGGAAACACTAGCTCAAGTGCTTGCAAAAACAAACACAGCGTGAGCTTCTGTGGAAGAAGCTTTACGTTTTGTTTTATCCACACCACAAAAAAAAAAAAAAAAAAACTTTAGGTTTTGGACTTTTCCTTATTTCCGTCCTAAATAAGGTTTATGGATGGATGCATATACCAACGACATGTCATTTTCTGTGAGAATTTGTACAAAACGGGACTGCACGTTTTTTCTTGCTTGTATACATTTACTCATCAATTTATTTTTGTTTCACAATATGACGCACCATCTCTAGCGAAGCAAGACTTGGTTTAGCTCACTTTCGGAATGTTCTTTTAGCACAGGAAAAGGAGTTGTAAATTCCTTTAGGAGTTCGTTAACTCCAAAAACCATGGAGGCATTGATTTGTTGTAGTAATTAGTTAAGGGTGGAGTTTAGCTACTACAAAGAACCCGCATTTGATGAATTAGATTTCTACCAAGTTTTGGAAAAAGTGAAAAAATGTATTCTTTCTTTTATACATTAATCAAAATTTGTTGTTTCTTTATGTGTTATTAATTAATATATTTACTAACTTTTTTTTTTCTTTGTGCAAAGGTGCAAATTTGATTTCAGGAGTATGAAATGAAACTCATGGAATTGTGTGTATATGTAATGGAAATTTATTTGTTTTAATTTGAATTTTCTTGTGAATTTTGCAAATAGGCATATTGTGATTAAGATTACGCTCACAATCTGCTATGGTATGTAATAATGATTTCTGTATTTGGACATGTGTGGTGGTGGTGGTGGATGATGGTTTTCTTAGGTTTTGGCAACGAGGGTTGATTGATTGGTAAAAATGGTTATCTTCGCTATTAAAGCTTAAAGTCCCCCAGCCCACAATCCCTCTTGGTGGGCAACTTGTAAAAACCAAAAAAAGGTTTAAACCCCCCTTGTGACTTAATTTGAAATTAAAATAGTTGGTTTGAGCTCACTGCCAAAATGATTTGGACGCTTAAAATTGAGAAAGCTGGGCGTGTAACTGGTGGTAGGTTTTGCCTAACTTCAGTGGGCTGGGCTCCACACAAATTTGGGTCTACACATGGGCAAGTAGGCTCATAAAATTGGGCTCCACTTGAAAGCAGTCCTTCACTAGTTCCGTCCAATATGCTTAACGTCTCAAAATTTGGAGCTAAACCAATTTGTGGGCCTTTGCCTTGCTGCTCTAGAGATTGTGTGTCACATTGTGAAATAAAAATAAATTGATGAGTAAGTGTATACAAGTGGGAATAAACGTGAAGCCCCATTTTGTACAAGTTCTCCACAGAAAACGACATGTCATTAGTATATGCATCTATCCATAAACCTTACCCAGGACGCAAATAAAGAAGGGGTCCAAAACCTAAAGCTTTTTTTTTTTTTAATAAAACCTAAAGCTTCTTCCACAGACGCTCACGCTGTGTCTTTTCCTGCAAGCACCTCCTAAGCTAAGGTTTTGTAACATCCCACATTGATCAACGAAGATGGGGTGATATGCCTTATATGCACATGTCTGCCTCCATCTAGCACGAAACCTTTTGTGAGCTCACTGACTTCAGAATCATAGGAACTTCGAAGTTAAGCGAGTTTGGGGTAACCCACTAGGAAGTTGCTCGTAAGTTCCCAAAAACAAAACCGTGATGACAGAGGCCCAAAGTAGACAATATCGTGCTATGGTAGAGCCAATTCCAGGATGTGACAATTTGGTATCAAAGCCACTGTCGTGTAGTGTGAGTGTACCGACGAACACGTCGGGCCCCTAAGGGAGGTGGATTATAACATCCCACACCGACCAACGGAGAAGGGGTGATGTGCCTTATATATACATGCCCACCTCCGTCTAGCACGAGGCCTTCTGAGAGCTCACTGGCTTCTTTGTCATGGGAACTCTAAAGTTACGCAAGTTCGGGCTAGAGAAATCTCAAAATGGGTGACCCACTGGAAAGTTGCTCGTGAGTTCCCAAAAACAAAACCGTGAGGCCAGAGGCCCAAAGCGGACAATATCATGCTAGAGCAAAGCCGATCCCGGGATGTGACAGGTTTCTGAGTCAACATGGCCGATTTCCAGACCTCAACTCATCGAGCCAAGTGGATCTTCAAGCCTAAAGAACTAGTAATTTCACCTCCATATCGTCTTTGCTTTACTGATTTTTATGTTCAGTTAGGGCCTGTTTGGATGCTGAGGGAATAAAGGAAAATAGAGTTTCTTTTATCATTGTTACAATTATTTATAATTTAACTCAATTAAAAAGTTTCGTTTTTTTAATTAAATTGCATTTGTAACCTTCATTATTAAGTGTTCTTACCACATGCTCTATTCGATTGCTCGATAAAACAATGAATGTGGTTTCCAAAATATAAAATCGAGCAATTTAGATGAAATTAAAGGAATAAGCGTTTTTTTTTTTTTTTTGGTTTAAAGCTTATTTGTAATACTTCAAAGTTGAATTGAAATTTCGTACGTGCTTATTAATGTCATGTTATCTGATATAGGTCGGTAAATACAAGGCTGCTTGTAACATCCCACATTAACCAACGGAGAGGGGTCGATGTGCCTTATATATATGCACACCTCCATCTAACACAAGGCCTTTTGGGAGCTCACTAGCTTCAAAGTCATGGGAACTCTGAAGTTAAGCAAGTTGAGGCTATAGCAATCTCAGGATGGGTGACCCACTGGGAAGTTGCTCGAGAGTTTCCAAAAACCAAACCATAAAGGCAGAAAGAGGGACCCAAAGCGGACAATATCGTGCTACAATGGAACTGACCCCGGGATGTGACACTGCTAATCAAAGAGCAATACAAACATTGGAGAAGGTGTGTATATAGTCTTGCTTCATTAGTCACTGCAAGTTAGTTCTTTAATTAAAACTAGTCATTAATAACGTCATGCAAATTTGTTTTATTGTTGTTTGATCAGCTTTATGAACATCTCACCCACTATGCTTTGTTTATATTTATTTGTTTTTTCTAGCATATTTATTCTTATGAGCTTATTTGCTAGAATGAGGAAATATTTACAGGTGGATCAAGTATGCCTTCATAGATAATTTAAGGACTTGTTATCTAGCTATGCAGACTAGCGGATGATGTGTTAATTAGGGCAACGTCTCTAATTGGTTATTTAAGATTAACTGTGTACCTTTTCTACTACTTCATAGGTTTTTGTATTTCTAGTATTTTTTGCATTTTGTCCCATAGGAAATGAGTCATTTTTTCTGAAATTCGGCTTGGATTGTTTTCAATTACTTCTAACAAATAATTTCTTGCGTAGTATGGAGCAACACTAATGGAAGTAGATGTTGATGGCACAATATCATACCATGAACCTCAAGTTATTGCAAAAGATAATGGTAATGCTCTTTTGAGGTCCCACTCCCAATAACCACACACATGTGAGGCACAAACGTAGAAGGGTTTTTATTTTTATTTTTAATGTGTATCACAAGTTTTTGGTTAGTTAAATTTTTTTTTCTGCTTCGGAATATTTAACTGGTTTTCAATTGCTTTCTTTTACTGTTTGGTTAGTCAATTACTTTTCAATAACCAAAAACAATAAGCATTAACATCAATAATTTCTGTAAACTACAAATAAAACAGCAACCAAAATACAAATATTGCATGCTTCAATAAATAAAAAACAATAAGCATTAACATAAATAATTTCTGTAAACTACAAATAAAACAGCAACTGAAAATAACAAATAAAACAACTGAAAATATTATCTGCACTCTGCATTTTATTTAGGCGTGAGGTATTCCATATTAATGATGAATTTTCAGACAGTTTTCTGTAAACTACAAATAAAACAAACAGCAACCAAAAATAAAAAATAAAACAGTAACCAAAAATACAAAATAAAACAGCAACTGAAAATAACAAATAAAACAGCAACCGAAAATACAAAATAAAACAGCAACTGAAAATAACAAACACAACAGCAACCGAAAATAACAAATAAAAACAGCAACAAAAAATATAGAAAAATTACCAGAAATAAACACAGCCAGAAAGCCAATCCTTTCCTTAGCCTTCAAAATCAATTCCAGCCAGAATTTTTGAATCCCTAAATTACCAGAAATAAACAGAGTCAGACAAATAAATAGAAAAAATACAACAGAGTCAAATCCCTAAAATTTTGAATTAGCGTTTCCACAATAACAATCAACAAGTGAGAACTAATAGAATAGTGACAATCAACAGGCATTGGCATAGAAAGTCTCAGTAGAGCGACTAAGAGAGTGAGAGCGAAACCGGCTGAGAGAGCGCCGGTGAGAGAGAGAATGAGTGACTGAGAGAGAGCTGCTGACAGAGAGAGTGACTGAGAGGAAGAACGAAGAGAGGCAGAGACGAGAGACCTGAGAGAGGCAGAGGCGAGCGAGAGCGGTTGAGAGAGAGACTGAGTGACTTAGAGAGAGCGGGTGAGAGAGAGAGAGAGAGTGATTCGTGTGAAATCTGGAGAGAGTCTGAGAGAGTGAGAGAGGCAGAGGCGAGAGACAGAGAGAGGAGGCGAGAGAGAAAGAGTGACTGAGAGGAAGACCGAAGAAGAAAGAAAGAGGCGGAACCAAAAAAATTTTGCATCCTCAAAATGTTTAGGGTTTCTCTCCGGATTCGGTGTAGCAAGGAGTATGGAATGGCGTGGACTCGACGAATAATCTGCTGCCACGTGTATTTTTAAAAAATAAAAGGGTTAAATGTCAAAATAGTCCCTGTGTTTTAACCATTTGGCCAATTTAGTCATTGTGTTTTTAATTTGGCCGATTTAGTCCTTGTGTTTTACTCCGTTAACTAATGTTGTCCATTCCGTTAAATTATTATTAAAAAAGTTCATCAAAGTTTTAAAAATTAAGAAAAAACTGTAATTATTTTAAATAAATAAGAAAAATTACAAGTTCACCTTAATGATTAACAAAATAAAGGCCTACAAGCCTCAAATTCTTCAATTGATCACCACCGATTCAACCCTTTAATAAAAAGTTCTCTGATTTGCATAAATGCCGCTAGTCTCTTCTACATGCCCATAAAACAATCCATGAGGTCGATAAAAACATTAGCAAGAGCAAAAGGGCCCCGACAGCCATGAAAAGAAGGATGAACAGGAACAAATGGATTGTTGGCTCTTGCAATCATGCTTATCCTTTATCTTATTAAGCTTACCCACTAGCCTACTGCTGCACTGTCTTGTGCTTATTTTTGTTTCTCTTAACAAAAAGATTAACAAAATAAAAAAAATTTGGAAACCCAACCTCTAAACCCTCTTCTTCTCTCCAGCAGCCAACACCAAACCACCATGAGCGATCCCACCCAGCCACTTCCCCCCCGGAATGTGGTGGTTGGTCTTTTTATTTTTAGATTGACATTTAATTTTTTATTAAATAATTATAGATTTTTAATTAGTTTAAATAACATTTATGAATTTTTTTAACAACAATTTAACGGAATGGACAATATTGACTAACGGAGTAAAACACAAGGACTAAATCGACCAAATTAAAAACACGGGAACTAAATTGGCCAAATGAATAAAACACAGGGACCATTTTAACATTTAAGCCAAAATAAAATAAAAATATGGGTATACAGCTGAATTGCCCCCTGAACTTATACATAATTATCAATTTACCTCATGACCTTTTTTTTACAAAATTAAGGACTTAAACTAAATTTTATTTTCAATTTGCCCCCTGCCGTCTAATTTCTCAACATTTCATTAAATTTTCTGTTAACTCATTAAAAATATATTTATTTTTTTTGGAAAAAAATAAATAAAGAGAAGAGAGCCCCTCCACTCCACACAGCCATCGCCGCCTCCCCTTTCAAAACCCACCCCCAGACCCAAGATCATCCCCGTCCCCACAATCACTGTAAATCTTTGAAGGATCAGTTCGATTGCCTTTGATTTTCGGTGCTCAACTGCCCTCGGTTTCCTCTCATGTGAAAAAGTCAGAAGCTTCACAATGTAATCAAAGAAAAAGAGACGAACCCATCACAGCCCCACCAACAAATTGAAGAGCAAGATCAGACTTCCATGGCGGCTCCGAGATCTTCGAATAGTAGCCAAGTTCTGCTATGACTTCCAAACCCTTTCACATACCGTTAGACTCTATCCAAAAAAGGAGAAAACTTTAGCGAAAACCCACACCCCGCAACTCTTCAACAGTGACAAGCTTTCTTGCTTCTTCGACCTTGAACTCATTTCTGGGCATCCTAGTGGAGTTTTGGAAGGTAAAAGAGGTGGGTTTGGTTAAGGATTGGTGCCTCTGTCATTTGGGCATGTGCTCCATGTTAAACCAATAGATTTTGCCCAACATAGATCCGTATTGATACCCTTGTAGGGGTCTTTTTCTTCCGGCAGCTGAAATGGGCTGGGCTGCCGTAAAGAGGAAAATTACTGAAATTGCCCCCTGTGTCTGAGTTCGAAAATTAAGCCCCAAAATACTTCGAAAGGGCAACAAAACCTTAGGAAATATTTTGGCTATCTTTACCAACCAAAATGATGGTAGCTTACAGGTGGTTTTGGCATGATTACAGATAATCTTTTTAGCTCAGCATGAGTGGCATGTGGCATGGGAGCAAAACCAACATGAGTTTAGCACTTAAGAGAGAATTTAGGCTTGCTTTATGAGAAAAGAAGGTGTTAAGGTAAGGAATGAGATGTTTTGTGAGGAATTTGGCTAAGGAAATGGAAAAAGAAGAGCAGAGTCCTTCTGGCAGTTGCCAGAAGAACAAAATGGAGAAGAAGATGAACAGTGCACGAGTTTGTTGAGTTTTTGCCAGTTAGAGAGAAAGCTTGCTCTCTGAAGGTTGTGTGTTGCCTCTGTTGGGTAGGGGAAGGCTCAATTTATAGCTGCTGGAAATCGCCATTTTTCAAGAAACCCTAATGGTTTCTACCCATTTTGGCTAAGCTTTTTCCTCATTTCTCTTCTCCTTCTTTAGCTATTCCTATCTTGGTGAAATTTCATCTGTCTATTAGCACAAAATCAGGAACTTTGGGAGTTCGAGGCCCCCTTTTCCCGCAGCTGTCTCAGTGACAGATTTCCATTCCCAGCCATTTCTTTTATTGCTTTCTTCTTTTTTTTCCATGGCCAAGTCTGATGGGAAAAGAAGTTGGGAAATATATGCTGGTTCGAAAGGTGTTTCTGGCAGCTCGCAAGTTAATATTCCTTGGTTCTTTGAGCGTATCTGGCTTGGGACTTATTTCCAGCAGCTGAGGGAACCTCCCAGTAGCTTTGCTTGCTGAAGCTGCCAACCTTCCTCACGTGGCTCCTATTGTTTTCAGAAGGGCTGAGGTTTTTATGGGCCATTTTACATGGGTCAAGGTGGTTTTCTAAGCAAAGGGACTTTTATTAAACATTGGGCCTCTTAGTTTGGGCTTTATTTTGGTTGGGTTATTTTGCTTGGGTATTGGGCTATTTTTCCTCTCTTGTGCTTTCCCATATGTTTGGGCCTAAGAAATGGGCTTGAGTCTCGAGGCTCCCAAGCAACCTGAGACTTTCCATTTTTCGGCCCATCAATGGACCTCATGTTGATTTATTACCATCCATACGACAACCCACTCAAGCAAACCCCGGGCATTTGAGTGGCTTGGGCCCACTTAGGCTTGTAGCGTGGTTGGGTGCGAAATAACAATTTCGTGCTTGGCATGGCATGTCGCTTGGCATGACATATCGCTTGGCATGCTTTTAATTATTATGCTTGACAGGATAATTAGCATGGATTTGCAAAGATAATGCATTTTATAATTTTAATCTCAATTCCTAGCTTGACGGATTTTTATTTAGCATGGCGTGCGGAGTATGACTCGTGTATGTCATATTTTCATGAGCTCCAAATCGGATCTTTTTCCAATAATATATCGTCTTGGGCTAGAAATTTATTCGGGCCCAACTATGGATTTTTTGGGCCTCAACATTAGCCCTCTTAATTATTAGGGCCATGGATAAGTGCTGTAATGGGCCGAATAATTAAACCCGACCCAAAAATCAAATTTATGTGCTTCAGCAACTATTTGTGGTTTCCCAATCTGGATTGTTTTTGATGTTTTGTAGAGATTGCTTTGGATTGCCAAGAATTGCTTCCCCATCTTGTCTGAATTTATGATTATGCCATTGAGTTTGCATGTATTTACATTTCTGCCCCCAATCTTGCTTCAATCTACTATTCCGCCACCACCTTTGCTTATATTTCGAATTCTGCCATGACTTTTGCTTGGATTTATGGTTCTGCCACAATTCTGTTTTCCTCATTTGGTTTCTTCTTTCCTTTCTTTCCTCTTCGTGTCTTCTCTCTTCTTCTTCTTCAAGAATCCAAACCCATGGGTACTGTTCATCAATTCAGAAGTAACATTTCGGAAGTTCCGATCAGAAAACTTTCTTCATGAAAGTTGTTCATCTGCTCGAAGACTAAAGCCTGTAAAATTTTGAGAATTTTGAGAATTTTTCTGATGCCTCAAAATGAGTCTGCAGCTTCTGTATTCATCAATGGCTGGTGAGTTTCTGCAGATTCGTTTTCTGCACTTGTTTTTAATATCTACTACTCTGGTGACTGTGCTTGCTTCATGAAATTTTCTTGAGATTGTGTTGTTTATAACATATCCAAAATTGAGAATCATCCAACCATTGTAGTGTTCTCTGCCCTCATTTTTCTAAAGTATGTGTATGGATTGATGTTGACGCCTTTGATGCATGCTTGTTTTCTTGAAGCTTGAGTTCCTTTGTATTTCTCAAAATTTGTGAATCAAGTACTGAATTCTGTGGTTGAGCTCGTGATTTAGTATTTCAGCTTGGTGATAAACAAGACTCATACAAGCTTCCCTTGAATAATGCATGCCAAGTGTTTGTGATAAGTACTCATAGTAGCTTGCTGGCTGTTTTGTGAACTTTTGAAAACTTTCTTTTCGAATCTAAGTTGGAGCTTTTGATACATGAAAATAAACTTCTCAATGGTTGTGTTGGAACTGGTCTTGTGTCATTTGAAGTGAAAATGAATTTTTGGAGTAATTTCAAAGTATGAGCTAAGCTGCTGGAGCTGTACAGTTTCTGCTGCATGGGCTGTTTTAGAAATCTGTTTGACATACTTCCCTAGCTCGAAATGCAACGAAATTTTGAGAAAATGAAGCTTGGTATGTCTAGTTCTAATATGGAAAGTTTGGGATTTGTTGGCTGTAAGCTTGATTTATAGTGATTTTCTAAAGATGGGATGTTCCAGCTGGAATGGTTAGAAAGCTTGTGTATAAGTTTTGCTTGGGAATTTAGCATGTCCTTTCTGTTGGCATTGAGTGCTTATCTGAGTATTGCTAGAGCATGTTCTCGAGCAATATTATTGTGAGAGTATGATGTTGAAAGGTATTGTCATAAGAGCATGAGTTCTTCAATTTGCTTGAAATGCCCGAATTGCTTGGAATGCTTGAATGAAATGAAATTTCTTGGCATGTGGATTGGTATTACACCCTGTGAATTTGTCAGATGCATGATAGGTGAGTGTGCTTGCTCTGAGAAAATTATGCTTCCAACGCCTTCCTTTATGTATGAGTACCTTTCCGGCGTCTGATTTTCTTTCCGGCATCTGATTTTGGCTAACGTATTCTTTTGTTTAGAAGCTCCAAAGCACGATAAGGCATGAGAAGTCTAAGTTTCTAGGATTTTGATAACATGAATGTGAGTCTTGGCTGCTTGCAACTTGTCTTTGGAAAAAAGTATGCTTCAATAGTGATTATGCTTCTGGCACCCCCTTTCGTTTACGAGTTCCCTTCTTCTTTGATTTGTTCGAGCTGCTGGAAAGGTACCAATTTTTGTGTGGAAGGAAATTGTTGGCTTGGGTTTCTCCCCTTTTCTTTTTCTTTATTTTTTTCTTGCACCGATTTCCTCTATGTTTATGGAAAGGCTAGTCTTGGCATGACGTGCTTTCTCCTTTCTTTATTTCTGCGCAGGTGTATACGCCTCAGGCATAGGTGAGAGCAGGTGCTAGTAGCCCTTGACGTTTCTGCTGTTGGAACCTTCAAATCCTCCTGCCTTCTAACTTGGATTTTTGGAATTCTGGTATAGTCTTTTGGTAAGGGACTCTGCCAATTTGAGTATTTTAGGTATAAGCATAGACTGGTGCTTGGCCTAGGCTTGTTTTTTTCTTGTGAACACACGCTTGATTAAATCTGGATTTTTCTCCCACCTTGTGGAAATAAAGATTGACAGGATGCATGCTCTGCAATGCTTGAATATTTTTGCATTTTGAGGGAGAATTTTCTTGTCATGGGAATTGCTCGAGAATTTTGCTTGACATGGATAAATTGCATGCTGCTTTGATATTTGCTTAAGCGTTTTCTTTGGTGTGAGCTTGACTTGCCATGCTTGGAGTATATTTTGCGTGTGCTACATTCTTGACCTCCTTTTCTTTGATTGAACTATATGCATCACGAGCGCATGCTTGTAATCGTGTGATTAATGCATAGGATTAGAGGCTATTGAAAGCTTGAGGAAAGCACCATTGGTTTTCTTTTTCAGAGCTTGGACATGGATAACTATTTATTTTTTGGCTTTATGGGGATAGATATGAACATGTGTACGACGGGTCAGCAAGAATGCCGTGTGACTCATAGGGATTTTTTTTTGGTGAAAAAGGTTAATAGGGAGTAAATAGTGTTTAGTTTGTAACACTTGCTTTGTGAAAAAGGGTCTGCTGGAATGATTGGTTGAGCATGGAATGAGAACTTTGCTTATCATGAGCTCGAATAATAGATTGCATGGTGCTTCGAAAATATTTTTTTTGTTTATGCATTCCGCTTGGCTTGAGATAGCTTGCTTGGCTTGGCTTGTGAAGTTCATATTGCTTGCATGCGAGTGTGGAAATTACTTGGCTTTAACACAGAGATGCTTTGCCTTTTTGCAGCATATTCTTTGTTGGCAATTCTTGCGGGTATTCACATAATAAGTCCCAATGACCTTTGTGATGAGTGATGACATATTTTCCCTTGCACGATGGATTGAAGAAGAGATGCCTACCATCATCGCTTAGAAACACTTGCCAAAACTTGATCATAGGCACTGGGTAAGCTTTGGAGGCTACTCTCATTTTCAGGTGCTGTATAGAGAAAATGCATATTTCCTGCGGCTACTTGATTTGTTTTTTTTTTTTTAATACCCTTGCAGCACCACTAAGGGCTAGCCAGAGTGGTTCGATCGCGAGTTGCCAAACCCAACTACCAAAGATGTTTTGCGGATGATTGAAGGTTGCAAAGGAAACATCGTTTTTGACCTTACAGCAGCATGCTGGAAAGGCTTGAGCATGTGTCTTATTAGGACCTCGCGTGGACTTCCCGCTGAATACTTAGAAGAAGCTATAGCACACACTATTTTTAGAGCACGAGCTGCTTGTAGCATGAAGACGTATGCATAATTCCCTTAAGCAAGAGTTGTCGCTAATGCATAAGCCTTAAGAAACACGAATTGGAGAGCTAGTGTCGTAAGCTACGAGACCTTCTTCTTGACAAATAAGTGACTAAGAATGGCGCTTGGTGCATGGTGGAAACATCCAAAGGATCATCTCATAGTGCTTCTTCTATCCTGTTTTAGTCATGCACTGTGATCTAGTTGAGGTACCCGATTCTCCTTCTTCGCACCGTAATATATATATATATATATATATATTTCTTTTAATAGAAATGGCATATCTTCCAGCACCATCTTTCTTTAACACTTGTCCTTATCTCGCTTTGCAGGTTGCATTTTTATGTTGTAGGAGCTGGCTGGCTTAGTGCATAGTAGCTTTTCCTATTGAAACTGCAGGGTGTATCGATCTGCAGCATAGTTGGCTGCATTTGAGCTTGAGTTATGCTCCTTTCTTTTTTGGAGAGCCTAAAGCTCATGTTGTTGGAGACTTGAAACACAGCATTGTTGCATATTTTCTATTAGAACTTTTGATGTAGAATGCTTGAGATATTAAGCTTAGGCCTGTTTTGTACGCTTTGCTTGGTCGGAAATATTGAAATGCATGAATTGTTGAAGTTGATTGCATTGAGATAATGATTTCCATCTTGTGTTGTATACTTTGCTTGGTGGAAATGCATGAGTTGCTTGAGATTTTGACAGGTTCGGTTGTGGTAGGTGCAATGACATGCTGCCAATTTTTTATTTTTTATTTTCATTTTACAAGATCACAAAGGTGTTTGCCCCATTGCCTCTACATTTTTTTTAAAATATTTTTATGCGCAGGTATAGACTTCGCTGGCATAAGCAGAGGTAGATGCTGGAAGCTCTGACATTCTTGTTGCCGGAACCTTGGGTGCTTCAATCTCCTAGCTTGAACACTTAGAACTCTGACATAGAGCGTATTTTGTTGTTGCGTCGATTCAGCTGCACCAAAATAGATTCAGCTGCATCCTCAACTTGTGATACTCGCAAGTGCACGAGCCGTTGGTAGTTTAGCGTATGTAAGTGCGAGGTCTATCCCACGAGGATTGATGATAGATTGATTTAATTCAATTCCCTGTACAAAACAGAAATGAAAAAAAAAATAAATAAATAAATCAAACAAGAAAGAAAGAAAAGAATTAACTCAAGCGAATAAGTTCCCAAGTTCAATTTAGATTAACGGATTGATTCTAGCTAAAGTATGATTAAGCCATGGTGTCTGGTCCTAACCTTGTGTTCCTAATTCCCTAACTTGATCATTTGTTGTCTAACCTAAATTAAGCATTAGAAACCCATTAAGCATAGAAGAACATTTTAAACAACCAAGTATGTATCTAATCCCTGTTGTCGAATGTCCATACATACTCTTCCTATTCATAGTTCAATTCGAATTAAAGCATGGTGTCTACTCTTAATTCAAACCAAGATAGCTGACATGCAAGCCTTAATGGTGATCAATCATTCAAACTAGCATATTAACTTATAAGCATAATGAATAAGAACAAAAATCATAATTGAAACTTGGAAACTACTCAAACTTGAATATTAAAGAAAAGAATTTACATTGCAAAAAATAAATTACAACTAAGAAGCAAAAGGAAAACGAGAATTGAGAACTAGAAAGGAAAACTAAGAGAATTTGAGGGAGAGAAGGGAGGGGAGCTCTAGAGAAATGTTTGAGAGCTCCCCCCCTTGGGGTGTGTTTACAAGCTTGGGAAACCTCACTATTTATAGGCCCAAGGGAGTTGAAAATCTAAATTAAATATTGCTTTCCACTCACTTCATCAACTTCACCTAACACACCATTACATTTGAAAACAATTTTTCTTTCTTTAAACTTAGTGTTGCAACTCCCACTTCAATTATAAGACTTGAATATGCTTCATCTAACCTTCCCACAAGATAGTGCACTTCACCAACAATTCCCACTAGATAGTGCATTTCATCATGCATATGTCATGCATGACAATGCATTGCACTCTTCTTTTGGGTTCGTTTTGGGCTTGTTAATACATTCATAAAATTCTGGAAAAATATGGATCTTCAAGCCCTTTGTCTTATCTTTCCAAGCATATGCAGCCCAACTCAAGGAAAAATCGGAAAGACCTTCAAATGTCATTTATGGCCCAGTAACGCAGATGCTGCCGAATTTTGACCTTGATCTACTAAATCATGTATAACTTCCTCTAGAAGACTCCGAATCATGAACCATAAAATGCTACGGAAACTAGACTTCCGTATCTTTCCAATGATGTATGGCTCATTATCTGGTTCTTCTTGAGCAAGTATAGATTAATCTGTGAAATTGAATGATCTGCAGACACTGTTTTAAGCTAAATTGTCTTCAAAATGTATGTAATGAGTCTCAACCTTATTACACTGAAACATACACAAACTTTATTAAAAGCACAAGTTTAACTCAAAAACATAACCAAATCATAAGTTAGAAGGGTATAAAAAGATATGTAATTATGCACCGATCAAATACCCCCAAACCTAGATTTTACTAGTCCTCGAGTAAAACAAAAGGAAAACGAAGATAAAAACAAAACGAGAAATTTATTAGACCACTTTCGTAGGTAACTCGATTGCATTGAGCGCATGCAACAAGCCTTTAAACCTCTAGGCATCCCTAGTAGGAGGAGTTGTGTCTCCTGAGGGTTTAACAGAAACGATACCCACAAACGCTTTACTGACTCTACAAAACAAAAGGTTAGAAAACTAACTTTGAAAACAACTATAAAAAAAAAAAAAATTTAATCATACCTCCAACACCATAGAATTGCCAAGATAGATGATCAATAAGTGTGTAAAGTGGAAGTTATAGCTCAAAGGCACACGGCTTCAAAGTAAACATACTCAAATCTTGAAGGAAGAACATGCTTCAACTCTAATTCTCACATATAGCACTCAATCACTCAGAACCTATGGCTTTATTCTCTCAAACAAGCATAATGAGTATATGAAATAGAAGCACAATATTTGGTTAGATCTCAAGAAGGGAATCAAATACTAAGAATACAGATACACTCATACATACCAGCACCCATGAATACATCCTCAAAGATCAGCTAGGTCTTTCACATGAATACATCTTCAAAGATCACTAGGATAGTCTCCACTATTCTCCTTCAAGAATCTGAGCATGGTACTTTAGCCACCAGAATTCTAAGAGCAAAAGCTTTGTGAAGTGTAAAATGTTTTATATGAAAATCTCAATGGCAGCTACATAGCATTGGTTGTATGAAAAAATAAAAAATTAGTGACAATTGAACGAAAATTGGAAACACAAATGAACAAAAATTGAAAACACAAATCAAATGAACAAAAATTTAAAATTGAAAACACAAATTAACAAAAAAAAAAGAAAAAAAAAATGAAATACAAGTGAACAAAACTTGAAAACCTCCATTAATACCCCCAGACCTGAATTGGACATTGTCCCCAATGTGAAAGCATATAAGAAAATAGAAAACAGGGGTTAAGGGTAACCTGGCACTGCATGGTTCATCCTTCAAACATAGCATTTCTCAAAATGCTATCGATGGCTGAGCTCACCCATGGCTCTTCTTCTGACTCACTTTCTGAAGGGTCTGAAACAGACGAATCATATATGGCTCCATCTATCATCAACTCATCCATCTGCTCCACGAAGTCTCGGAGCCTTGTGGTCATATACCCTAACTGGAAGTCAAACTCGTTAAGCACACTTAAGTAAATATCAAACTCAACTCGGATGTTACCTGTACAATACATATGACTGTTCAACACAACAGTTCTTGCCACAAACCTCCTATCTAGCAGATATACCCTCCAAGCATCTAGACAATGTGCCAGCGCCGCAAGTTGCATCTCTTCTAATCCACAATCCAGATCCCAATTTGGAATCATATCTTTAATTTCCTCTATTACCTTACCTCTATGAAACAGAAAGGCATCTATGGTAACTTCTGAGGGATCCATGGCAAACACAACCACGAGCACCTCAATCACCTCAAACACCTGTTGCACAATGGTATCCTTTCCTAAAGGATCTTCTGGTGGGATAGCTGGCAGGGAGTTCAACAAAACTATTGGGCTAGGCACCTTCACCATGCTCAATTCTGACTCCTCCTCCTTGAGGTGTCCACCGACGGCATTCTTGAGTTTTTCCATTGACGAGCCCTACAATAAGCAACAATTTGGAGAAGGCTTGGGAAGAGAAGGTTTGGTTTCAGGGAAAGAGATAGTTGAGATGTTTAGGGGTTAGCGGTGGCTAGATCAAATGAAAGATGGAGAGTTAATTTTAGAGTTAATGTGGGTAGTGTTTCAGTGTGTGGCAGTCTACAATAACTTAAAATCCAGCCACTAATAAACATTTACACAAATTAGTATTTAAATAAATTAAAAAAACACTAATATAAAAAAATAAAAAATAAAAAATAAATAAATTTCAAATAATAAGAAAAAGAAAGAGAAGGTTTTTTTTTTATTTATTTTTTATTTTTTTTATTTTTTAATTTTTTAAATTATTATTATTATTATATATATATTAAATAAAACACACGAATATACAAGTGACTCACGGATTACCAATTAAGAACCTCAGAAAACACAGCCAGGAGATCCGGGAAGTTTGGAGAGGTCACAATGGTCCCGCTTAAAACCCAAACTTCTTAGACACCGAAGGTGTCGCCTATAGAACTCCTAGACACTGTATTAACAGAGATGCTCATTGGAGTTACCATAAGTCAACTCATATGAAATTTTTTTTTTTTTTATTTTTAAATTTTGTAAAAACAAGAAACATAAACTTAAAATAATAAGAAAACAAATTAAGAGAAAAGATTAGAATGCTCCCCCTTGAAGCAATTAGGTCGAGCATAGATGTATTTGGAGGTCGTGACTTCTCCTACTACTCCACACTTCTCATCATGATTGTAGTTGCATTTTCTCTCCTTTTTTATTTAGCTATCTAAATTGCTAAAACAAACACAAACAAAAACTTGAAAGAGAATTAAAAGGATTATGACATAAAAACTAAAATGAAAAGGAAAAAAAAACAACACACATCTAATTCCATGCTTCAAAGTATTTTTTTTTTTGGTGTTGTGTAAGCCGGGACTTAAACCCAGTTCTCTTGCTTGTTAGGCAATTGTCCTGTTCCGTTGGACTACAAACACAACTTGTCAATTAACATCATTAATTTTAAAACATGAAAGTGCCTAGGAAGACATGAAAATGAGAAAATAAAAAAATAAAAATAATAAAACAAGTAGGGAAAAGAAATAGAACCAAACTATGTTGCCAATCCCCGGCAACGGCGCCAAAAACTTGTTGCGTCAATTCAGCTGCACCAAAATAGATTCAGCTGCATCCTCAACTTGTGATACTCGCAAGTGCACGAGCCGTTGGTAGTTTAGCATATGTAAGTGCGAGGTCGATCCCACGAGGATTGATGACAGATTGATTTAATTCAATTCCTTGTACAAAACAGAAATGAAAAAAAAGGAAAATAAATCAAACAAGAAAGAAAGAAAAGAATTAACTCAAGCGAATAAGTTCCCAAGTTCAATTTAGATTAACGGATTGATTCTAGCTAAAGTATGATTAAGCCATGATGTCTGGTCCTAACCTTGTGTTCCTAATTCCCTAACTTGATCATTTGTTGTCTAACCTAAATTAAGCATTAGGAACCCATTAAGCATAGAAGAACATTTTAAACAACCAAGCATGTATCTAATCCCTGTTGTCGAATGTCCATACATACTCTTCCTATTCATAGTTCAATTCGAATTAAAGCATGGTGTCTACTCTTAATTCAAACCAAGATAGCTAACATGCAAGCCTTAATGGTGATCAATCATTCAAACTAGCATATTAACTTATAAGCATAATGAATAAGAACAAAAATCATAATTGAAACTTGGAAACTACTCAAACTTGAATACTAAAGAAAAGAATTTACATTGCAAAAAATAAATTACAACTAAGAAGCAAAAGGAAAACGAGAATTGAGAACTAGAAAGGAAAACTAAGAGAATTTGAGGGAGAGAAGGGAGGGGAGCTCTAGAGAAATGTTTGAGAGCTCCCCCCCTGGGGTGTGTTTACAAGCTTGGGAAACCTCACTATTTATAAGCCTAAGGAAGTTGAAAATCTAAATTAAATATTGCTTTCCACTCACTTCATCAACTTCACCTAACACACCATTACATTTGAAAACAATTTTTCTTTCTTTAAACTTAGTGTTGCAACTCCCACTTCAATTATAAGACTTGAATATGCTTCATCTAACCTTCCCACAAGATAGTGCACTTCACCAACAATTCCCACTAGATAGTGCATTTCATCATGCATATGTCATGCATGACAATGCATTGCACTCTTCTTTTGGGTTCGTTTTGGGCTTGTTAATACATTCATAAAATTCTGGAAAAATATGGATCTTCAAGCCCTTTGTCTTATATTTCCAAGCATATGCAGCCCAACTCAAGGAAAAATCGGAAAGACCTTCAAATGTCATTTATGGCCCAGTAACGCAGATGCTGCCGAATTTTGACCTTGATCTACTAAATCATGTATAACTTCCTCTAGAAGACTCCGAATCATGAACTGTAAAATGCTACGGAAACTAGACTTCCGCATCTTTCCAATGATGTATGGCTCATTATCTGGTTCTTCTTGAGCAAGTACAGGTTAATCCGTGAAATTGAATAATCTGCAGACACTGTTTTAAGCTAAATTGTCTTCAAAATGTATGTAATGAGTCTCAACCTTATTACACTGAAACATACACAAACTTTAATAAAAGCATAAGTTAGAAGGGTATAAAAAGATATGTAATTATGCACCGATCATTTGTACTGCTTGATTTTTGTTTTTGTTTTTTTTTTTTGAGAAGAAACTTGCTTGTCATGCTTGTTGATCACAGAGTGAAACTCTCACTTGTCATGGGTTTGAATTGCACGTTTGCTTGGATGAGCTTAGCTTGCTGTACTTGATATGTATCTTGCGTGTGCTAATTTATTTGGCTTTCTTTCCACCTTTTCCTGTGCAGGTGTTTCCCAAGACAAAAGCAAGGGTAAGGGAGGTCTTGTGATCCCGAAGTGCCGAAGCATGAGCATCCTTCGAACAAGGTTTGCCAATACCCACAAAAACAAGGGTGAAGACTCAGGCCCCAAGGTAGTGATGACGGTTGATGCTGATGAAAGCGATGAAGGTGCTGCTGTAAAGACTAAAATTGGCGCGTGCAAGCAAGATAGCGATAGCCTAGACGAGGACCTTGATGAAGACCAACACCATGATCATGACGGAGGCATGCACACAAACCCCGACACTCATCCGGAAGAACTAGATAATCCAATCATGCCCTTCGAATCTACTACCGATCATGGGCAGCGTATCGTCACTGAATCGGTATCAAATGACTTTCTTGCCTGTTTTACTTGGTATAGTCGTATTGCATGCCGCCTATTGTGACTTGCAATTTTGTACTTTGCTTTTTTTCCGCAGGTTATGCCTATTGTAGATGACTCATCGGATGTCGGTCTTGACTTTCCTGTTACTGTTATTGGCACCCTGCTGGGTCTTCCAGCAGCGCAGCCCCTTGCTCCACTTAATTTGGGTACTCCTGACATGGCTGCCAACACTGCTCTGTAACTTCCAGCAACACAGCCACCCGCTCCTCCTTGCTTGGGCATATTTGGCACGGCTGCCGGCACCTCTTCACGGCTTCCGGCAGTGCTGCCTCTTGCTCATTTTTGCCTCGGCATATATGGCACAGCTTCCGGCACCTCTTCACAGCTTTCAGCAGTGCTGCCTCGTACTTCTCATCTTCTCGGAGCATCCAACATAGCTGCCGGCACTGCCCTGCATCTCCCAGCAGTGCTGCCTCCTACTCATCCTCTTCTCAGAACATGCGACATAGCTGCCTGATCGGTGCATAATTACATATCTTTTTATACCCTTCTAACTTATGATTTGGTTATGTTTTTGAGTTAAACTTGTGCTTTTAATAAAGTTTGTGTATGTTTCAGTGTAATAAGGTTGAGACTCATTACATGCATTTTGAAGACAATTTAGCTTAAAATAGTGTTTGCAGATCATTCAATTTCACGGATTAACTTGTACTTACTCAAGAAGAACCAGATAATGAGCTATACATCATTGGAAAGATACGGAAGTCTAGTTTCCGTAGCATTTTACGGTTCATGATTCGGAGTCTTCTAGAGGAAATTATACATGATTTAGTATATCAATGTCAAAATTCGGCAGCATCTGCGTTACTGGGCCATAAGTGACATTTGAAGGTCTTTCCGATTTTTCCTTGAGTTGGGCTGCATATGCTTGGAAAGATAAGACAAAGGGCTTGAAGATCCATATTTTTCCAGAATTTTATGAATGTATTAACAAGCCCAAAACGAACCCAAAAGAAGAGTGCAATGCATTGTCATGCATGACATATGCATGATGAAATGCACTATCTAGTGGGAATTGTTGGTGAAGTGCACTATCTTGTGGGAAGGTTAGGTGAAGCATATTCAAGTCTTATAATTGAAGTGGGAGCTGCAACACTAAGTTTAAAGAAAGAAAAATTGTTTTCAAATGTAATGGTGTGTTAGGTGAAGTTGATGAAGTGAGTGGAAAGCAATATTTAATTTAGATTTTCAACTTCCTTAGGCCTATAAATAGTGAGGTATCCCAAGCTTGTAAACACACCCCAAGGGGGGGAGCTCTCAAACATTTCTCTAGAGCTCCCCTCCATTCTCTCCCTCAAATTCTCTTAGTTTTCCTTTCTAGTTCTCAATTGTTGTAATAAAATCATTTTGCTAAATGTTTCTTTAAGTTTTTCTAAGTTCTTCTTAACTTTCCATTGCTATGTAAATTTTTTTCTTTAAGTATTCAAGTTTGAGTAGTTTCCAAGTTTCAATTATGGTTTTTTGTTCTTATTCATTATGCTTATACGTTAATATGCTAGTTTGAATGATTGATCACCATTAAGGCTTACATGTTAGCTATCTTGGTTTGAATTAAGAGTAGACACCATGCTTTAATTCAAATTGAACTATGAATAGGAAGAGTATGTATGGACATTCGACAACAGGGATTAGATACATGCTTGGTTGTTTAAAATGTTCTTCTATGCTTATTGGGTTCCTAATGCTTAATTTAGGTTAGACAACAAATGATCAAGTTAGGGAATTAGGAACACAAGGTTAGGACCATACACCATGGCTTAATCATACTTTAGCTAGAATCAATCCGTTAATCTAAATTGAACTTGGGAACTTATTCGCTTGAGTTAATTTCTTTTCTTTCTTTCTTGTTTGATTTATTTTCTTTCTTTTTTTCATTTCTGTTTTGTACAGGGAATTGAATTAAATCAATCTATCATCAATCCTCGTGGGATCGACCTCGCACTTACATATGCTAAACTGCCAACGGCTCGTGCACTTGCGAGTATCACAAGTTGAGGATGCAGCTGGATCTATTTTGGTGCAGCTGAATCGACGCAACAAGTTTTTGGCGCCGTTGCCGGGGATTGGCAACATAGTTTGGTTATATTTCTTTTCCCTACTTGTTTTATTTTTATTTTTTTCTCCTTTTCATGTCTTCGTAGACACTTTCATGTTTTAAAATTAATGATGTTAATTGACAAGTTGTGTTTGTAGTCCAACGGAACAGGACAATTGCCTAACAAGCAAGAGAACTGGGTTTAAGTCCCGGCTTACACAACACCAAAAAAAAAAAAAAAATACTTTGAAGCATGGAAATTAGATGTGTGTTGTTTTTTTTTTTCCTTTTCATTTTAGTTTTTATGTCCTAATCCTTTTAATTCTCTTTCAAGTTTTTGTTTGTGTTTGTTTTAGCAATTTAGATAGCTAAATAAAAAAGGAGAGAGGATGCAACTCCAGTCATGATGAGAAGTGTGGAGTAGTAAGAGAAGTCACGACCTCCAAATACATCTACGCTCGACCTAATTGCTTCAAGGGGGAGCTTTCTAATCTTTTCTCTTAATTTGTTTTCTTATTATTTTAAGTTTATGTTTCTTTTTATACAAAATTAAAAATAAAATAAAAATTTTTTTTTTTTTTTTTTCATATGAGTTGACTTATAGTAACTCCAATGAGCATCTCTATTAATACAGTGTCTAGGAGTTCTATAGGCGACACCTTCGGTGTCTAAGAATTTTGGGTTTTAAGCGGGACTATTATGACCTCTCCAAACTTCCCGGATCCCCTGGCTGTGTTTTCTGAGGTTCTTTACTGGTAATCCATGAGTCACTTGTATATTCGTGTGTTTTATTCAAAAAATATATATATATAATAATAATAATTTTAAAAATTTTAAAAATAAAAAAATAAAAGAAAAAACCTTCTCTTTCTTTTTCTTATTATTTGAAATTTATTATTATTTTTTATTTATTTATTTATTTTTATATTAGTGTTTTTTTATATATTTAAATACTAATTTTTGTAAATGTTTATTAGTGGCTGGATTTTAAGTTATTGTGGACTGCCAAACACTGAAACACTACCCACATTAACCCTAAAAATTAACTCTCCATCTTTCATTTGATCTAGCCACCGCTAACCCCTGAACATCTCAACTTCCTCTTCCTCCCGAACCAAACCTTCTCCAAATTGTTGCTTATTGAAGATCTCGTCAATGGAGAAACTCCAGGAGGCCATCGGTGGAAAGCTCAAGGAGGAGGAATCCGAATTGAGCATGGTGAAGTTGCCTAGCCCAATGGTTTTGTTGAACTCACTGCCAGCTATCCCACCAGAAGATCCTTTGGGAAAGGATACCATTGTGCAACGGGTGTTTGAGGTGATTGAGGTGCTCGTGGTTGTATTTGCCATGGATCCCTCAGAAGTTACCATAGATGTCTTTCTGTTTCATAGAGGTAGGGTGATAGAGGAAATTGAAGACATGATTCCAAATTGGGATATGAATTGTGGATTAGAAGAGATGCAACTTGCGGCGCTGGCACATTGTCTAGATACTTGGAGGGTATATCTGCTAGATAGGAGGTTTGTGGCAAGAACTGTTGTGTTGAGCAGTCATATGTATTGTACAGGTAACATCCGAGTTGAGTTTCATATTTACTTAAGTGTGCTTAACGAGTTTGACTTCCAGTTAGGGTATATGACCACAAGGCTCCGAGACTTCGTGGAGCAGATGGATGAGTTGATGATAGATGGAGCCCTATATGATTCGTCTGTTTCAGACCCTTCGGAAAGTGAGTCAGAAGAAGAGCCATGGGTGAGCTCAGCCATCGATAGCATTTTGAGAAATGCTATGTTTGAAGGATGAACCATGCAGTGCCAGGTTACCCTTAACCCCTGTTTTCTGTTTTCCTATATGCTTTCACATTGTGGACAATGTCCAATTCAGGTCTGGGGGTATTAATGGAGGTTTTCAATTTTTTTTTTTTCATTTGTGTTTTCAATTTTCAATTTTTGTTATTTGATTTGTGTTTTCAATTTTTGTTCACTTGTATTTCAATTTTTTTTAGAATGTCATACAACCAATGCTATGGAGTTGCCATTGAGATTTTCATATCAAACATTTTACACTTCACAAAGCTTTTGCTCTTAGAAGTCTGGTGGCTAAAGTACCATGCTCAGATTCTTGAAGGAGAATAGTGGAGACTACCCTAGTGAGCTATTTCGAGCCTAATTGCCTTCTTGAGAGGGTTTAAAGTGTTTCTATTCCTCATCTCTACTTATTTTTTTCAATTCACTCTAAATGATCTCATTGTTCCATTTTGATTGAATACTAAGGATGATTCTCTTTGCAGATATCAGGTGCATGCTTTCACTCATGAATGAACTCATTGAAGTGATGCTAGGCTATGTGTGTATAACCATTCTTTGTGCTTTCTTTTCACCCTACCCATTTGTGTGTTCCATCAGCTCTGTTGCAGCCAAACACTTCAAGCCATTTTCTTCTATCACCCTTATAATTCCCTTAACTTTGTATCTCAATCTGAGATTTAAACCTATTATAGCCATACCCTATAGCTTAGAAATATACCAAGGTATGCCAAGATAAAGTTTAAGCAAGGAAGGTGCTGCCCCATGCCTAAATGTAAATTGTTGTGAATCTGTGCAATAAAGTTAAAGAAGTAGATCAAGTCAAAAAAAAAAAAAAAGATAAAGAGAAAGTGTTTCGATTTGATCTAACTGTGAAATATAAGGTCTATGCCAGATGATGCTATGAAGTTGCAGCCATACCATTCTAAATCAATGATAACTTGCAGATCAACGAAGAATGCAACCTTGGTATGTTCTTAAGTTAATCGTGTTCCTTCCAATTCTTCCATTTCCCCTAACCTTAGCCTTTCATTACAACCTTGTGAAAGACCTAGCTGATCTTTGAGGATGTATTCATGGGTGCTGGTATGTATGAGTGTATCTGTATTCTTAGTATTTGATTCCCTTCTTGAGATCTAACCAAATATTGTGCTTCTATTTCATATACTCATTATGCTTGTTTGAGAGAATAAAGCCATAAGTTCTGAGTGATTGAGTGCTATATGTGAGAATTAGAGTTGAAGCATGTTCTTCCTTCAAGATTTGAGTATGTGTACTTTGAAGCCGTGTGCCTTTGAGCTATAGCTTCCACTTTACACACTTATTGATCATCTATCTTCGCAATTCTATGGTGTTGGAGGTATGATTAAAATTTTCTTTTTTTTAGTTGTTTTCAAAGTTAGTTTTCTAACCTTTTGTTTTGTAGAGTCAGTAAAGCGTTTGTGGGTATCGTTTCTGTTAAACCCTCAGGAGACACAACTCCTCCTACTAGGGATGCCTAGAGGTTTAAAGGCTTGTTGCATGCGCTCAATGCAATCGAGTTACCTACAAAAGTGGTCTAATAAATTTCTCGTTTTGTTTTTATCTTTGTTTTCCTTTTGTTTTACTCGAGGACTAGTAAAATCTAGGTTTGGGGGTATTTGATCGGTGCATAATTACATATCTTTTTATACCCTTCTAACTTATGATTTGGTTATGTTTTTGAGTTAAACTTGTGCTTTTAATAAAGTTTGTGTATGTTTCAGTGTAATAAGGTTGAGACTCATTACATGCATTTTGAAGACAATTTAGCTTAAAACAGTGTTTGCAGATCATTCAATTTCACGGATTAACCTGTACTTGCTCAAGAAGAACCAGATAATGAGCTATACATCATTGGAAAGATACGGAAGTCTAGTTTCTGTAGCATTTTACGGTTCATGATTCGGAGTCTTCTAGAGGAAGTTATACATGATTTAGTAGATCAAGGTCAAAATTCGGCAGCATCTGCGTTACTGGGCCATAAATGACATTTGAAGGTCTTTCCGATTTTTCCTTGAGTTGGGCTGCATATGCTTGGAAAGATAAGACAAAGGGCTTGAAGATCCATATTTTTCCAGAATTTTATGAATGTATTAACAAGCCCAAAACGAACCCAAAAGAAGAGTGCAATGCATTGTCATGCATGACATATGCATGATGAAATGCACTATCTAGTGGGAATTGTTGGTGAAGTGCACTATCTTGTGGGAAGGTTGAAGCATATTCAAGTCTTATAATTGAAGTGGGAGCTGCAACACTAAGTTTAAAGAAAGAAAAATTGTTTTCAAATGTAATGGTGTGTTAGGTGAAGTTGATGAAGTGAGTGGAAAGCAATATTTAATTTAGATTTTCAACTTCCTTAGGCCTATAAATAGTGAGGTATCCCAAGCTTGTAAACACACCCCAAGGGGGGGAGCTCTCAAACATTTCTCTAGAGCTCCCCTCCCTTCTCTCCCTCAAATTCTCTTAGTTTTCCTTTCTAGTTCTCAATTGTTGTAATAAAATCATTTTGCTAAATGTTTCTTTAAGTTTTTCTAAGTTCTTCTTAACTTTCCATTGCTATGTAAATTCTTTTATTTAAGTATTCAAGTTTGAGTAGTTTCCAAGTTTCAATTATGATTTTTGTTCTTATTCATTATGCTTATAAGTTAATATGCTAGTTTGAATGATTGATCACCATTAAGGCTTGCATGTTAGCTATCTTGGTTTGAATTAAGAGTAGACACCATGCTTTAATTCGAATTGAACTATGAATAGGAAGAGTATGTATGGACATTCGACAACAGGGATTAGATACATACTTGGTTGTTTAAAATGTTCTTCTATGCTTAATGGGTTCCTAATGCTTAATTTAGGTTAGACAACAGATGACCAAGTTAGGGAATTAGGAACACAAGGTTAGGACCAGACACCATGGCTTAATCATACTTTAGCTAGAATCAATCCGTTAATCTAAATTGAACTTGGGAACTTATTCGTTTGAGTTAATTTCTTTTCTTTCTTTCTTATTTGATTTATTTTCTTTCTTTTTTTCATTTCTATTTTGTACAGGGAATTAAATTAAATCAATCTATCATCAATCCTCGTGGGATCGACCTCGCACTTACATATGCTAAACTACCAACGGCTCGTGCACTTGCGAGTATCACAAGTTGAGGATGCAACTGAATCTATTTTGGTGCAGCTGAATTGACGCAACACTGCCGGCACTGCCTTGCATCTTCTAGCAGTGCTGCCTCCTTTTATTTCGCAGGTTTTTTTTTTTGGCTTGGGGTCAGTTGGCTCGGTGCACAGCTTCCATCTTTCTTGATACCATAGGATGTACTAATCTTCAGCATGTGTAACTTTGTTTTTGCGATGGCTGTGTACTTTTAAGATAATCTAACGGCTATGTTGTTATGACTTTGTAATGTACTACAGAACCACTGGAACTTTCATTAATTTCTGAATGCTTGAGGCATGTTGTAATCCGTACATCTTATATATATATATATATATATATTGCTTGGTTGGGAAAATTTGCTCTTGTGAACTTCTTGAAATCTTTCTGACAAGTTGGCAAGCCTTAAAAACAAGGTATATGCTGGCCCAAAATTTTGACAGGACCTTTAAGCTAAATCTTCGATGCATTGCTCTTTAAAACTTTTGCAAGGCTCGTCTACTCATTTGGCCTAAAATGCACCCTCTTTCCGTGCCTTAAAAGGGTCAGGCCACTGTATGCATGATTTCCATGAAGGCTCCTGTAAGAATTGTCGGATGTTGTGAAGTTTTTTTAGCATTCCGATTGGGAGTCAACGGTTTCGTTATTCCAGCGCCTCAAAATACACTTTTACTGCTTGTTTCTTTGTAATAGCTTGACTTTGCATACCCTACATCGTTTTGCTTAGGCTTGATGCTTGTTTCAGTTCGGGACCCCATCTAAGTGGCTTTGCTTGGTATAGTTACTGCTGAGAGGCTTAGCTTTTTAATGAAAAATTTGTTTGTCTATTTTTTTTTTTTTATCAAAGAACATGTTTTGTAAAACAGAATAAGGTAAAAGCAAGGAAGAGTTCTAGAGGCTTTTTACTTTTCCAAAATACTCCAAATATCGTTTTACACCTCGGCATGCTATAATGGTGGTGCATTTTACAAAAGTTGTGAAAGCATAGGGTGAAAATACATAAGGAGTTCATTTTTGAAATAAATTTGAAAAGCCAAAAACAAAATGATAGGTGCAAAAGCAATTCAGCAATAATAAGACCTTGAGCCACTTTGCATTGATGAATACTCAAATCAAATCAAGCCCCCAAGTATGAAAGGGCCCAAGGTTATGCATGACTTGCAATAGCATGAAAGCTTGTGGCTTAGGTTGGCATGTATTTGGCATGTGTTGTACTAGGATGTCACGCTATGCAGAGATATTTAACAGAGCCACAATTGCTGCTTTGCTTGCCTGCAGCTCATAACCCAACTAATCAAAGAGTGATTTGCAGCTCCTAACCCATTGTACTTTCTTCAACCTATGTGAAGTTATGAGAGGTTATAGCAGCTGCTTCTTGATAATCTTGATGACCAAATGAAGCCCCCGAGTGGCTTTCTTCCAGCGTGTCTAATGTGAATACTTCGCTGCTGGAACCATTCTCCCATCCATTAGCAAGTAGCCATGGGGTGTTATAGCTTGCAGATTTTGAATATTTGCTCTAGTTGGCCTTCTTCATATTTTCACAAGGTTTTCACATAGCCTCCGGTGGCTTTGGGTCATTCTTCCACGGGTGGCACAATACATCGTCGTCGAGTAAGTCATCAAAGCATGTAATGACAGTAGCCATCTACTTTCCCCTTTGTTTTGGCAAGGGGTCCTTGTCAATAGCTTGCCTCTTAGAGTTATGTCATGTATCTCGGCGTGCAAGATCTTCCTTAGAGTATGGCAAGCAGTTGTGGATGTTGCAAGTGAAGAATGGATGAATATAGGAAAATACGCTTTTAGCACCCTTTTTCTTGAGCGCTTGACATCGCTTAAAAATTTTGTTTGCTTGGTAAAAGAAACTTCATCTTGACAGCATTTAGGTTCTTCCTGCAGTATCATAGCACTACCTTCGCAATATTTTCCTTCTATTTGCCATGAGTTGAGATATTTTCCTTCTTGAGTAAAGCATAGTGCTTGGATTTCTTGACTAAGGCTTGGGGCTTGATGATGCTTGATTATGGAATTGTGGAAATTGAGACATTCCAATAGCCTTTTGGTTTTGACTCCTAAACTTGGTCATTGGAATGATCAAGGCTTAGAAAATGCTTGAGGTGCTGGAGCATATCAGTTATGGCAACTTTGGTATTGTTTGTTGCAGCTGTTGTGAACATCTTTTAGGAACCAAAAGCTTGGGCTTGGCCATTGAAACTTGAGTCCACATTGATCCACATTGATACCCTCCATGTTAATCTTAACTTGTGAAACCCAGTTCGGGATTTTGGGGATTTTGGGTCTTGGGTCGTAGAGAAAGAGAAAGGGCAGAAGGAGAGAGGCAGAGGTCAAGGGGGTAGGATGGATGGGTCCCACTACTTTCTTTATAATTTTTTTTCATTTTTTATGTTATTTTATTTTATTTAAAAGTATTTAATTATTTTTAACATATGAAATGACCAATTTGCCCTCACATTTAACGGCAAATTAGATGAAATGTTAATGATTTAGACGGCATGGTAACTGTAACACCCCGACTCCAATTTTTTTCCCTATTCCAATTTAATTAATTGAATTTACAGAATTACCCTTAAGGTGAGGGTAATTTGGTTATTTTCTTTTTCGGAAGGATTTTGGGACCACAAGTGGTTTGGTTCCGTAGGTGGTACTGAGACGAATTCGTAGATAGGCGGTAGACTTGAATCGGAGTTTTAACGAAGTGTTAGCGATCAAAAATAGTTCAGTGGCAGAACCATAATTTTTTCGAAGAAGTTTGGTAAAAATCAGATTTTCTCTCTCTCTCTCTCTCTCTCTCTTCCGCGTCTTCTCCCTCTGCGATTTCCCCCTCCCCGATCACTGTTCACCGCACCCAAAACCACCACACAGCCACCACTTCCAGCCACCCCGATCGACGGCACCGGTCCCATTCGAACCGTCTCCTCCTCCCTCTCTCTTCCCCGGCCAGCGCAGCTCCGGAAACCGCCGCATTTCGCCGGAATTAGCTCGGGAAGCTCCGGTTTTGACAGAAACTTCCAGCCGCTCGATCTCTCTCGTTTCTCCACCATTTCCGAGGGGTGAGGTGAGTTTTCTCATCCATTTTTCGTGTTCTAGCTGACTGTTGCATAGGATTTGAACGATTTTGAAGATTGGATTGGGATTTTCGAAACCTAAGTTTGGCCGGTTTTCAATTTGAAATTCCGGCCAGTTCCGGCACGAATTGGAACTCAGGGTAGTTGAATGAAGTGCTCCACTAGTTGAGTAGGACCTGTAGCCGGAAGGGTGAGCGCTGGTTTGGAGTTTTTCCGTCGCCGGAATTTACTCAAGCCACCCGCGCGCTGCCGTGGCGTGTGGCGGCGCGTGGGCAGAAATGTTGAAGCTGCATTTTGTCCCAGTGAGATCCTTAGGTTGTCACTAGCGCGTAGGATTTCGCGGATCTCGATTCGGAGGTCGTTTGACTATCGAACGGATTATCGCATATTGTGCGTTATCCAGGTTCGATAGGTTCCGACCGTTGGATCATTTCCAAATTGAAGTATGTTGTTCTAGGTACTCTTAGAACCATGTAGGTTTTCGCGGATCGTGAATCAAAGCCCCGGATGTTCCGATTCATTGACCTAAAGCTTACGTTTTACGTTAACTGCCCGATCGTGCGTTCGTGAACGATCTAATCGTCCGATTTGGGTAGTTGGACCTAAGAATGTCTGATTCCTAGTGCACTTACTAGAACCCGGGAAAACTAGGGTTTTAATTTAAAGTTCTGTTTCAAAGCGCTTGTTGTTAATCGCGTGTTCGTATTCTGAAATAGGTACGCCGACCACGCATACACAGCAGGCGGGACCCTCTCAGGGTCAAGTAGCGTGGGACTACTTGTGAGTGGACTTTGTTTTCAAGTAGCGTGAGACTACCGTATATCTTAAAATCGAAACTATTATTTTGGTAAAGTATTTGGGATAGATTTGGGGTTTTGGACATATTCAAGTATCTTGACTTATACGTATATGGTCTGGGAAAGTATTATCATGTTGAGTTTGGTGGGGTACTTGGGAAGTTGTTGTGAGAATGTGGAAAGTTGTGAAAGTTAGAATGTCTGTTGGGAGTGCTTTAAGCACTACCCCATGTACCTCCCTGGTTTTGGCACTTGGTATTCTGGCACTTGGGGCATCCTTAACGGGATGTTGCCGAGGACCCTGAGGGGTGGTATTCTGGCACTTGGGGCATCCTTAACGGGATGTAGCCGAGGACCCTGTGGGGCGGTAGTCTACGCGCGTAGGACTATTCACAGACGTACAAGCTTTGATTATATCGGCTGTACGTGCTGGCTGAGAGTTGGTCCCCCGGTTGGACGGCTCGTTCCCTAGCCACATGGTGAATGGAGGAGTTGGCTCGACCATGTGGACCAATCAACAATCCCCAATTGGATTGTTTCCCTGGTACATTTAGGTGTGTCGTATACTTATATTATATCTCTTATTACATATTTATATCTATTCATTGTTCTTGTTTCTGAGTGAGGATACTTCCCCACTTGTCGTGCCAGTGGGCACGTGTTTCGAGAGTTTGATTTGAGAATTGTAAGGAAGGGTTTGGATGGGTTGATTTGTAAGTTTCATTGTGGATTTCGGATTTAGCTCTGGTTTGAGCAAACTATATATATATGAATTGATGGTTTTTAATGTATTGGTTTCATGCATAGTTTTCTAACGGTGGGGTTATATTACTTTGATTTAAATGAACTGAACTTTGTTTTTGTCCACTCATAATTTTCTGTTTTGCGCCCCCCAGCCAGTAGCGACTGAGCTCCGCAGTCGAGCTGACCGAGTGCTTCCGAATTCCTGAGCCTTTGTAGGAAGTCTCTTATCTTGCTACTCTTGTTGAACTTTGTTTCAGTTGCATTTGAATTCCTAGATATGCTCTGTATCGCCCGCTTAGGGTTTGAATTGTGAGGCCAGAGGCCGTTGTTGTAAACTGTTTAGATTGCTTTAAAGCATGCTGCTGGTTGGTGTTTTAAACTGTATTTTGAACATGTTGAAGTTTGGGAATGTTCATTTTACAGGGGAGACTCTACCAAATTTTTGGTAGAAAGTCTAGGTTTTTAGTATGTGGGCCCGGCATCGGGGTGATGTCGGCATAAAGACGGGGTCCGTCCCGGGTTTCGGGGGAAATAATACACAAACCAAATTAAACTTATGAAATTAAATATTACAACCCATCACAAAAATACAAATGAAGATAACATCCTTGCAAAAAACCTGCTACAACACAGATTCAGCATGGAATGGACTACTGTCACCCACAAAAATAAGTGTCTTACACTGCAAATTCTTCAAGACCTCTGTAAGGTCATGCCTCCTGCAAATAAACTTTCAATTAAGTTCATCGGATGCAGAAAGAAAACTATGCAATTTTATCACATTTGGAAAGGCATGCAAGACTTCAAATCATTTCTACTAACTTGCAGCTCTCTCTTTGTTTCTAATGCACTCAATTATTGAAGCAGAATTACAGGTAATATTTTCAATATGAATTACTCTAGTACTAGTTAGGTGCTGATCATATAAAGTATGTCAATTTCATGTTGCACTGCAAATTTATCCTTTGTTCTTATTTCATAAATTTGACTTTGGTGAACTATAAACTAAGGGATACAGTTAGAATACAAATTGGCTCTCAAAACTTACCTAAAATGATATAATCACCTACAGCAGCTCTCAAAAACCCCTAAAAATTCCAATATACAATCCAAAACCTACAACTCTCACATATGCAAAACCAAAACTTAAGAACCCCATACAATTGAAAACCCAATACAAAATTAAAATTGACAGAAAAAACGCAAAACTAACAGAACAAAATTGACGAAAACCCAAAACTTACATAACAAAATTGACAATTTTTTTAAATTACCGTTTTCTATGAAATGTCTCTGGTGCTGTCGAGCCAGAGAATGATTATGGTTCCTCTTCTTCATCATCCTCCATATACATGAACATTACCTCAGCATAGGTTGTTCTTCCCTTGCTCTCCAACAAGTCACAAACTGAAAAGGAAAACAAGATCTATATGTTCACTAACCCCACCTTGAGAGATGATACTCATTAACAACAGGTTTAATTTCACAAACACATGCACAAACTATATTAGATTAGTGAGCAAATCACAGATAGCCATGCAAGTCTATCTATAACCACACAAAAAATGTCAGAACCAATATCTCATTAACATCAAACATATTTCAGAACCAAGCAAACAAATTTTCCATGTTCTATTTGTTGCGTCGATTCAGCTGCACCAAAATAGATTCAGCTGCATCCTCAACTTGTGATACTCGCAAGTGCACGAGCCGTTGGTAGTTTAGCATATGTAAGAAAGAAAAGAAATGAAAAAAAAGAAAGAAAATAAATCAAAAAAGAAAGAAAGAAAAGAAATTAACTCAAGCGAATAAGTTCCCAAGTTCAATTTAGATTAACGGATTGATTCTAGCTAAAGTATGATTAAGCCATGGTGTCTGGTCCTAACCTTGTGTTCCTAATTCCCTAACTTGATCATTTGTTGTCTAACCTAAATTAAGCATTAGGAACCCATTAAGCATAGAAGAACATTTTAAACAACCAAGCATGTATCTAATCCCTGTTGTCGAATGTCCATACATACTCTTCCTATTCATAGTTCAATTCGAATTAAAGCATGATGTCTACTCTTAATTCAAACCAAGATAGCTAACATGCAAGCCTTAATGGTGATCAATCATTCAAACTAGCATATTAACTTATAAGCATAATGAATAAGAACAAAAACCATAATTGCAACTTGGAAACTACTCAAACTTGAATTGCTAAATAAAAGAATTTACATTACAATGGAAAGTTAAGAAGAACTCATAAACATTTAGCAAAAAGATTTTATTACAACAATTGAGAACTAGAAAGGAAAACTAAGAGAATTTGAGGGAGAGAAGGGATGGGAGCTCTAGAGAAATGTTTGAGAGCTCCCCCCCTTGGGGTGTGTTTACAAGCTTGGGAAACCTCACTATTTATAGGCCTAAGGGAAGTTGAAAATTTGAATTAAGTATTGATTCTACCTACCACACTCACTTCACCAACTTCACCTAACACACCATTACATTTGAAAACAATTTTTCTTTCTTTAAACTTAGTGTTGCAACTCCCACTTCAATTATAAGAATTGAATATGCTTCACCTAACCTTCCCACAATCAACAATACATCATGCATGACATTGCAGTCAGATTGTGGGCAGGTTTTGGGCTTGGTATTTGCTCCGAAAAAATCTGGAAAAATATGGATCTTCAAGCCCTTTGTCTTATCTTTCCAAGCATATGCAGCCCAACTCAAGAAAAAATCGGAAAGACCTTCAAATGTCATTTGTGGCCCAGTAACGCAGATGCTGCCGAATTTTGACCTTGAGCTACTAAATTATGTATAACTTCCTCTAGAAGACTCAGAATCATGAACCGTAAAATGCTACGGAAACTAGACTTCCGTATATTTCCAATGATGTATGGCTCATTATCTGGTTCTTCTTAAGCAAGTACAGGTTAATCCGTGAAATTGAATGATCTGCAGACACTGTTTTGAGCTAATTTCTCTCCAAAATACATTTAATGAGTCTCAAGCTTATTACACTGAAACAAACACAAAACTTATTAAAAGCACAAGTTTAACTCAAAAACATAACCAAATCATAAGTTAGAATGGTACAAAAAGATATGTAATTATGCACTGATCACTATTCATTCTTGCACCAAACAACAAACTGGAATTAACTTTATATTTTTTTATTAACAATATTCCAACTCTTTTCCTCAGATTGAAGAAAACCCCTCAAATTATGCAAAAGGACTATGACCAGATGCAAAATCTCCTAATCAAATGAAGAATATAACACATATCAAGATTAAAAAATAATAATTAAAAAATTCTCAGTTTTGTCAGATCTTTTTCCAGCATCTTTTTTATCAGCTAAAAATCATCTCTTTATCAAATAAAATCATCTCTCCTCTCTCTCTCTCTCTTATTTTATTTTATTTTTATCAGAACCCTTTTTCTATTATTTAAATTTTACAAGAAGATAATTACAAGAGAGAAATAAATTGTAGTTAGCCAAAAACAAATTGTAATTTGAAACAAAAGCAAAAAAAAAATTGATGGAATAACTTTCAAATTCAATAAAACACAAACTGAAGAACAACACTCAGAAGAAGAAAAAGAAGAAGACATCCCTAAAAACAACACAACTGTTGGTGGAATGATTCCATGAGTTGTGCCATTTGCAGTATTGTCTTCCTTTGAGCTCTTCCGGCTTAGGTATTCTGTGGGGTACCTCTTGGCTTTCTGAAATAGCATTTCATCAAACAAAGCATCCACTTTTGTCAGATCGAAGGAGTAGACCTTATTTTGAATTGGCTTGTTTGGGACAAAACCTCCTGTGAATGGTGGCGGTTTCTGGTCTTTTGGTGGCTTAGTAAGAGTCTTGCAGCTAATGGGATGTTTTAATTTTGCCATTTCTGCCACTGCAACCTTCCTTTCTTCTAGACCTTCTGCATCCTCTTCTGACTCTGCCTCAATCAGATGGATTGAAGAAGAAGGAGACCTGTAGTATGTGCCTTTGGGAGAGTTCCTCTTCTGCTGTTCTTCCCTAAGCAGCTCCTCGTATTTGGATGCTTTGTCTGCCAGTTCTGCCAGGTCTCCAAACAACATTCCATCAAATCTTTTTCTCAAAGAGATTTTGAGAGCAGCTTGGGCCATTTGGATGAAGTGCCTTTCTTCCATAGGGATCTGGCATTTCATTTTCAGTTTCCTGAACCTGGTTATGAAATCCTGTGCAGGTTCATCTTCATTCTGTTTGAGGGCAGCTAGATCACTAATGGTGACTTCTGGCTGGATTCTGTAATAATAATCATGGAAAACATTTTCCATTTGCTCCCAAGTTTGGACAGAGTTGGCTAGCAAGCTGGTATACCAAGTGAAGGCTTGTCCAGAGAGAGAATTCCCAAAAAGCCTTAACTTTAACAGAGGGTTATTCTCTATGGCTATGCACTGGACAGAAAATCTGCCTATATGCTCCACTGATGAAGCATGGGGGTCTTCTCCATTAAAAAAGGCAAAGTTTGGAACCTTGAAACCTAGTGGGAGAGGTATTTGATCAATATAAGCCGGATACGGCTTTCTATAGGTGGGCCTCTCCCCTCTTCTAGCATCAGGTTCCATCATATCCCTAATCATTCTCTGTAATGCCCCCATGTCATTGACAGGGTGAAGATTTAGTCCATGTTCTGGCTGGAAATGATCGATTCTGGGCTCTCTCCTGGGCAGGACTTCTTCCCTGTGTTCTTCTGGTTCCGGCTGATCTCTCCAATCTGCCCTTAACCTGTTTCTGTCATTGTTGGCAAAAAGGTTGTTCATCCCTCTGCCTCTTCTTCCTCTTGCTGGCGGGGGAAATGGATTAGGATCCATTCGTTTAGGTCTGTAGGGTAACACTGCAAGTGGCTCTGGCAGAAGTGCCAGAGGCTGATTAATCGGGGCCACAGGTCGTGGAATAGGCTGAGGTTCTGGCTAGTTCTGCTGGGCCTAAGCTAGTACAGGAACTTCTGGCCGGGCTGGGGTTTCATATTCTTGGACAGGGAGAACTTCCCTTCTCTGTCCAGCCTGGATTTCCCCATGCTCTGGTACCCCAGCTATCTGTGCTATGAGAGGATTCTCCTGATATGGCCATACTAATCCTGGTGGAGGGCCATAAGGGAGGTCTAGCTGCTGGACTACAACACCTGGATTTGGAATCCTAGCTGCAGCAGCCTCACGGTCCTTCATGAACTGCCTATTGACTTGCCATTGCATCATGGCTGTCATGTTATCTATAATGACCTGGCTCCTCTGTGATGTGGCTTCCTGCCGAAACACGGCCTCCTGTATTTGGTTTAATCTTTTGGAAACAGTTCTAGAACGCCTGCTTCCTGTACTGCCATGTGCTGAGTGTCTGGCATCACTCTCTTCTGATTCCAGACCTTCCCTGATGACTGCTTCATTCCTTTCCATGGCGTAGTACGGGTTCTGGCTAGAGCTTCCAATATACATAAACTTTGAACAGAATTCTGTCAAAGTATATTTTACTGAGAAGTCCCACTGGGCGTGCCAAATTGTTTGCCCGTTTTGGTGCTTCCTCCTGAGATGGAGAGGGCAAAGTTCCCCATTAGCTCGGAGACCATGGACTGGTCAACGAGCCAACTTTCTTTGGTGTGCGAGCGTGCCACTGCTAGCAATGAAAATTCTAACAGACTTTGAAAGTAGATAACTTGCGCCCCAAGTTACTGATTTCTGATCAAAGCGATTGTGAATTTGGGTGAGGACTTCATAATTTATCTTAGTAAAAATTGGTAATTCTGACCAGAATTGGATGTTGATCCAGTAGTCTGTTTTAGGCAGAACTGCCTCTTACAGGATTCAAAAGGGTAGAAATCAACTGTAGAAAGGTAAAAGGAAAGCTAAAAAATTCCATTTATGCCGAGATAAAATCTGCTGATCCGGGCTGGACTGAGCATCTCTGTGCTGGACTGGACTGTGAGCAACTTCGATAGCTGAGCTCCAGCTGTAAATCGATACCAAAGTTGATTTTGGCAAAGCTTTAATCTATTTCGAGCCCTGAAAGGCTTTTTGGATAGGCAGAACTGCGACTTCTTTCGTCTGAAAGGGGCAGAAGTGGCTGGACTTGGGGCTTTGAGCTGGAACTGCACTGTGGCACCTGTTCTGCTTGGCCAGAGCTCTCCCTAAATTTGTTGAGGTTTTCATATTTGTGAAAACTCAAGCTCTGCTTGTCTTGGCTCTGCTGAACCAAATTTGTAACAAGAGTTGTTTTGGAATGATTTCTTTCTAAGACTGAACTTAGGAACTTCTGATTTATAGCTGGTATTTTTGTGGCTCGAGTGAGCTGCTTGATTGCTCCAATTTGGAGATTCTCAGTGATCAAGTGATCATTTTGAGTTTTTTGCCCTTGGCTGTTTTGTTGATTGTTGGTTGTTTGATTGGTTGATTGGGCGTCCTTGATGAGTTCGCCCCCTCTTCATATTTATAGGAAACATTTGAACGAGAGTGGGTGGCATGTTATTGCCAGATCAATTCGGGCCGATGAGCACTCAGAAAACCATCATTCTTCATCATTCCATTTCCCTGCTTTTTTTTCCTATGGCCTACGCATTTTGAGGAGAAACATTATCTCTGAATATACAATTCTCTGGTGGTACCTAGTGGCAAGGTTTTTTCAGAAATGCCTTCCCTTTCTTCACGTACGTATGTCCCTGTTATCTTTTGGTTGAATTTGCTGACTTTTCAAAAGGGGTTGCACATGGGTTGTCATCATTTTATTTTGTTACCTTTGATTTATATAAACCAAAAGTTGGTTTTCCTGAAGCCCAAGTCTTTTTCTGTTTGAAGCCTAAGTCTTTTGGACCATCCTGGATTTGGGCTTCTTTGGATTTTGGGCTTTTGGGTCCGAAATCTCCTGGGCCTGATTTCTGTCTTCTCTTCCCGGGCCTTGAACGATGGGCTTAGTGTTTCTTGGCCCAATTTTTCCGAGAATTTGCTGGTGGCTGCCCCATTTCGTCATGGGCTTTCGTTTACTGGGCTGGGTGTGTCAATTTAGGCCCAAACAGTTTCTTAATACTCAAACACCATAACAGGATTGAAATACTGTAACAATCTTGTAAGTAGAATTCCATAATACGCAGCAACACTAAACTCAAACAAAAGCACAAGGGACATAGGATATGTTGACGGAGTAAAAAACCTCAAGATTGGGAAGAAAAAAAACCTCAATATGAACACTCAGAAAATATTCTCTCGTCCTTTTCTTTTCAAAGTCGCAAAGAACAAAACAGCTGAAGTTCCTTTCTTATTTTGCACGCTTAAATCTAGGCCAGAGACCAAAAAGGCTTTTAGCAAAAATGGTCTTTTTCACAAATATATTCTTTCATTAAAACAAATAAAGCCACTTAACTAAATTCCCAACTGAAAACACATAATAACCTTTTTATCAACACAAAGCCGCGAACAAATAAGCACCAACTAAAGAGTATAAACTCATCGTTAAAAACTCACTGATGTTTGGCACTAGATTATGTAAGACTGAAACCACATATTAGTCCTATAAATTTGACAACCACTTTTTTTGGTTTCCCAGGGTATCCCCGCGCGACTACGGAGACTAAATCCCTCGAGGTACGGTCAGGCGCAAGCGGGGACCTCTCCCAACAGAGTCTGCTCTATTTGCAAGTGCCTGGGATCGAACCCAGGACCTCTTGTTTAAAGGATCCAAGCCCTTTCCACTTGGACCAACTCATGTTGGTCAATTTGACAACCACTTTTGATGAACTTCCAAATATGCAAATATGAATGCATGGATGCAAAACATACATTGGCATTGTCTCAGAGCCACACTGATCTAGGATAGTAGAACGTCACTTAAAAACTATGGGTTACACTCAAAGACCTACTCTATATTTTTGTAACAGGAAATTGCCAATATACAAAAATTGGTCCTAACAAATATGCTTGTTTGAATTAAATATGTGTTCTGGTTAAATACGAGTATATAACTTTAAGACTATATTTTTTTTATAAATATGCTTATTTGAATATAACAAGCATATGTATGTTTGTTATATCAAAACCTTGTATATGTGAAGAAATGAAACATTGTTAGATAAATTGAGATATAAAAGTTTGGAATTTATTTTGATGTTTTCAGCATTGCTCTGATCAACAACGCATGTAACCTCTATAAAATGGTATGATCATATATTTGAAACTAGATGTTGACTAGATATGCAACTTTGTATCCCAAGTCAGATAGAGGGTTCTTGGCATAATGGCTAGAGAGAAGTTTAGAGGGAGAAACGGAGATGATTATATTTCTGGTGGACAAGGGAGTGGTTGCCATCCCATATCGTTTTTATCAAGTGGTGGTGATCCCACATCGGTTTCTTAGAAAACCTCATCTGTTTTCTTCTCTATAAAAGCTTCATCCCTGTGTAGTCAGCGCTTGAAAGTTAGACCTCATCTTGTTTTTGGGCTGTACAAATCTTTGTCTATTTGGGCTTTCTAAATGCCCAGCTGGACCTGGAGTCTTTCAAATTTTAACGACTTAAAGTCCATAACAATTAACTAGTATTAATCATTTCTGAATTTCGAGATTATTAAAGCCCGAGACTTCCGAAATTATTACCCAACTTTCCGAAATTAATAACTTTCGGAATTTCCGAAATTACCGAAATTGCCGAAAATTCTATTGCGGAATAGGAAATGTTTTTTTGGGTCAGATAATAACAATTGGGTTCTTGCCCTACCTCACTTCGATCTTTAAAGCTTCGATTTTGCATTCAAATCAAACCCAGTCTCCTCCTTCGCGGACACACCAGAATCGGCCTGAACCGCTTTGTATACAGACTCAACCAAGAACATCAGACCCATTTGGGTTTGCAGAAGCTGTAGCCATCACGCTCTCTGTCGTTCTTCTTCTGCTGTAACTGTATGTTTTCTGCCACCTTCTTCTATTCTTTCTTCTTCTTCTGCAACCCTAATTTATCTGTCACTCTTTTATTCTCTTTAATTCAGGGGTCTAATTTGGTATTGTTTTAATGAGTTTGTGAATTGCAGTTCTTCTGCCCTTAAAATTAGCTCAAATGATAATCTACTCACAAAATATGGCCTGATTGGATAAATGTTTCTTTGTTAAATTTTATACTTCAAGTTCTCCATGTATATTTATGCACGTATGTCATAATATTTTTGGTATTAGGGAATTGGGTTTTCTTTGGTTTTACTGTTTTGCATTTGGCAGTTGGGTTTGCTTTTGTTCAATTCAATGATTCCTTAGAATTTTGTTGTTCTATAGGAACTTTAACCATGGAAGAAGAAGATGACTATTCTGAGTATGTACCCGTGGCGAAACGGAGAGCTATGGAAGCTCAGAAGATTCTTCTGCGCAAGGGAAAGTCTTCCGGGCTTGAGAGGATTTGGAGAAATCAAAGCTTGCTGAAGCCAAACCTAGTCTCCTTGTTAAAGCATCACAGTTGAAGCGTGAAGCTCCTGAGATTACTCCAGCCGAGCAGATGGTGCAACAAGAGAAAGAAATGATTGAGAACTTATCGGATCGCAAAACGCTTATGTCAGTTCGTGAATTAGCAAAGGGAATCACTTATACAGACCCTATACCAACAGGTTGGAAATCCCCATTGCATATAAGAAGGATGCCAAGCAAGCAATGTGATTTGGTCCGAAAGCAATGGCATATCATAGTTAGTGGTGAAGATGTTCCACCACCTATTAAGAATTTCAAGGATATGAGATTTCCTGAACCGATTCTGAAGATGTTGAAAACCAAGGGGATTGTCCAACCGACCCCATTCAGGTGCAAGGTCTTCCTGTGATTTTATCAGGGAGGGATATGATTGGTATCGCATTTACAGGTTCAGGAAAGACATTGGTTTTTGTGTTGCCGTTGATTATGGTGGCATTGCAAGAGGAGATTATGATGCCAATTGTTCCAGGTGAAGGGCCTTTTGGATTGATTATTTGCCCATCAAGGGAGCTCGCAAGGCAGACTTATGAAGTGGTGGAAGAGTTTCTGTTCCTTTGAGAGAGGCTGGATATCCAGAGATAAGACCTTTGCTCTGTATTGGTGGAGTGGATATGCGGTCACAGTTGGAGATTGTGAAGAAAGGCGTTCATATAGTTGTTGCTACTCCTGGAAGGTTGAAGGATATGCTTGCAAAGAAAAAAATGAATCTCAATAATTGCAGGTAAGGATTGTCATTTTACAACTCTATTTCACATGTCCTTTCCATTGATGGGCTTGTTTGATATGATGGATTTCTTTTCTCCCTTTCTTGGCGATCTTCTATCTGCAACTTTATTGATGTTCTGTATAATTTCAATTATAATGATATTAAACGCCACTGATTTCTTTTGCAGATATCTGACTTTGGATGAGGCAGACAGATTGGTAGATTTGGGCTTTGAGGATGACATAAGAGAAGTGTTTGACCACTTTAAAGTCAACGACAAACTCTGTTATTTTCAGCCACCATGCCCACAAAAATTCAGAACTTTGCTAAAAGTGCTTTGGTAAAACCTGTCACTGTAAATGTGGGAAGAGCTGGAGCAGCAAATCTTGATGTGATTCAGGAGGTTGAGTATGTGAAGCAAGAGGCCAAGATTGTTTACCTTCTTGAATGTCTACAAAAGACCCCACCTCCAGTTCTAATATTTTGTGAAAACAAAGCTGATGTGGATGACATTCATGAATATCTTCTGTTAAAAGGAGTGGAAGCAGTGGCCATTCATGGAGGGAAGGATCAGGAAGAGAGAGAGTATGCCATTTCTTCCTTCAAGGCAGGGAAGAAAGATGTCTTGGTTGCCACTGATGTTGCCTCCAAGGGTTTGGATTTTCCTGATATTCAACATGTCATAAATTATGATATGCCACCAGAAATTGAAAACTATGTTCACAGGATTGGACGAACTGGAAGATGTGGCAAGACTGGAATAGCAACGACATTTATAAACAAGAATCAAACTGAGACAACTCTTCTTGATTTGAAGCATCTCTTGCAAGAGGCAAAACAAGGATTCCACCTGTTTTGGCTGAGCTTAATGATCCAATGGAAGATGTGGATGCAATTACCGATGCAAGCGGAGTTAAGGGTTGCGCTTATTGTGGTGGGCTTGGTCATCGTATCCGTGATTGCCCCAAACTAGAGCATCAGAAAAGCATGGCAATTGCTAGCTCTAGAAGGGATTATTTTGGATCTGGTGGTTACAGAGGGGAAATATGATAGTTTCACTTACACCTCTCTGACTGTTCACTTTACAAGTTGAAAAGGTGAAAAATTTGATCTTTGTACTCTTTTTGTTTATTAATGCATGTACTTTAGCTTTTCCTTAAACACGAGCCTAAGTTGAATTTGTTAGTGTAATTGGATGACCATTTTCTGCTGTATCTCAAGTGGCTGTAAACATTCTGATAGACGTGTACATGCATGTTTTTGCCTTGAATATGGGAAAAGAGTATCTTTGAACATATTTTGCATTTCTTTGATCCTCTTCTTTAAAATAGGAGTTAATGTGAAACAAGTTTTTCTTTTTAAACAAAATCCTGTTTAATATAGAGCTGCGCTGCTGGAACTTCACAAATCCAAAGCCCCAGGCAGACTGTAAATATTAAGTAATAAACTGAAGTTTCATGTCCATGAAGGATGGTAAATATCAAGTGATATGATATCACAGTGATATTCTGAGCAAAGAAAAGAACAGAACATGGTTGGCTACATATACTCTCTGAGATTACATTTTGATGGAGATGGATTCATCTATCTAAATAGTGTATGCATTACATCAGCAGTGCCAAGCATTAGCTCTAAGATTTCTGGTGACAAGAGATGGATTTGGATCTTGGTGCAAGATATCTGACAAACTAGTTCCCATTCTCTCGTCCTGTTCATCCATCAAAACCTGTCAGCCAAAAATCATGAAAATTATGTTACAAACTTACAATTAAAACCCATAATTCATATGCTTTCAGGATATAGCAAAGGTACTAGGGTTTAAATTACCAAAGTGAACAGCATAATTACCTGTGAAGAGTTGACACTTGTATTTCCATCAGTAGACTTGAATTCTCTTGCTACAAGATAGCTGGGGTCAATTTCTAGCATCTGAAACTGCTGATATATCTCATTCATCAACTTCTTTCTCTCTTGTGCACTCTCAAATAACTCTTGCTTCATAGTTTCAGTTTCTTCTTCAAGAATCCTCAACCGCTCATTTAGTTCTTCAACTTCACTGTTGCACACTACAGCTTTACTTGTTGAACAACCAAGAAGCAGCGGTTTTGTCACTGCCTTTTCAGCACCCCAAGTCCTTGAATCCTGCAATGGTTTTTTCCCACTTGACCTGGCCTCCAAATTGTACCGATATGATTCTCTTTCCTTTTCGATCCTTTGGCGCTCCGGCATGGAACCATTGTTAACTCTTTGATCACTAGTGCTTGCACACTTACATGTCGAAAGCTTCTTGATTGATGAACATAATTCGAACTCAGTCTTGACAGTTTCCATTCCAATATTTATTCGTGTATATATATATATGTGTGTGTGTGTGTGTGTGTGTGTGTGTGTGTGTGTGTAGAGACACACACAGAATACTAAGGACTTTCCTTGGAACTTAGCAATTTGGCCGTGAACTTAATTATATGTGTGCGGCTTCCGAGGGGCCATTTAAAGAAGAGCTTTAGTACTCTTGAACAAAATTTGGGCATGTGCCAGACAGAGTTGGTTAGAGAAAATGTGGAAGTGAATGATGATTGCCTCCGTATACTTTGCTTCACTTCTAAGAATGCTGGTGTTCGGAGTGTTATCTGTTATGGCCTATGGATGCGTATTGCAGACTTGCAGTCTTGCAGTAGTGACAGACAGAACTGAGATTTAAGGATTAGCTTCTTCTAAGAGAGAGAGAGAGAGAGAGAGAGAGAGAGAGAGGAAATTGCTTAGCACTTGCTGAATGAATAGTGTCTTTTCTCTAAATTTGCCTCCATTCTTATTGGGAGGCAATATCAGCAGCAATCCAAGCGTAAGTTATAAGTCAGGCCTTCCCTTCAGAAACTGATAATTAAGCAATCGTCAGCTTTAACTTTGGCTCCGTTAGATATAGTAGGCAGATTTTGGCTCCATTCTACCAGTACCAGAGGCTTTTGGCTTATGCTGAAATTTTAGTGACCAATTGAACCAAATCTTCAGATAATATTACTATCAAGTCCTTCATCACCTTCCTGATGACAAACAAAAAACAGACCTTGTTACTAGTCCTTTTTTCCTATTCACCCAATATCTCTTCTTTTCTTTGTTTGTTTTTATAAGAATTCACCTGATATCATCGTTCACTAATCACTGTTCATCATATGATACGTCGCCAGCCCAGCCCGTTTGACAACTCTATTCACTATGCATCATCTAACATGTCTAAATTTAATGAATCACCCTTTGCTACCGACACATATATATATAATATACGTATAATATTCCGAGATAAAACGTGCGCACAAATACGTATAATGTTCTCATTTGAACCTCCTGTGCATTGAACAAGTGTCATAGTGGATGAGACACCGATAAAAGATACAAAATCATTTACAAGGAACCTGGAGAAGGCTATTAAAAAAAGAAAAGGAAAACAAAAAAAGAACCTGTAGAATAGAGGCTTCACATTTTATTGTACTAAATACACAGGTTGCTTACTCTATATTTTTATTGAACTTGATGAAGATTTAAAAAAGACGAAAAAAAGGCATTGATACAGCTGTCTGCTTCGAGTTTCATCTCATTTGTGCAGTAGGAATGTAGATGTTGTTTACCCTTCACTTCAGACTTTTCATCTTGAATTGATGATGGAGGGGAAAAAAGGGAAAGAGAATAAGAGAACCAAAGCATCTTAACTTAATCAATTGGCACTTCAACCTCCATTTTTACGCCATAACTGCCAAGAACCTGTATCACATACAAAACCGTAATGAAATATGTAAAATGCCTAATAGAAATTCAGAAGTTAATACAACCATGCTAGGTATTTACATTAAATGTCACAGGAGCCATCTGAACTTTAAATTCGCTGATAAGAGAAAATGAAACACTGCCATAAACAAATGCCGGCTCTTATAGATTTGCAAGTTCAGTTTCCAAGTGTACAACAAGGTAAAAGTACATAATGCATCTCTATGCCTAAAATTCCTATTAACTTCTGGTGAGATAATTGCTTGCACTAACTGAACCTAAATATTCGATGACTGAAAAGGTTATTTAACTTTATAACATATGCTTCTGTAATATGGTCAGTCCAAAAAAATTAAATTTATGTGATATGATACATCCTCACTCGTTAGCAACAGGCTGACTGTCTGAGCAACCGTAATGCAATATTCTTGAAACTACTTTAGGAGGATAGGTCATGGAGCAAAACACAAAGAACTGCACTTGCTTTTTGAGTACAGACTGCTCACTAAGGGAGACATTTGGACCTTCTAAATTGCATGCATCATTGGGTTGTTAAGATGGATAAAGCAATGATGTATACTTCATTTTCCCTTTTTCCTTCCAAGTAGTGCAGTTTTTAGTTGGACTAAAGACTACAGCAATTAATTCTTAATGCAACCAGAGAATGCTGAAACATTTCAAAAGCCTTTCAAACTCTTCAAGGGATAGAAATGCTCAACTTTGATCTCTGGTGAACACCCAAAGATTAATACCTTAATATAGATAAGCATCAATTATCACATATATTTGGGCATAAAATCAGCCATAGTAAGATTTTGTAGCTGGAGAAGTTGTCTAGGAGTTGTTCTCGTGCCACTTGTGCTTACAAAGGTATTTCATCCTTAGTGTTTGAAAATAAAAATGATAAAAATAATGGCTATATCATGTCAGCCCTCATTTAAAGCCTAAAAAGTTCTGAGCAAGATATAAGCAAGTGTACCCATGGTCCACCCCGTTCTCTATATGGTAATGGTGGTCACAAGAAATATATGATAGTAAAACATAAAATACCTTAACGAAGTCATCTAACGTCAAATAAGATTCCCTTGTATATCCTGCTTCTTGCAAGACTTGAGTCAACACTTTCTGCAAATGAAAGACCAATATGAACATAGGATACAACACAATTCAAAATTTGCTCCTTGACTACAAAAAACATATCAGTGTGATAAGCATGTCAGGAATTGTAGATAACTAGGCTGAGAATAACTTATCCTAGTCAGGAACTACCAAAAACATGAATTAAAGAAATTAAAGATGCCAGGACCAGGACCTACACCCAGACCCACATATGTAACCAAACATGCATGCCTGATCATAGGTCAGATATGGAGCAACAATGCTCAAATTTATCCGAAATAACTAGTCTAAAAACATTAGAAGGGTTGGCTGAAGAAATTAGGAAAGCAGATTCAAAATTTGCAATGACACCAAATATCACTCTATGCAGCCAAAGTAACAAGGATAAGAACTTTCAGTTTCTGCATCAGACTAAGGTATTGATAACTTGATGATACTCACTGCACAGCTCATGAGTCACCAATTGATAGTTTGAGTACAAAACTCAACATACACCAATTAGGTGAGAATCGATCAAAACCATTAACTCTTCTCTTGCAATGTTATGACTGAATGATCAAAGAAAGCGAGAAAATGGATAAAACCTTGATATTACCTCTCTTTGCTCGTCAGACATAAAGGAACCAGACAAATCACGCAGCACTTCTAATATATCATTGAAAGACACCTTCCCATTACAGTCTGAGTCATATACCTTGAAAATAACTGAAAAAGAGATCATGTTATGTTAACTCAACACACAAACATGCTAGAAGATTTACCTTAATTGTCATGAATACTAGAAGAATATAAGCAAATATCAAGAATGGCAGTAGAAGCAGTAACAAGTTAGTTGCAAAAGGAAAATAAACAATGATTATAATAACAATATTTAAAAACTTTACCAGCTAACAGTGGTAATGCCTGTATGGCTTCAAAACCACCCACCCAAACTACGTAATCTCATTTACTGGTACCAGTTTTCCTGTTTAGGTTTAGCCGTTTATTTATTCTCCTTGATAGAGCTTGTTTCAGAGAAACAAGCAAAGATTACTTATCTACTGCATCCATGAGCGTTAGAATAACTATTTGCAAGTATTCTGTAGAAAATCATACCAACACCTATTTTTTACACACTTTTGTCATCCCTTCAAGAACGAAATGTGTTTACTTTTCTTCCACTTTCATGTATCACTCTCTTTTCAGTCCTGATTATTTGAAATGATAAAAGACTTATAGCAAGGGTGAAATTTGATTCATATGCCATAATAAAATTCCAATGTAAAGTGACAATAAAGACTGGACCAGAATAAGCAATAACATATACGGAGTTCTTTGACTCTGTTTCAACAACTGCAGAGTTATTTTACTTCCTGCTTGTATTCTAAGTGGACTCCTTGTACACAGGGATGCAATTTTTGTCAGTATTAATAAAATTTTGTTCCTTCTCAGAAAAGAAAAAAAGTAGAGTTCTTTTGGCAGAATATAAAAACGAAAATTTACAGAGTTGCACCCATTTGAACAGATAACATCAATAATCCACACAGAATATGCTATCCACTAGCTTTACCCATTCCTTAGAACATGAAATAACTCATCTGGAACATATTATATGAGTTCAACTCAAAATAAGCCAAATACATTTCACAATCGTAAACGAATCAGCTCACTATAAAATACTAAGCTTAGTGGGACCAAATAACTTACGTTCACTTTTCTGCTGCATACTAGCTCTAGCACTAAATGCAGACAAGAAGGCCACAAAGTCCTTAAAATTCAAACCATCCACCATCTTAAGCAACCTCTGAGGAGAACATAGCAGAGCCATAAGTCAGAAACTCACACCATGCATTACCAATGATACAGAGAGCGTGGATTGAACATATAAACTCATCCTAGCAGTGGGCTACCTGAGAGAGTGGATTCATTGCAAACTCGGGGACCGACAAGAATTCATCAGCTGAGATAAAACCCTTTGCATTCCGATCAAGTTGACAAAATCTTTGATATAAGGATACAATTTCTTGCTGAGAAACTGATTTTCAAAACAAAACCAGATCAACTAAGTATTAGCATTGATAACAACAATAGCAAATTGCAACGCGTGAAAGAGAGACAAAGAAAAAATAACAAAAACAAATACCCACATAAATCATTGCAGTGTTCCTGTACTTCTTCAATGTCATACTGAGTTAGCATGGATGAAGCACTCCCCATTGGTTCTCACTTCAAAGCTACAAAATTTGAACAAAGAACAAGAACCCATTCATCACTTACCCCTGTAAGTCAAAAGCCAGAAACCAATAAATAAATAAACACTAATTTTACACTTCAGAAGGTTTGGGTGCTGTGTTAGATTGCTTAGAAACGGTGGCAGGCAAAAGCAGGAAAAATTAAAACTTTACAAAATCTGAACTTCTCTTGTCGCTTACATAGTTAGTTTTATTCATTTCTTGGGAAGCAGTTCAATAGCGAAAACTTAAAAATCAAAATGGTCATTACCAGAATTCCTTCAATTCTTTTTCTCGGCAACCAAACAGAAAATGAGAATAAATAGGAAAATGAAAGAGAAGGGACCTGGAATTCTGAGCCAAAAATATGGCTGGAGGCTCAGATAAGATGATACGATTTGTTGGGAAAAATACAAGAGATGAGCTTTACTTTGTCAGCAACGATAACACTTGAAAATCAGACATTGTTTTTGTCTGAGGAAGTGACTCGGCGAGGAGGTTATTTTGCTGGCAAATTCCCGAAAGAGTTCGTGATCGAATGCTTGCCTATTGTATTAAATAATTTTTTAAAGGGTGGCACCTCATTATTTGCTATTTGCACCCTATATTAATTTTAAGGGATATTCATTGAAATGTCACCTGAATTTATACCTTAGTTTCAATTTGTCACCTAAAAAAAAAATTTAAGTGAAATGTCACCTGAATTTTTCAAAATCCATGATTTGTCACCTCACTTTAATATCATCCAATTTTCCAACTATTTTCAAGGGTATTTTAGTCTTTTTATTTTCAAGAGTATTTTAAAAATGGAAAAATCATTATAAAAAAATTATGAAAAGACCCTTGAAAATTATAAAAATTATATATCTTTTCACATTTAATCCTAGCCATTTTTACATTTAAGCTCTATTTTTTTAATAATAATTTTTTCCATTTTTAAAATATCCTTGAAAATGAAAAGACTAAAATACCCTTGAAAATAGATGGAAAATCAGATGATGTTAAACTCAGATGACAAATCATGGATTTTGAAAAATTCAAGTGACATTTCACTTAAATTATTTTTTCAGGTGACAAATTGAAATTAAGGTATAAGTTCAGGTGACATTTCAACAAATATCTCTAATTTTAAATATAAATAACTTATTTTATCATTATACATAAATACCGTTAAGGATAAAAAAATTAAAATTAAAATTAAAATTTCTTGTTACATCACACATATGTTCATGCAACCCTAATTAGAATTTTTTTTCTCAAACCATCATGTTCCTACAACCCTAATGAGGTTTATACACTTATATTGGTGAAAAAATATATTGTATTTATTCATGAAGGGTGAGATTAAAGTTAGAGAGGCTTCAAATGAGGTATGAGTTTATTTTTTGGCGTTTCTCAATTTTAGAATTTCATGATGGTCGCTAGTTGCGTTCAGCATACTAATACCGAATGCGATAGGTATATTCAGTGGGATGACACTGAAACATTGCACATATTTCGGTTGTGTTTGACCAGCTGTTAACTTAAGATGTGGTGGATGTCCACCATAACATGGACAATGTTCGCTGGTGTATTACCAAATTTTTACCTACAATTCAGTGGCAACAAACCGAAATATATTTATTTTTTCAGTAACTTATTGTCGATCACAAATTTAATACAAGTTATTTTGACCTTACTACCATTGAAGGAACAAAAACAAAAAGACGCCCCCAAAACAGATGACACATCATCCAATGTGATGGTCATCTCACCAAAAGGCATGTGAAACGTGTTCGTTTCTGGATGCCACCTCCTCGTTGAGGTTGTGAAACGTTGTTTATCAAGTTGAGATGATGAAGCATCAGTAGTACCTCTACAAGTCCTCTTCATATCTAAAAAAACAATATTAAGTAAAAACTCAGTAACGAATTTGATAAAGGGATATTCATTGAAATGTCATCTGAACTTATACCTTAGTTTCAATTTGTCACCTGATTTTGTTTTTTAAGAGAAATGTCACCTGAATTTTTCAAAATTCATGATTTGTCACCTGATTTTAACATCATCCAATTTTCCAACTATTTTCAAGGGTATTTTAGTCTTTTTATTTTCCAATGTATTTTAAAATTGGAAAAATCATTATTAAAAAAGTATGAAAAGACCCTTGAAAATTATAAAAATTATATATCTTTTCACATTTAACCCCCAACCATTTTTACATTTAAGCTTTATTTTTTTGATAATAATTTTTTCCATTTTTAAAATATCCTTGAAAATGAAAAGACTAAAATACCCTTGAAAATAGATGGAAAATTGGATAATGTTAAACTCAGGTGACAAATCATGGATTTTGAAAATTCCAGGTGACATTTCACTTAAATTTTTTTTTCAGGTGACATTTCAACAAATATCCCTTTGATAAATGATCATTGAAACAAGAAATGAATTCAATAGACTACCATTGAAAAATGGAAACAAATTTGGTGGACTACCACTAAAACAAGATAACGATTTCGGTGGGATTTACATAGGTAAGTTAAGGAACGGAGTTCATGAGGGCAATTTATGAAGAAAAATGGGGTGTAGTGAGTAATTTTAAATTTTACTAAAATTAGTGGGGTGCAAAGAGCAAATTTTAGGGTGCCAATAAAATCACCCCTTTTTAAAATGTCATTTTTGAAAGTTATGAGCTCATCATTTCACTCATTTTTATGACATTTAGCAAAACGGTTTTTTTTTTTTTTTTGGGATAAAGCACAACCATTTCTAAACAATCTTAAAATTCCTAAAAATATGACGGTGGGTAAATTTCTAAACAATCTACGTTTGTGTAAATTTCTAAACAATCTACATGTGTGTGAGTGAATTTTTCCCCTTCCACACCTCAACTTTGGCCCCAAAAAAAAACGTATGGTATTGTTCACCTGCTCCACAGGGAATGAGGAATTCCACTGTTAACCAACTTTTTGGACCTGCTTCACATCGTAATTCAATAATCTAAATGAATAAAAAAACGAGTATGTTCTTAGACGTACATTGTTGAGCAAGTGTGTTGAATCAAAAAACGAGTAGCTCAAGTAGTTAAGAGCATTTACTCATGCACTCAAGATGCTTTCTTTGATTCTACCACCCTCAATATCGCTTGTATATCAAAACTAGAGAGAAGGCAAAAGCGTGCAGGCATAGACTATGTGCTTGACATTGACACTACAGGCTCTCCTTGTTGCAAATCTCAAAGTTGTTTTCATGTATGACGATTTATCAAGGCCTCAAAGTTGTCTTCATGTATTAAGAGTTATCAAGGCCCCATATCTTTCCAATGTACAACAACTAAAGCTTTGGCAATTCAGTGATTATAAATGAAAGCAAAGATTCAAGTGGTTTGAGTTCTGGATATCATATAAAGTTGTGAAGCATAGCAGTTTGGAGAACAAATGCTTCAGTGCTCACAGTACTAAGGCATGCATTCGGCCATAAGAAAGATCTTCTGGGCAAGCCCATGAAAACACTTTAAAAACTGTATAGCTTAAACCACAGCATATTGAAAGATCAAAACATACAGAACTACATCACTGGCAGAACTTATATTGCCACCTCATTACAAAAAATGGTTGAGTATGTAACAACAATTCCAACGAGTCCCAAAGCAAAGGGAAGCCTGACAGCATCCGAGCTTTGCATTATTAGAGACAACATATACCATAATATTAGCATGCATCAAGATCCCGGCAAGGAGGAGGTTTGGGCTCACCGAGCAATGTAGTATTTCCTCCTTCTGGTCCACACTTAATGCGCTTAGGGTTTTGAGTGCCATGCTGTAAATTTGGAAATTATATTATACTATGTTGCAACAATATAGAATCATAGATAATCTAAACAAAAGACCTCAATTAGGATGAGGGATTAAAAAAGTTCTAGAATATAACAAAACCTGGGAAGAAAACCTAATAAATATCTACACCTAGTTTCCTTACCGGTGGCTTCTCGCCCTTTCTTAACTTCTCAACTATTTCCACAACTAGCTCTGGAGTAACATCTTCCTGAAATAGACAGAATATAAATATAAATTCCAAAAAAATTCAATCAGTATAGCATCCACGTAATAATGAATAGAAAAAGTCTTGACCCACGTAGTAATTGTATGTATATCCCTCCGATCCATTGGAGTAATCGGCGACCGTAATCATGGGAGCATTCACACAGCTTCCCTGTAGACAACCAATGACTTAAATCAGAACATGCATCACTCCTTCAAAATGAACAGCAAAAAAATTGACGAAGAAGAGTATGGAAAACAAAAATCAGTAAAAAGAGGGTCTCATGAAAATTAATTTATCCCTATTTAGGATCACAGGTGGTCAACCAAGGAATTATGTGAATAGCATGATAGTGAGGGAAACTAGTGAAATGCCACACCAACATTAACTCATAATTTCTCTTGGTATGAACCTTTTGTCTGTCAGAAACTGTAACTTAAGTTTTCAGGCACCTTACAAACTTTATCACCTGACGCTATATTAAAGTTTCATGGACCACCAGTAAACAACATATTAATTCTTTTTCTTACTGTTATTCTCATCTTCATTCCAGCATGAATCAAGCAAAATCAGTGCTAAAGACTAGTCAGAAGCTGAAGGTTTGGATCACTAAACCGTTGAAGAAAAGACTCACCATGCATTCCATTTCTCCAACTGAGAATAATCCATCCTTGGTTACTTCTGCACATGACCAATTCAAAGTTTATTTTCACATGCTCTTTTATCTACTAATACCTTAGAATGGCGTGCATTGAAAATTAGAAGAATTTTAAAACCATTTATAAGACTCACCATTGCGCTTCACTCCTAAGTGATTCAGTAAAGCTGCTTCAATGTCTCGTGAACCACGGATCATACATGGTGTTGTGCCACAAACCAAAAGGTGGTACTTGCCCACCTAAAACCAATCAGAGAAAAACACTTGGGTACTGGAATTTGCATAATGACAAAATGATACAACAATATTAAAATGTAAAATTTCTTACCTTCATCCGATTGAACATTGAATAAAATGTTGCAACTTCATATACACGTATAGGAGCAACTTCGATGACCTTCGCTACCTGGACCACCCATGAAACAATAAAATAACTAAAACTGTTCATGTAGCCTCTTTCATTCTCAATAACTGGAACTTCAAATCAGCACAACAATGAGCTTTTAACATGCTATGCTGTGGAAAAATATTATACTCAATGATCAAATTTCATTTCAAGTACAAAGTTTGGATATTACATATCTGTGATGCAAAATCGGGGTAGAACTTTGGTTAGACCAATCTGAATTTGGGCAAATCAAGTAAAGGATATTTTATAAATAGACCAAATACAAGATAGACACTAACCCACCACCACCCCCCACCCTAACTTCTCATGTCCACCCCTAATGCAGAAAGAGTGACACAACATAAAATGACGCTCACCATTGTGTCAACAAATCCCCACAATAGACCTTGTACAAATCGTCATACATGAAAACAACTTTGAGATTTGCAAAATGGCTCACAAATCCCCCCACCCTAATTTTCTGGTTATTGTTGACAGATTCTCTAAAAAGGCTCACTTTCTGCCTTGTTCCAAAGCTGCTGATGCTTCTTATGTGGCCAAGTTATTTTTTAAAGAGGTCGTTCATCTGCATGGGCTTCCTGTTTCTATTGTTTCAGACCGTGATGTCAAGTTCGTTAGTTATTTTTGGAAGACCTTGTGGAAGCTCTTTGGTACTTCTTTAAAGTTTTCGTCTGCATTTCACCCTCAAACAGATGGTCAAACAGAAGTGGTTAATCGTAGTCTTGGAGATTTATTACGATGTTTAGTCGGTGATAAGCAGGGTAATTGGGACCTCATTCTTCCTGTAGCAGAATTTGCTTATAATAATTCTGCCAACCGAACTACAGGTAAAAGTCCTTTTGAAATTGTTTATGGTGTGCTTGCCACGTTCACCCATTGATCTTGCTCCCCTTCCTATTGATGCCCGTCCTTCGGAATCTGCAACTACCTTTGCTAAGCACATTCGTCGCCTACATGAGGAGGTTCGTCAGAAAATTTCTCTAAGTACGAACACATACCAACTTGCTGCCAATACTCATCGTCGCGCTCAAGACTTCCAAGAAGGTGATTATGTTATGGTACGTGTTTGCCCTGAGCGATTTCCCAAACATTCTTTTAAGAAACTTCATGCTCGATCGATGGGTCCTTATCGTATCCTTCGCAAGTTGGGTGCCAATGCTTACTTGGTCGAACTTCCTTCTGATGTTCATATCAGTCCCATTTTCAATGTATCTGATTTGTTTCCATACCGGGGTACTTTTACTCCTCCTGTTGAGACTGAAATAACCCATGCTATTGTTCCTTCTGCTGCTCCTTGCGTGCCTGCTTCCCATGCTGCTCCTATGGATCAGATCTCACAAGTCTTAGATCACGAAGTGGTGGCTTCAGCCCTAGGGGGGTTTTCTCGTTTTTTGGTTCATTGGGTGGGACGTCCAGATACAGATGCTACTTGGATTACTGAAGATGAGTTTCGTCAGCTTGATCCTTCTCTTCTCCGTCAAGTTCAAGATGATTTGGTAACAGCTGAAGTTACTGATACTCGTCCTCCCATTATTCATACCTACAGTCGGCGCCGTCGTCATTAAACTTGCCGGAGTCAAGTTCTTTCGACCGGAGGAGAATGATGCAGGATGCATAGGACCTAAATTGTTTAGTTTCCTATATTCTTTAGTTTTCCAAATCCTAGTAGGATTTCTTTGTTTAGTTTCCTATTTTATTTGTTAGTTTCCTATATTCTTTAGTTTTTCAACTCCGAGTAGGATTTCTAAGTTTCCTATTTTATTAGGAATAGGATTTCTGTTTTAGCTAGGGATTTTAATCCTATTGTCTCTAGGTTTTAGTTTGCTATAAATACCCTTATGTAGTTCTTTAAAATTCAGACTTGAATATTGATTAAAACCTTCTCCTAAACTCTCTGATTTCTGCCTGCCTTCTATCTTTTCTTCCCTTCAGCTTCTCCTATTCTTTTCTGTCCTATTATTCTGAGTGTTTAAACTAACACACCCAGGGCTGTGCTACATCATAAAGAGCCTGGCAATTATAGACTAAAGGTAATACGGCAAACACAAAATCTAAATATCAGTGTCTAAACACATTCAACATGTTAAACAAACCAAAAGCAGGAAAGCTCATATGCTGGCTCTGCATCATATTCAGAGATATTCTAAATTAAAAAAATTTATGTCTAGAATTATCCAATGGACCTAGCAGAGAACAAAGATTGCTCAAGGAACAAGAACTTCAAATCTTTAACTCTTGCTGATTACTTCAGTACTGATTGCAACATTACTATTGTGCTGTTAAATTCTACAATTAACTATTTGAACCAGTGTGCCAATTCAGTCTTAGCACAATCACTCAGATCTCTGCTCCTTTTGAACAGAACACACTTGAATCTTTGTTTGATCTAACTATAATCCATATGATCCAAACTGGTTTTACAAATATTATATATACTTCTAAGCTAGATGAGATACGAGACCAACATATGATATTATCTCAAGCTCAAGCTAGGAGTAAAAACATATTATCGAAACTGGGTTTACAAATATTATTATCTGACAATAATTATATTATCTCAAACCAACATATGATATAATATTTATCATGTTTCTCTCACACACAGAAACCAGAATTGTATAGATGTGTTATAGAGATATGTGCAAAAATAAGTACAAGATATACATAATTTTAAACAACCACTCATGCCAACTTACTGCATTCATTGCTGAAACAGGGAGCCATCCTCCATGCTGCTGCTGTGCAAGATCCAACAGAGGAATCACTGCAGATTGCTTGTAGTTGGATGGATAATGAGACAGTATCTCTTTCGCCTACAAGTAAAAGGATGACACTTTTTAGAACTTCATTAATATGAAACAATCTTACATGTGCCAAGTAAGACAGCCTATATTCAAAAGCTCAATTCAAGAACTTCCACAGCAACATCATCATCATAAATATGAATCCATAAGAAAAAATGTGTAAAATGCGGCGCATAACTTGGGGGATTTAAACCCTATGGACGATACAGTTGGAATCGTTCAACACCGACTAGGCTCTAGTAATTTGGAAATTTGGAAAAAAAAATATTGGTTGAATTGAGGGGGCGAAGAAAACCTAAAAATGAGTACACATATTTGCTTAATTAGATACCTAAGCCTAAAGCAGACATTGGCAACCACATTTTTTAATTTTTTAATTTTCACAAATTATACATGTTTCGCCACATTTACTGCATTGCTTCGCCAATGAAGATTATGCTAATACAATAGAAAAAGGAAACCACAGAAAGGAAAAAAAAAAATCATACTTTTTATAACAAAAAAGTAAGAATTTTATGGATTACCTTCTGTTTGTTAGCTTCGTTGAACTCCCATGGTAAGTCTGGATTGTTATCCGGAGAATCAAGATGCTGCCCAATGTTTCAAATTCCATTCAATAATCCAATCCGTTCAATTAATACATATAATTTCAAAAGGGCAAATGTAATAATGAAGAAACGAGTAGAACTCACGTAGTTGAGGGCAGTGGAAAAGGATCGGGCAGGCTGCAGAAGAATCGAAAAAGCGAAAATTGTGAGATTATGGGAGTGATTGGGAGGTGAGAAAATGAGAAGGAAAATGGGAGAAAGTAACCTGGCTGAAAATCCGACGGATCTCGTGGAGCCGATTGGAAGCGAGGCGAGCCAGCATTTTGGAACAGCTCCGAACACAACTTGCTACTACAGAAGCTGAGCGAGAGAAGGAGAGAGCTTTGGGGCTTCCAATGAACCGGACTCACCTGAAGCTGATGAATGGGATGTCGTAGACGATTATGGACCGTCGGATTTTGTTTCGTTTGGTTGATCCAGTGCTTCGCGGCAGGAGTACTCGCTGGTTTGAAAGGTGTACCCAATTGGGTTGGGCCAATGTTGGTCAATTCAATGTATTCGGGTTTGGGCCGGCTGAGTAAGCTTGGGTTAGAAGGATTTCAACATAAAAGAAAGTTTAAATTAAGTACTTCTAATCGCAGTTATTGGATCGCATGAATTATACATAATAAAAAAATATTTAACCAACTAGCATATCTAATGGACGGCTCAACAGATGTGGGATAGACCAATTGGCTAAAGCACTGTACCACCTCTCTTGTCTCATCCTTATGGTTTCGGAAAATTTTGGAGATGTCAGACTATTTTAATTTGTCACTTTAAAAAAGTAGTGTTTTTAGGTGTAATTGTCCCTGAATTTGTATCCGATTCAAAAACTGCACCAGTCACTAAGTGTGAAGAACAAATACAGAAACTTCAATTAGCACTCAGTTCCTGGAGTTGGTTTCAGATTACTTACACTCAAAACTGCATACTTGCTCTTGCTTTTGTGCATGTATGTGCTCCGTCCCTGCATATCTGTATTAAAGGCTAAATTACTTTCCCAGTCTTTATAAGCAAAGATTGGAGCACATAGGAAACCAGTCTGAGTGATCAAAAGCCATGTAGCAAATGAGTAGAAAAAGAGGACATCAAGTTATCATATTAGGCAATGGGGCATGAAATGCCATGTTCTTTCCTAGACCCTGAAGCAGGCCAACCCCTTGATTGGTCTGATCACTTGTTTCTTGATGTCTATCCAGAAGATAGAAGACACCCCAAATTTTGGCCTGGAAGCCCAGCTTGCTTTAGGTGCTTGCACCTTTTCCTTTAATATTGTTGAAATGACGGAAGATTGTCAATAAATCTGAAATTATTGTCCCCAACAAGAATCTTTTTGGCATTTTTATAATTGTAATTAGCTGATTAATGCAACTATATTATGCCTAAAGCAAGAGTACTCAGCTCCTCTGTGTAACTTTCAACCCTTATTTCCCTGAGGCAGGTTTCACCTGCAACTGTGCAGGGATGTTTTGGAGGTATGAAGACATTTACGGAGCTCATATCTAAATCCTTGGAAAAATCTTTTAACTGAGATGAAAACTGCTTGTTGAATCAGGGCTATCTTAATTTTCTGATAAAGTTATTCATATCAACTTGAAAATTTGTTCCAATTATTGAAAAAACTAAGTACTTATGATGGCCTCCTTTCTCATATTTAGATTTAGGCATGTACAGATAAATGATATTTCTCATGCATTAATTTCATAAACTGTTGTCTATGATCCAAGCTGATAATGACAAACGGAATTTTCGACGAACTCAGAGAGGGAGAGAGTTTTTTGTGGCCATGTTCTATACATCTGAACCCCAAAACGATAGTGAACCCAAAGAAGGCTTGGTCAGCAAGGAAAGACCAAAGTATTCAAAATTGTGCAGGATTATGCAGATCACACTGGGAATACTACCAGGGGGGAATAAGAGCACTTCACGTGACAAAATTTTAGAATTCTACCATCTCATCGTTGGTTTCTCATGGCTTCTAATAACAGACCAGACCAAACTGATATGTCGCATGTAATCTCACTTGTTCTGCAGAGAAATTTGTTGCAGTTTCTTTATGCATGAGAAGATCATGCTTCTTGTCAGTGTTTAGAAACTGTATGGTGCATATATACGAACTAGAGTTTGGAACCATGTCTAGTAGTTTCTTTCTTATATACGAGACTTCGGGTTTTAATTACAATAGTTTGCTGTAATTTAGATCCAAAGCCACAAAATCTTCATTTATTTTTTCCAGCAGATTACCTTAGAACAAAACAAAAAACGTTTGCCAATACATGGACATGATACAATCAAATGCTTCAAGATATTAGTAACCCCCAATTCTTCTTCAGAAAAAACCAACCTTATAGGCATTAAACAAAAGGAGATCAACTTTGAATGTCAAACTTCAACTACAGCAGGCATGTTTCCATCATTTATGCTAATAACAATAAATAATATGAAGAAAAAAGTCTGAAGTACTTTAAATCAATAAATAAATAAATAAAAACATGTGCCAAAATGTGCAAGGCTGAGAGGTGGTGGGCATGAAGATATCAGATTCACCCAATGGTTGACAACTTGACATTAATAATCAAATAGAGAAATGATTCACAAAAAGCCATGCAGCAACCAATTTTAGGGGAATGCCAAAGCAAATATCTGACTGAAAATCATGTTGCAACAATGCTGAACAACTACATTCTCTCAAAATTTGAGATCTTCATTACTTTCTTCATACAAACAGAAGAAAAATAGCAACAACAAAGAATAAAGATTTTCTTCAGCACAGCTGGAATTCTAATTACTTGAGCATACATAGATGCGTAAGCACAACTTCTCCTACTCTAGAAACAGAACATGTTTACATAGAGCATATTATCTTAGAGACACTAACGCAGCACAAGCAACAAAGGTTTCAAACGAAAACCTTGAGTAACAAGGAACCTGGATTCCACCAGAAATTAAGAGAGATTCTCTTAGGAAAATTTTATTAAAATCTGAACTGATGAAAAACGTTCACCAAAGCTGTCTAAATACACATCTCTCAACCCTTGAGCTGCTAGGGTAATTATTACATTGAAACTGAAAACAGAATTTATTCCAAAAATTAAATATGGAACTTTGAATGCAGTTTTGGAAGGCCAAACGACCTCAGAACGCCAAAATCTATCATACATCACAGCGAAGCCGTGAGTTTGAGTCGTGGCGTCGTTCCCTTTCCGAAATGGTATTTTGCGCCCTAATCGGAGCTCGGACGACAAATCTGCAAATTCCTGCTGCATCCTTTTTCTTGCTAAACCGCGATAAAATCTGCCATCTGTTCTACATCAGACACAGAAGCAGAATCGAGAGGAGCACTATCTTTGTAACCTTCATGAGCACCGTTCTGCGAAGCCTCACTGCTTCGATTTTGAGTAACAACATTGCTTCCATTTTGAGCACCAACTGGAAGCAATTTCTGGGACTTGGCAGGCTCTTCTTCTCTTGGAATTTCAACTGCTTCTGCAGTCCCAAACAACTGCTTCCTACAAACCTCATGCAAATGCCCAAACAACTCTTTCTTAAGAGCCTCAAATGCCATATCCAACCTCTCCAACTGCTCCATTGCGTTCTTGTTATACATAAACAACCCATAATACAAATCAAAGCTGTCCCCAGATGTATTCTCCACCAAATTCAACAAAGTCTCATACCCTTTTGTATTAATTGGTGAAGACTCCAATTTAAACTTCTCCAACACCCTCCCCATTGTATGGGTCACAAATTGTGTCCCTGCTGCATGCTTGTCATGTTCTGCACATGACATTTCAACCATCCTGCAACCTTCCCTACCAAAAATGTCTAAAAATTTCTCACACCTATTGAACCTAAACCCATTATTTCCAATTCTAACCTTGTCATACACAAAAGGAAGATTAACCCATGAGTTTTTACCACTCTCTGGTCCAAACATTGGGTGTGTGCAAAGAATATCAAACTCATCAGGCAAATACTTCAACAACAAATCTCTTGGAAATTCTTTGACTGAAAGAACATCAACAAACAGGGTATTTCTTCTCAGCCTCTGAAAAGGGAACGACTTGATTACCTTTTCAGTGGACAAAATTGAAGTGCAGAGAAGAACAACTTCTGGGTGTTGCTCACAGAGGTCATGTGGGTCTGTGAAGAATGAAACGCCGACGTTTTCTGCAACTTTGGAGTAGTCAGAGCGAGATTGGGCGAGGACTGTGTGGCCTTGTTGGACCAAAGTTTTGGCCAAGAACTGGCCGAAATTGCCGAACCCAATAATGGCGATTTTGAGAGTGTTGGATTTTTGGTAATGGGTTTTGATTCGGGTCTCGTAGTCAAAAGGCTGAGCTGCGTCGATGGCTCGAACTCTGAGGCGTTGGAGATTAAGATGGGTCTGGTTTTTTTGGGGTTTGCGAGTGGAAGAAGGTATGGTAAGAGAGTGAGAGATTGAGTGAGAAGATGGGTAGAGAGTTGGAGTGAGAGGAGAAGGTTTGGTTTGTGTGGACGAGAATGAGAGCATTTTTGTTGTTGTTGTGTTTGTGTTTCGTTTTTTTATTTTTTTTAAAGAGAAAGAAAGACGGAGAAGGAGAGGGAGAGGGAGAGATCAGAGAGGCTGGAATGAAATGGAAATGAAAATATTGGAAGGAACTGAGAAACGAATTTCTATTTATAGAACTAGAGAAAATGTGTGGAAATTTTTTTTTTTTTTTAATACAAGTGATATCATATTGGGTAGACCTGGCAATATTGTACACCTGTTAACATGACACGAATTCACACGAAAATTTCAGTATTCTAATCCGAGTTATTGTGTCGTGTTGATATCGTATTAAACCGTTAGCTACACATTAAGCTAACGTGTCGTGTCATGTAAATTCGTGAATACCCATTGTTGCAGTGGCGGATCTGTGTAAAGGGCAGGTGGGTGCCAGCCCATCCAAAGTTTTTTGTTATTGTTTAAAAACCTATATATGTTATATGGGCAGCCAAATTTAAAAAGTTAAAAGCTATCCCAACGTACATACACGCCCATTTAATATCAAAGTGGTCCTAGCTTTTGTCACGTTTCTTTTGGCACAGCTTTTCTCTCTTCCATTCTACAGACCCGCCGACAACAATAGATAGCATCCTTTTTCCCTCTTTATTTTCTGCATGTTCCTATTATATTGGCTGGACAGTGGGCAACTTGGCAAAATCTTGTCCTCTCCTTTCCACAATAAGAAGTAATTTCTAATGAGTAATAATTTCCCCACTCCAATTTTATCCACTTACACTCCTTTTTTAATTATAAAATGGAATGTAAGTGGATAAAATTAGAGTGGGGAAATCACAATTCTTTCTAATTCTCTCATTTTCTATATATCTTTAATTATAGTTTTAATTTAAAATTCAATATTCTAGGGTGAGATTGAATTATAACTTTGTGATTTTGTTGAAATTAATTAGGGCTTTGATTTTAAGAATATTGTTGAGGAATTTAAGACTTCTAAGTCTCACAGGGTAAAATTTTAGATTTAATTAGTGATGTTTTGTATTACATTTACTTGTGGTTTTTGTTTTTATTGTTGAGCTTTTATTTATGTATAGATGTATTTGAGGGTAAGACTTATTACGTCCCCCCTAACTAAGTGTATCTTTTTTTTATTATTAATTAAATTCACTTATACCATCAAGTTTAATATGTAAATTCCGCCCAACTGGCTTTCCAATCCTGAATCCGCCACTGCATTGTCGAACCAAAAAAATTCACCAAAAAAGGAAAAAATTTGTGGGTTTGGATAAGCCCCACAACGTTGGGTGGGTACAAGGTCTTAAATATCGAGGGTTTCGGAAATATCGGTGGTTCAAAAACACGGAAATATCGATGGAAATATCGGGAAAATATCGATATCGATAAAAATTGGATAAAAACCACGGAAATTGTGATAAATAAATGGAAATTTTTAATGAAACTTTGTAAAAAGTTTATTTAGTCAATCATCTATTATTTTAACACAAAAGATTGGAAGGAAATACATTGCACAGCATGTTTGAGTGATTTAAGTTGATTATATTGCGAGTTAACAAACTCTGTGACTTAGAAAATCTAGAGTAATTAATGAAAGAAAAATAAACACCCTCTAGTAATTTATTTATCATTTTTACTACAATATTTTACACTTTATAAGTTGCATGGTAAGATACATGAGTAACTTTATTTCACGTTATTCATTGGACATCATGACATGGTACACATTCTTATATTTATTATTTATCAAAAATTGAAAAATAATTAAAGATGTAAACCAACTTGATTTGTCATGAAAATTAAGCACTTTACCATGAAAATTAAAAGCAATTTTGTCCATACAATTTGAATTGAGCATGTAAACCAACTTAATTTGTCATGAAAATTAAGCAACAATTTTTGTACTGTGGTTTTGATGGGTGTCTGGGCCCATGAATTACAATCAATAATTGTTGTCGTATGGCCTCATTACCAGGTCACAATCTGAGCCGTTGATTGCGAAATACAACTCCCGATAAGGAGAAAACTCCAACCATCCTATCTTCCTAAATCTCGCACCTCACGGAGCCGCCACGTGGCCAATGGGCACGACACCTGTTTGCGCTACAACTCAACTTCCTTCATTAAAAGCAAAGCTCATCTCTTCCATCTTTCTTTTTCCCTCTTTTCAACAAATACAATTACACAAATCCAACAACAACATCAGCTGCATGCATTGCAGAGGCTTTAATTGCTACCTCAACCACCCCGACGGGCCCCCATTTAAATCCCCATAAAAACAGCCTCCTTCCATGATGCTGACATGTACCTCCCAAATTAAAAGCGCGCAACACCCATCTCCCCTTCTTCAATACATTAAAGGCTAAATAGAGTCGAAGTCTGTCCAAACCCTCCATAGATTTTCGTTTTCCCTTCTTTATATCATACCTTCTAATCGGTGCATAATTACATATCTTTTTGTACCCTTCTAACTTATGATTTGGTTATGTTTTTGAGTTAAACTTGTGCTTTTAATAAAGTTTGTGTATGTTTCAGTGTAATAAGGTTGAGACTCATTACATGCATTTTGAAAACAAGTTAGCTCAAAACAGTGTCTGCAGATCATTCAATTTCACGGATTAACCTGTACTTGCTCAAGAAGAACCAGATAATTGGCCATGCATCATTGGAAAGATACGGAAGTCTAGTTTCCGTAGCATTTTACGGTTCATGATTCTGAGTCTTCTAGAGGAAGTTATACATAATTTAGTAGCTCAATGTCAAAATTTGGCAGCATCTGCATTACTGGGCCACAAATGACATTTGAAGGTCTTCCCGATTTTTCCTTGAGTTTGGCTGCATATGCTTGGAAAGATAAGACAAAGGGCTTGAAGATCCATATTTTTCCAGATTTGTTCGGAGCAAATACCAAGCCCAAAACCTGCCCACAATCTGACTACAATGCAATGTCATGCATGATGTATTGTTGATTGTGGGAAGGTTAGGTGAAGCATATTCAATTCTTATAATTGAAGTGGGAGCTGCAACACTAAGTTTAAAGAAAGAAAAATTGTTTTCAAATGTAATGGTGTGTTAGGTGAAGTTGATGAAGTGAGTGGAAATCAATATTTAATTTAGATTTTCAACTTCCTTAGGCCTATAAATAGTGAGGTTTCCCAAGCTTGTAAACACACCCCAAGGGGGGGAGCTCTCAAACATTTCTCTAGAGCTCCTTCCCTTCTCTCCCTCAAATTCTCTTAGTTTTCCTTTCTAGTTCTCAATTGTTGTAATAAAATCATTTTGCTAAATGTTTCTGAGTTCTTCTTAACTTTCCATTGTAATGTAAATTCTTTTCTTTAGCAATTCAAGTTTGAATAGTTTCCAAGTTTCAATTATGGTTTTTGATCTTATTCATTATGCTTATAAGTTAATATGCTAGTTTGAATGATTGATCACCATTAAGGCTTGCATGTTAGCTATCTTGGTTTGAATTAAGAGTAGACACCATGCTTTAATTCGAATTGAACTATGAATAGGAAGAGTATGTATGGACATTCGACAACAGGGATTAGATACATGTTTGGTTGTTTAAAATGTTCTTCTATGCTTAATGGGTTCCTAATGCTTAATTTAGGTTAGACAACAAATGATCAAGTTAGGGAATTAGGAACACAAGGTTAGGACCAGACACCATGGCTTAATCATACTTTAGCTAGAATCAATCCGTTAATCTAAATTGAACTTGGGAACTTATTCGCTTGAGTTAATTTCTTTTCTTTCTTCCTTGTTTGATTTATTTTCTTTCTTTTTTTCATTTCTGTTTTGTACAGGGAATTGAATTAAATCAATCTATCATCAATCCTCGTGGGATCGACCTCGCACTTGCATATGCTAAACTACCAACGGCTCGTGCACTTGCGAGTATCACAAGTTGAGGATGCAGCTGAATCTATTTTGGTGCAGCTAAATCGACGCAACACCTTCTAAATTTCATATCAAGCTTGCTGTGGCGCAAAAGTTGGTGGTGGCGTTGCTTTTGATCGTTGGTTCGGTGAGTGAGCCGAGTGCGGCCACGACTGTGGCACAGAAGTGCAGCAACCAGTTTCAGAAAGTGGCGATGTGCCTGAGCTACGCGACAGGGAAGACGGAGACGCCAACGAAGGAGTGATGCGAGTCGGTGAAGGGTATAAGGGACAGCAAGCCGGAGTGCTTGTGCGAATTGGACGATAATATCGCGATATTATGACCATTTAAACTGCGAATTTGACGAAAATATCTTCCCCGAAATATCCTCGAAATTATCGACGAAAATATCGATAAAATGACGATATATACTTGGAAGTGTGCTAAAATTTCGGAGCCCCAAAAAAATGATAATTTCGCCGATATTTCAGTGAAATTATCGAATTTTTGTACCTTGGGTGGGTATGATCCCCACACTACACTTGTTTTCAAAACAAATTTGAAACAACATGCATATCAAATTGTCCCTGATCTTATCCTAGAGAAAAGGAAGGGATAAATAAAGGAAAAAGATAATTTGATCAAGTGGGAGGAGGAATCCAATTTGAACTAGGATTGTTTCATCTCAAAACTCTTTCTTGCAATCACTCTATGTAATAACCCAAACCTAAAATTAATATTTAATTATTAATTTATTGGAGGAAAAGACTAAAATGCCCTTAGAATATTTTATTGAGAAAAATTAACTTTTTGACCGGAAAGGAATTTAGGAATTTCAGCTGTACCGTTGTGTAGAGCGCAGCGAGATGAGTCCGTAGACACGTAATGGGCTCAAATCGGAGTTGTGACGAAGGAGTTACGATCAAAAGAAGTTCAGTGGCATAACCGTAAATATTTCAAACTTAGTTTATATAAACCCAGAAATTTCTGGGTTTCGGAGAGCTCGACCAGCCAGCTTCCCGGGGCGATTTCTCCCACCTCCGGTCACCGATTCAGGCAAGACCGGTCACGTTAGAACCACCACACTTCCCTCTTCCAGTCTCAGGCCATCTCAATCTCGATCTGCGGTCGTGGTAGACGGAAACCGCCACGAAACAGGGCGGTTTGGACAGTTTTTGACAGAATTTCGTGCAGCTCGTTCTCCCTCCTCCGGCCATCGTTTCAGACGAGTGATGTATGGTTTTCTAGCTATTTTTCGTGCTCTAGCTGCTGGTTAGGTAGGATTTCAGAGATTTCCAGCGTAGATAGCTCGATTTACGAGCTAGGTTTCAGCAGGTTTTTGGGTCACTGTTCCGGCCACTTCCGGCTAATTTTTGGGGTAGGTCCAAGAACAAAAGTGGCTCCAAATAGGGTGTTTTACCTAGGATAGGAGTCTTGAGCCAAGATGTTGAGAGTTTCCGGCGGAGCGTTATCGCTTCGGGCAACTACACGCTGCCAGCGCGTGGCACTGTAGCAGAGAGGCATTGTGTCCCTTTGTGATCCTCTCGTTGTCACGAGCTCATAGGAATTCGCAGATATCAATTCGGATAACGTTTGAACCCCGAACGGATCACGCCTACTGTGCGACTTCCTGGTTCAATATGTTTGAACCGTTGGATCGCAGTCAATTTCAAGTATGTTAATCTAGGTATTTCCAGGATCGTATAGTATTTGACGGATTGCAAAACGGAGTCCCGGATACTCCAGAAATGTTAGCCCTAGAGTATGTTTTACGGATAATTAAACCAGTTACAAAATAACGAATCAGTTGCAGGTCAGGAACAGAGGAAAGAACTACGTGTGGCTTGATCCCTCAGCAAGGGTACGTAGGCAGCCTACAATTATCAGGCGCAGCCACGAGTTAGGGCCCCAGAGTTTGTGTTATCGCTTTCAGTGTATTTTGGTCATTTTTGACCCACAGTCACCAGGTGTCAGTTTTAAACAGGATTCGATCCGGATTCCAAAGTTGAATTTGGGTCGGGTCGTTTCACTCTATAAAAGAGAGGAGACAGCTGGGAGGTGAGGGAGGAAAAAAATACCGAAAAGCCACAAAGGTAGAGATAGTCGTGAGGCTGCAGAGGAAAAATGAGTATGCATGTTGCATCTGCAACAAGGCTCCTCTCTTGAAGTCTCCCATGATTGGGTATAAAACCCACAAATCAAATTTTGGAGCGGCATCTCTTGAATCAAAATTTCTTGGATGTTCAATCCATCATTGGGTAAAACCCTAAAATCAAAGCATTGGGTTTTGCACCCCGGAAACAAAGCTTGGATATTTCACCCTGAAAACAAGTTTGGGTATTGCACCCTATAAATAAAGCTTGGGTGTTTCACCCTCAATCAAGGATTTGGGTTTTACACCCAAAAAAATCTTGGATACAAAATCCATCATAGGTGTGTAACCCTCAATCAAATACTCTTAATGATATATTCATTTTGGGTATAAAACTCATGCACTGAGTTCTCTAGATGACGGATCCATTTTGGGTACAATACTCACAAACAAAACCATTGGGGGTTTAATCTCACAGCAAATAAAAATGGGTTATACCTTTGCCTTTGGAGAATAAAAATGGATCCCTAAACCCTAAACCTCCGAAATGAAAACAAAAAGAAATCAGTTGTTTGCACATAAGCAGAACAAAAAGAAAAATGAAGTCAGCAAACGAAAGAAGTTTGGAGGAGAGGCCACGCACAGCCCACATTTTGCTTGAAGTACTCATCTTGTGTTTGTAAGTATACCAACAAAACAAAAAAATGGGCAGCAGAGAAGAGAAAGAAAAGAGGCCAAACAAAACAAAAGACAGTAACCAAAAAAAAAAACAGAAGAGAGAGAGCCAGCGGAGGGAGAAAGAGAATGGAGTGGAGCAATAGAAAAATGGTGGGTTTGCTTGACAAAACAAAAGGCAGCTAAAAGAAGAAAAAAAATAGAAAAGGGGGCTATGTCGCACAGCCTCTCCCTCTCTTGAATGATTGTGCTTGGTTTACTTTGACGAAAAAAATGAGAGATTGGCAATAACTGCTACATTAACAAAAAGAAAAGAAGAATAGGCAAAGCAAATACTCAAGTTAGCAGGCTTTGTCTTTGGTTTCTGAAGCAAGAACAGAAGACAAATTGCTTTCTCCACAAATAAAGAAATCTCAAAGCTTTCAATATGGCCCACAGCAAGACACAGTCTGTACATACAAAGAGAGAAGACAAAAGTCAACAACATGGAAACAAACAAAAGAGAAAATGGAAGAAAAGGAAGATTATGGACATGTGGGTTACCACGTGAAATCCTAGAGAGGAAGAAACAACTTGTTTCTTTCTTTTGTTATGCAACACAATCAAAGCAAGAAAAAAAAATTAAAGGAGGAACTCTTCCTCAACACCTGCAATGAGACATTTGATTTATTAAGTGGGATATTCCAACCGGCTTGAGACAAACAGAAATAAAAGAATGGATTGGATGTGGTGGTTCAGCCACCATGTAAGGGTTCAAGCCTCTCTTTCTGTCATGCAGGAAGCAACTGAGAAATAAGTGAAGTCTATGATAGGCCCCACACATTGAGAGAAAGGAAACCAAAAGAAAGAAGACTTCTTTCTCTCTTGGCTTGCAGCAAATAAAGTTAAGAAAGAGAAGTTTGTTCTCTTTACTTTATTACAAGAAGGATATAAATTACTTATCACCTGCCTAATTAAAAAATGGGTACAAAATATATAAATATCAGGAGTCTAAGATTTCCCCATAAAACATGACTTCGTTGCACAAAGTCACAAAGACCATGAGACAAGCCTCAGAGCCCAAACAGCAAGTGTTTATGCCCATGGGACGGTGAAGATGCCAGATATGTACCATGATCCAGCAGTCTCGAACCAACGTCTCAAGGCTCGATGGTCCAGAATATAATGCGTGCATTCCATGGCAAGTTTCAAGCCCAATGGGTTTCTCCATCAAAAATTCAATTAGTGAATACTTGGTACAAAGTCTCAAATTCGCAAATTATAGATTAATGAGCTTAAATTCCAAAAAAAATGCCCATTAATTCCCAAATCGTCAAGTGAATACTCGAGTGGTACAAAACCAAGCGAAATCTCAAGTGGTACACAACCACGCAAATTAAACAATCAAGTTGGAACTACGTTGGTTTGATCACGTTAATGGTACGTAGGCAGTCTAGCATTCCAATAGATGCAAACGCAACCAAATTTGAATCCCTGGTTTATCCTAACCAAATTCACCAAAACACTTTTCCAAGTGCAAATGTCAATTTTAGAAAATTAGTGGGTTAATCAAAATTGCTCATTTAGGCATTGACAATAAGAAAAATGGTACAAAACCATCAGATTTTTCTCATGGATCATCTACCCGTGCAAATTTCAATGAGATTAAATTCAAATCTCTCAAACACAAATTCTTAATTAGTGGGTCACACTTACCTATTAATTTCCAATTTTTCCCACGGGTCATCTACCTATGAAAATTTCAACATCTCCAAATTGTCTCAAAGACACAAATTCTTAATTAGTGGGCCACATTTACCCATTAATTTCCAAATCAATTCCGAACTATGTTGGCTTGATCCCTTTGAAAGGGTATGTAGGCAATCTAGAGACCTAATCTAGATGCAACCACCCAAATCTTCAATCCAAACAAAATCCCTGGTTTATTCTTAACTAAATTCACCCCAAACACAATTCAAAATCAAATCCCTAGTTTATTCAGCTAAATTCACTCAATACAATTCAAATCAAATTTTCCTTTCAATGAGTCATTTATTTATTGCAATTATTTGAACTACGAGTGGCTTGATTCCCGTAAGGGATACGTAGGCACCATGAGGTTTGACTTAAGAGCAGCCGCAAAACCAAACACACATGTTCTGTTTCTTTATGATGGAATCAAAGAGTGTTCCCTTGAAGCAAGGGATTTTAATTCAGAGACACCGCGTTTCGAATAGGTCGAATCTAAAATAATAAAACCCCATTATTTAATTAGTGGTGGTTAAATTATGTTGGGAGGTTGACATTTTTCTTCAACACCCATTAACCCGTTAAGCTCAGGGACATTGTTGCGTTGATTCAGCTGCACCAAAATAGATTCAGCTGCATCCTCAACTTGTGATACTCGCAAGTGCACGAGCCGTTGGTAGTTTAGCATATGTAAGTGCGAGGTCGATCCCACGAGGATTGATGATAGATTGATTTAATTCAATTCCCTGTACAAAACAGAAATGAAAAAAAGAAAGAAAATAAATCAAACAAGAAAGAAAGAAAAGAAATTGATTCAAGCGAATAAGTTCCCAAGTTCAATTTAGATTAACGGATTGATTCTAGCTAAAGTATGATTAAGCCATGGTGTCTGGTCCTAACCTTGTGTTCCTAATTCCCTAACTTGATCATTTGTTGTCTAACCTAAATTAAGCATTAGGAACCCATTAAGCATAGAAGAACATTTTAAACAACCAAGCATGTATCTAATCCCTGTTGTCGAATGTCCATACATACTCTTCCTATTCATAGTTCAATTCGAATTAAAGCATGGTGTCTACTCTTAATTTAAACCAAGATAGCTAACATGCAAGCCTTAATGGTGATCAATCATTCAAACTAGCATATTAACTTATAAGCATAATGAATAAGAACAAAAACCATAATTGAAACTTGGAAACCACTCAAGCTTGAATTCTAAAGAAAAGAATTTACATTACAAAAAAAATAAATTACAACTAAGAAGCAAAAGGAAAACGAGAATTGAGAACTAGAAAGGAAAACTAAGAGAATTTGAGGGAAAGAAGGGATGGGAGCTCTAGAGAAATGTTTGAGAGCTCCCCCCCTTGGGGTGTGTTTACAAGCTTGGAGAACTCACTATTTATAGGCTTAGGGGAGTTGAAATTCTAAATTAAATATGGTCTATGCCAATAGCACTTGTAATTAAAAACTCATCCTTTTGGCTAGTGCACTTCACCAACAACTCCCACTAAATAGCACTTGTAATTAGAAACTCATCTTTTTGGCTAATGCTCTTCACCAACAAATCCCACTAGATAGTGCATTTCATCATGCATATGTCATGCATGACAATGCATTGCACTCTTCTTTTGGGTTCGTTTTGGGCTTGTTAATACATTCATAAAATTCTGGAAAAATATGGATCTTCAAGCCCTTTGTCTTATCTTTCCAAGCATATGCAGCCCAACTCAAGGAAAAATTGGGAAGACCTTCAAATGTCATTTGTGGCCCAGTAACGCAGATGCTGCCGAATTTTGACCTTGATCTACTAAATCATGTATAACTTCCTCTAGAAGACTCATCATGAACCGTAAAATGTTACGAAAACTAGACTTCCGTATCTTTCCAATGATGTATGGCTCATTATCTGGTTCTTCTTGAGCAAGTACAGGTTAATCCGTGAAATTGAATGATCTGCAGACACTGTTTTGAGCTAATTTGTCTTCAAAATGCATGTAATGAGTCTCAACCTTATTACACTGAAACATACACAAACTTTATTAAAAGCACAAGTTTAACTCAAAAACATAACCAAATCATAAGTTAGAAGGGTATAAAAAGATATGTAATTATGCACCGATCAGACATTTTTGTAAATTTATCTCTTTTTCTTTTTTCTTTTTTCTTTTTTCTTTTTTCTCCTTCTCTTTCTTCTCTTCCTACCCCATTCCCCTGACTCTCCCACTGTCTTTCTCTCTATCAGTTTTCTTCTCTTTTCATTATTTTTCTCAGAAACCGAACATAGCTTTCTTTTTTGTTCCTCTCTCTCTCTCTCTCTCTCTCTCTCTCTCTCTCTCTCTCTTCCTCCTCCTCCTCATCCTCCTCCTCCTTCTTCACTAGTTGTGTCATTAATTGAGATTTATGAATTGGGGAAGGAGGAGAGAAAGAGGAAGATGGGGACTGCGCAGTGGTTTTTTTTTCTTTTTCAATTTTAAACTTTTTTAATTCTTAACATGTGAAATGGCTCGTATCGTATGATTCTTGAATTGTAACGGGCCATGTTCGTGTTTGATATTTTCCACCCGTTTTCTTATCGTGTCGTGTCGTGTCAACCCGTTAAGAAAAGTACGTTGACATGAACATGGCACACACGACACGAATGCCATGTCTAATATTGGGGAAGGGGTGGAATATCAAATCTATGCTCCACTGAGTTACGAGTCTCTTGCTCTATACCCAAAAAAAAAAATTTGTCAACCTATATGATATATTGATATTTTCTTATTTATTATATCTCTTTTACTTGTTATATTACTATGGTTTTGAGTTAAACTATTGGTTTTAATTAGTTTTGTGAGTATTTTGAAGGGATTGAACCTAATAGCAATTTGGAGCTTAAATGGAGAAGAATTGAATGACAAAGGTCATTTGGCAATTACCAATTAGGTAGCTCAGTTTCACAAATTGGAATGGCAATTCTCAAGTATTTGCTTGTCGATTTCCAACTTGACGTGCCTAAGCATAAGCAAATAGGGAATTTCACTATATGGGCTGATTTTGAGTTTCAAGTGATGTAGGGGAGCTTTCCAAGTGGCTTTGGGAGACTTAATTAGTTTAATTGATTTTATTTCTTTATCTACGTTGTTGAATAAGGAAGTCTAAATAACGTTAGAATTAGCCCATTATTCCTCTTTGTTGGGGGAAGTGTTGATTCCCAACTAGAATAGTAAGTTAGGAAGCATATAAACAAGAGGTTTATGTAGAGATCTTGGAGGAGGTTTCGACGGGGATGTCCAATTTCAAGTTTTTCTTTTTGTAACAGATGTTATGGGTTACATGATTAGACATGGATGTTTGTCATGACTTATGTGGTTGTTTTGTAGGTTTTCCAAGGAACTTAATGGGTTTTTCTTATCTTAATTCCATTACTAGGGATAGAGTGGGTTGGTAAAGAATACTTTTGGTATAACCAAGGATGGAGTATCAAATAAAGTAGGGAAAATCAATTGTCAACATGGAGATTAATTAGGATTAACATGCTAAGGGAATTAGGTAGAATTGGCTATGGTGAAATCGGAAGCTCTAATACTCTCACAATCGGTACTTAGTAAATTAAATCACTCTTCATGTTAACGATACTTTACTTAACAACATCACACCATTGAATGCTCAAGTAGAGGTTCAACCAACTATGGTGGACGGTTACACCATTGATCTGATCCAAATTTTCAGTCCAAATGCTCATTCTTTGGTAGGGGGATGCTATACCTTTTTCGGGTCTCAATCTCAAAGTTTTGGTGGTTGGCAGTGGAGATGGATGCTTGGGTTCCATGGACAAGGAAATCTCACGTCTAGTGGGGTTGAGTATGGGCGTCGGTGAGATAGTGTACACTACAAGAGAGTTGAATTTCTCACACACACAACTATATATGATGTCATGGGAATTTGAACCTGAGACTTATAATTTGCAAGTCAATGCCATTTTCCACTGGACTAGACCCCGTTGACAATAAAATATAGTTAACTTAAGGAAAAGTATGTCTAAATAGAAGCTCCCAAAGAAGAAACACACATTTTTTACATAAGGTATAATTTGTAATCAACATTATAGAGAAAATCATAAATCATTTTTCTTGAGCCTTTGAATATAAAACCAACCACAAAAATAAAATTGAGGAATATCTGGGGTTCGAATCCAATTTTGCGGTGCAAAACGTGATGTTGAATGATATTCCAAAGTGTAGGGGCTTTTTCGTTCCGACAGCTACCGCAGGCCTAGGCTGATGTAAAGAGCCAAATGTGTGAAAATTGCCCCTGGGTTTGAGTTCAAGAATTAGACCCCAAGAATACTTCGAAAGCGTAGCTAAGCCTTAGGAAGCACATTGGTTACCTTTACCAGCAAAATTAACAGTCGCTTACAGATAAATACTTAGCTTGGCATGAGAGACTTATGGCATGGAAGCAAAGTAGTCATGAGTTTAGGATGAGAGAGAGAGAGAGAGAGAGAGAGAGAGATGGGGGAATAATGGGTGTGTTGAATAGTTTCCGGCAGCTTGACAGTGGCTCTGTCAAGCTCTAGAATGGTTTACCAGAAGAGAAAATGGAAGAGATGAAGGAATTGGGGATCGAAATTGCAGAGGTTTCTGGGATGAGAGATGAAGCTTGCTCTCTGGATGTGTGTTGTTGTGAATTTTAGACAACCTGAAAAATGGAGATTATAAAGATTAGTCTAAACACAAATTATACTCGCAAGTGCACAAGGTCAATCGTAATATAGTATGGCAAATACGAGATCATTCCCACGAGGATTGATTTCAACTACCAATTAGTCTAACCTAATTCACTTCACAAAATAGTTTAACTACTCTAATTATATAGACAAGAAATTAAACACGTAGCATACTCACGTAAACACGAAAGGGGTTTTTGAAAGAATAATTTAATTAACAACGAAATTAAAAGACAAAATAAGTAGAAAGTCACGAAACACAAGATGAGAAATTTAAATTGATAAAAGCACTAGGACAATGAATTCACCACTAGTAATCCGATCTAGCCTCTTATTCACCTACCTATTTACTAACCATTTGATGTCGCCGCTTAGTTTTCCTTTTTCATGAATTACCTATGGTATTTAGGCTCATTCGTATATTCCTACATATGATTCGCCTATGGTATTTAGGTCAAATATCAACACATAGAAACTCATTAAGATAAGTGAAAACCTCGAATAAGCATGTAAACCCTAGGAGTATGGTATTTACCCTAGACGAATTACAAATCCTAATCACAAGAAGCAAGCATCAAATTAAGTCTGGTATTTACTCTAATTTGCATCCGATTAACTCAATTAAAAGTCTAGTTGGTGATCAAGCATCAAGATAATCAACCAAGTTATTAAGCACAGTGATTAAGAATCCAACATCAAACATCAATCAATAGATAGGTAAAATAAGAAGACTAGATTATCATACTAGGGCTACATCATGCCCCAGCAAAAGAAAATTAGTTACACATAATCATAGAATTCGACATAAGTAAAAACATAAGGAAGAAACAATCAAACTTAGCCAATAACGGTACTCTTCCGGTGTCTCCAATTTCTCCTAGTCTTTTCATGTCTCCAAAGGAGTTGTTCTCATGCTTAAATAAAACACCCCCCGTCTATTCCTACCCTAGCTGGGCTTTTACAGCAGCCCAAAAGTAAAGAAAAAACTAATTAAAATATAAATCCAAAATGGGTAAGTAATTGACTCATCTTCCTACTTGGACTAGGATAACACATCAGTTACTTTGCAGGCACGTTTGGGGTTGTTCCTCCTCCAAGAAAATTCGAAAAAAAATATGTAAATTGTAGATTTTTGTCTTATCTTTCCATCCATATATCACATGCCTTGAGGAAAAATCAGTAAAGTATTCAAATAGTCATTCTTCCACAGCAGCACAGTTCTGACGGGATTGCACCTTATGCTGACTTAACTTCAAAGACTGCTCTCATTGGCAGCTCCGAAAATTCTAGAAAAATTTTACAATCATCTTCAAGGTCTTAGCTTTCATCTCCAATTGGTCTCGTACTAAAACTCCACCAAAAAGTAGTATTTCCGTTGAAAACAAATTACTTGCCTGGAAAGCTGAAAATTGAGAAAATAAAGTAATAAGTCCTTTTTAAATCAAATTCTCCTACAAAAACTAAGTATAAAGAGAACATAAATGTGTAAATTTATGGACTTATCATGTGTTGCTTAGGATAAAGAAGAAGGAGATAGAAGGTGAGGCACTTGGGCTTGATGTTTCCAGCAATTAAAGAATAAGCTTACTTGACTACTCTAGTTGAGTTTAATGGGTAGGAAGTATCTCCTTTTATAGCCGTTGAAAGCTCCTCCTTCCTAAGAAACCCTAATGGGTTCTCTCCAATTTTGCCAAGTCTCCCCTTTCATTTCTCTTCTCTCCCTTCGATCCATCCCATTTTGTGAAATCCTTCTTTGTCCAATACATAGAGACCAGATTTTTGGGAATTCAGAAGTCTTCCCGCAGCCATTCCAGTGGTGATTTCTTATCTTTGGCTATCATCTCTCCTCCTTTCCTCCCCTATTTCATGGCAAGATCTGGTAAAGGAAGAAGATAGTAACTTTGGCTGGTCTGAAGGCCGCCTTTTCTCCTGCGCGTGCCAATATCCTCTGGTTTTTTGAGTGATCTTTCTTGAGGTTTGTTTTGCCCACATGCTGGAGCCTCCCAGTAGTTCACATACATAGGTAACTTTGGCTTTTGTCGTGGCTTTTATCTTCAGCTAAGTGATGGAGATTGTAGATATTTTGCTTGGTTGCTTGGGCCTTCCTAAGGTAATGGGTTAACCCATTAAAGGAATGGGCTAATTTCCTAAAGTGATAGGCTATTTTATTGAGATGGGCTAATTTTTTCCTATAGTATTGGGCTATTTCTCTCTATATGCTTACCCACGTATTTGGGCTCAAGAAATGAGCTTAAGTTTTGAGGCTCCCAAGCAGCCCAAAACTTCCATTTCTCGGCTCATCAATGGGCCTCATGAAAGCTCGTTGCCATCCATATCATAACCCACTCAGCAAGCCCAAGGGCATTTTGCTTGGCTTGGGCCCACTTAAGTTTGTAGCGTGGCTAGGTGTAATAATAATGATTTTCCGCTTGACATTGCATTTTGCTTGGCGTGCTTGAATTTTTTCGCTTTGAAGAGGGATATGACGCTTGACGTGATAATTAGCTTGGGCTTGTAAAGCCAGTGCTAATTTCAACTCTTAGTGTGACAGATTGCATATTTATTTGGCATGACACGTGAATCATGACTCGTGCGAGCGTGAATGACAAACTTTCGCGTGCTCTAAATTGGGTCTTTTCTTAATAAGGTATTGTGTTGGACCCGGAATTTATTTGGGCCCAATCCTAGATTTTTTGGGCCTCAACACAAAGATTTTTAGTTTATGGTTGGTATCACGAAATTATTCATTGATCACTGGTGGTACAACAAAAATACGGATTAGACCCATCATCTTGACTTTAAACGTTTGTGTGCTCTAAATTGAAAGGTAAAGATGGCACATTTCTGATTGGACATGGCCTTTATAATTTTTTATTTATTTATTAGCTTAACTGGTGATTTGCCCTCTGAACTTGTACCTAAGTTTTGTTTTACTCCTTATCTTTTTTCTTTTTTATCAAAAAATTTAAAAAATTAAGGACCCGAACTAATTTTTTTTTCTCCAATTTGCCCCCGACATCAAAATATGCCACTTCCCATCCATTCTATCGTCAAGTTGGTGTTTTGGTGGAGACACGAAATGACAAAAGTAACCTCCAACTTGACGATAGGATGGATGGGAAATGACAGATTTTGATGTCCGGGAGCAAATTGATGAAAAAAATTAGTTTGGGTCCTTAATTTTCTTTTTGAAAAAGGATATGAAGTAAATTGAAACCGATATATAAGTTTAAGGGGCAAATCACGAGTTACCCTATATTTATTTAACAACTGTTGTTTATGATTTTTATTTTTTTTTTAATGTTTCATTTGTTAAATTCTTCCTTGCAAAAATCAAATGATAAACTTAGCTCAGGTCTGTGCTAAATATAAATTGCGTATAATTCATCAGATCAAGCTGCTCTTCAGAAATTTTTATAAACCAAACTAGGATTTCCAAAGGAGGCACCATAATTGGGGGGAAAATGAAATTTAGAGTCCGAGTTAGAACCCATTTTTCATAAAAACGTTTCAATTGGTACATCTAATTTTCGTCATTAAAATTCTCAGAGTTGACAAATTAACAGAAACACTAACTAAAAAAGAGGGTGGGGGGAAGAGGGAAGAGGGAAGAGGGAAGAGGGAAGAGAGATACTGGTACAAGAAAAGGAAAAGTTAATAATAAAACCTCAGCCCGCCAGACCAAAAATAGAACCAAATGATATTGTAAGGCCATTTTCCCCTGATACAATGGCCATGGCAGAAAACACACACTCCCACCAACTCCAACTCAGAAGATCTTGAAAAGTAGGCCACCATGAGTGGCAAAGAAGGGAGCAAACACAAGGGACTCCACTGCCATGAGCTTAATGAGGATGTTGAGTGATGGGCCTGAGGTGTCCTTCAGTGGGTCCCCAATGGTGTCACCAATCACTGCTGCCTTGTGTGGGTCAGATCCCTTTGGCCCAAGGGTCCTTGCATGCTCTGAAGCACCAGCCTGAAAACCATACACCAAGATAATTTTAATAAACAGATATAACCTATTTACCCCAAAAAATAAGAATTTAAAATAATAAAAGACCAAAGAGAACCTGGCTTAATTAGAAAGAATAAAATGTTTTACCTCAATGTACTTCTTAGCATTGTCCCATGCACCACCTGTGTTGGAAGCAGATATTGCTACCTGATAGACAAACATACGTACAGAAAATCAGTAATTGGAGATCAACACATATTCAGCAAATCAAAATTCCCATTTGTTCAAAACCAAGTTGAAATATCCACTAGTATCCACTGTATTCTATGTTCAACATTACCTGCACACCGGAAACAAGTGAACCAGCAAGAACACCAGATAGGGTCTCCACGCCAAATAATGTTCCAACAATGAGAGGGGTAAGAATGACAAGGGCACCCGGTGGAATCATCTCCTTGATGGATGCATCAGTGGAGATCTTGACACAAGTAGCATAGTCGGGCTTAGCGGTACCCTCCATGAGACCTGGAATGGTATTGAACTGCCTGCGGACTTCCTCAACCATTTTTAGTGCTGCACTTCCCACACTCTTCATGGTCATGGCAGAGAACCAGTAGGGAAGCATTGCACCAACAATCAGTCCAATAAAGACCTTTGGGGTTAAGACATCAACTGTTGAAATTGCTGCGCGGCTGACAAAGGCACCAAACAGGGCCAAAGACACCAGAGCAGCAGATCCGATGGCAAATCCCTAGAACCCAATAATTCATTGATAAGTCAAAAGGACCTTTGCACATGTGAAGCCAAGAAAAGTAAAACGGAAACAACTAAGCACAACAAACTCTTATAGGGTGCACTTCGAGTTAGCCAAGCACTATACTAGCGCTGAAACACTAGGCTCAACAATGCTGAGCCAAGGCAACCAGAACATGAAGCAGGCAAAGAATGTGTCCAACCATCGATAGACAAAAAGCAATTTATGGAGGCACACCATTATTATTTCTCAAAAAAGAAAATAAAAATACAGAAACAGATCAAATATAACAAGACAGGTGAACTGATGAATGGTTTTTAACTACGATACCGCACATGATTTATGCCGACTCTGCACAACTCAAATAGACGACAAGCTACATCAAAATAAAAGAATAGGCACATTCTGAAAGAATGTCAATTACCTTCCCAATGGCAGCAGTGGTATTGCCAGCAGCATCAAGAGCATCAGTTCTCTCACGGATTCTATGGCTCATGCCTGCCATTTCAGCAATCCCTCCAGCATTGTCACTAATGGGCCCATAAGCATCAATGGCCAAACCTGTAGCGATGGTGCTCAGCATCCCAAGTGCAGCCACTGCAATGCCATACATTGCAGCAAAGCTAAAACTAACAAAAATGCTGACTGCAATAGCAAAAATTGGAATGATGACTGATTTGTATCCCAGAGCAAGCCCAAAGATAACATTGGTGGCAGCACCAGTCCTGCAGGAATCAGCAACATCTTGCACAGGGCTGGGAACAACAGAGGAAATGGACAGGTCAGGACAGGAAGTGAAAATAGTAAAAGAGGAACATTTTTGTGATGTATAAGTGGTACCTGTATGCATTGCTAGTATAATACTCAGTGACGAACCCAATAATAAGTCCAGCCCAAAGACCAACAGCCACACACAAGAACAATTGCCTGCAAAGTTAATCGCTTCAATGACATACTTAAATAACGTGCCATATCAATTACGGAACAGCCAGCGAAATTTATGCACATCCAAGTATCCTCACAATTCACAAGTAGTTACAACTTGAAAGATCAAATGGTGCACCATCTGCAAGTACAAGGTCTTAAGTAGTCTAATTTTGTTATGACATTGACAAATTCACATAGCAAATAAAATCCACGTAAAATTCACAACATCAAATTCAGAATAGGATGATAGACCAACATGTCAAAAAGGTACTCAAGCCAAAAAACTTTCACATAACCAATACCATGCAAGAACATGAACCTTGGACTGTTTGCAATGGTCAATTGAATGCAAGATATGTGTGTGTATGTGTCTCTATGAGTGTGTGCATGCGTGTGTGTGTGTGCGTGTGTGTGTGAGAGAGAGAGAGAGAGAGAGAGAGAGAGAGAGAGAGAGAGTACAAATGAAGATTAATGCAAGAGAGAACACATGAAGATTGATGCATATCAGAAATCAAGTCTACTATAATTTTGAAAGGGGAGAACATGAAAATGAAAACATGTTTCCTCTACAAGTTAGCAAAAATTATATAACTAAAATACCTTATTTTGTGGCTTGACAATTTAAAGGAAACACTTGACTACACAAGATCACTATTTTGGTAAAAGAGTTTTACACAGATCTTACCAGTTCTTTACAACTTTCTGAACCCCAAAGTTATAAATTGTGAAGGATGACGGCAGAGCAATCCAGCTAATAATTGCAATTCCAACAGTCATGAGAACAGTGGAGATGATAAGCTGCTTTTTCAAAGCTGGTTCAATTTCCTTGACAGCCTTGATCTCAAAGAAATCAGTGGCAAATAGGGTTGTGATTAAACAAATAAGGATGCCCATAGAACTGATGAGGAGAGGATACAACATAGAGGTGAACTCATGGTTGATTCCAAATGAGGAAATGGAAGCAACGACTAGGGCAGCACAAGATGATTCAGCATATGAGCCAAAAAGATCAGATCCCATCCCAGCAATGTCCCCAACATTATCACCAACATTGTCAGCAATCACCTAAATTCAAACCAAAATCCTTAATGTCAAAACACCATATATATCTTAACAACCAAGTTTAAGAAATTTTGAGATTGCTTACAGCTGGATTTCTTGGGTCATCTTCAGGAATATTTCTTTCAACCTTTCCTACCAGGTCAGCACCAACATCAGCAGCCTTGGTATAGATACCACCACCAACTCTTCCAAAGAGAGCCATGGCTGATCCACCAAGACCATAGCCAGTAATTGACTCAAAAAGGCCTTCCCAGTCATCACCATAGTACACCTTAAAGACATTGATAGTAATGTAAAGTACCAAAAGACCATTTGCGGCAAGGAGAAATCCCATTACTGCACCAGACCTAAATGCAACAATAAAGGCCTTCCCAACACCTTTTCTTGCCTCCAATGTTGTCCTAGCATTGGCATAAGTGGCAATTTTCATGCCAAGAAAACCAGAAAGGATCGAGGTAACACCACCAAGTATGAAAGCTACAGTGCTGAAAACTGCAGTTGCAAGTGCTGGCTTGCAGGTCCTTTGCGCATCATAAGTGCAGGGTTGGCTCTTTGTGCTGAAACCCTCCACAGACCCAAGGAAGAGGAAGATCAAGATTGCAAAAACAACCATGAAGACCCCAACATACTGATACTCAGTGAAAAGAAAGGATGTTGCACCTGTACAACCATGCATACCGCTTTTTAATAAAATGGAGACTCATAAAAAGTGATGTGATATAAATATGAAAATGAATGCAACCATTATCAAACCTTGTTGGTCATAGAAAGTACAAAGGAAAATACGATAGTAATGTGATACAAATACGAAAACAAATGAAAGCGTTACCAAAACTTGTATACAAAGTGCAAAGGCAACATCATATTGTCTTAATCTATCAGTACTGGATAAGTAAAATTAGGATACCATCATCCCATGTTAAGTGTAACTCTCAAGTTACTAATCAAACTGACGTCATGTTGACTCAAATAATTTATGTCCAGTTAAATTTTCTAACAAGTCAGTACCATCATTCATGTCCCTTTCCATAATATATTTTTGGTTCGTACACAATACATTAAATGGGGAATGCTAACAACCTTCTCCCTTCTCCTCATAACACGTGTCACTTTGCTAACTCTTAAAACAATGTTATTAATGCATTACACAAACTAATTTTTCTCTATCCCTACTACAAAAAGAAAAATAACTCTTTGTTTTTTGGGCAGAAGAAAAATAAGACTAAACATCAATAAAATAATTTTTTTGACCCACCATCCCCATCCATACGCCCTCTCCGTCTCTCAAGTCGCCACCACCACCTAAAGTCACAACCCCAACCAACATAGCCCACCACAGCATTCTTTCCCCCCTTAATGTTTTAATTTCAATTTCTTAAAACTGATCTGTTTATAAAATAATAAAAATTGAAATTTTGTGCTTAAATGATTAAATATTTTTTTATTAATTTAAATAACATTTATAAATTTTTAAACAATAATTTAACCACACAAAAAAGGACACAACTGTCTACAAAAAAAAAACACACAGGATTTTGAAAAAAATAAATAAAGCAATACACAGGGACAACAATGCATTTAATAGGGATAAACTTGGAAAATAAAAATTAGTTTGTATGATGCATTAATGACATTGTTTTATGTGTAAACAAAGTGACATATGTAATGAGAAGGGAGAATGTCCAAAAGAGAACGTTAAAGAGAAGGTTGCTAGCATTTCCCACTTTAAATAGTCAGAATGTGCTCAACTGCATTAGCATATGCCATACCAGCAGTTACACTGGCATTCTGCTGCTAGTGGAAGTAGAAAGTAACTCACTATATAAGACACAATCAATTCGAAGTAACTAGCACAGTAATTCGAATAATAAAAAATAAATCAAACTTTAATTTAGATACGACAAAAAAATTAAATCATGCTCCCGACAACCACACAGTAAACCCATACAACAAAAATATAAAAATAACCTTAATTTATAATCAAAGATGCCCTACCACATGAAACATGATATATCACGCACGTGCAAGACACATGCGGTGCACACTAGTAATAATAAAGATACTGATAATACCCCAGAAGCCAAATGACTCTATTGATACAGGACAAAATAATTAACTGCGATTTATAACAATAACAACAAGGACGAGAGGATAAGCTGTATTATTACTCTATTCTTCCCAATATTAAACTAGATCTAAAAAATCTAAATGAAGAAAAAAGAATAAATATATGTTAAATAAACGCAAAAGCAGATCTTGAACATGACCCAACTCAGATATGCAATCAAAAGCTCAAGCTTGAGCTAACATAAAACCTAGAATTCCATGAAAAGGCATTCTCTTTAACCAGATGCACGTCAAAATACACAAAGACAGAAGGAAAGAAAAATCAGAGTTTTCTAGGTCTTTCTCCCAACCTTAGACTTCGTTTGGCTGCTGAGAAATTGCAAGGAAAAATTGAACTTCTACTAATAGATACCGCTCAAACTAAGTTTAACATAACCATTTGATTGAACCATGATAAAGTTTCCATCCAATTTCTCCGTTTTCTCAGCAACCAAACGCGAGCTAAACTGAAAAGCCTTGAACTTTCCTTTCATTTCCTCTGTTTTCTGAGCAAACAAACAAAAACAGTCTAAAGCTCCAACACTGTTGGAGTTCAAAGAGTGAAAATTTCAAGAGAACCACCAGATCTAACAAAAAGCTCAAAAGATCTAAACAAGCATAGAGAACTAAGCTGTACCTTCAGAGATAGCGTTCTGTATCTCAGCGCACTTAGCGACGACGTTTTGGTCATGGAGGCCTTCCTCCTCCTCAATGAGGTAGTCGTTGAAGCCGTTCTTGTTACTGTTGGGCCCAGCCGGCGGCGCGTGGCGCTCTGGCGTGACCTTCACGCGCGATACAATGAACCACTGGACAAGCGAGAACACGATCCCGATGACGGCGGCGACGGGGATCACAATCTCCGTCGCGAGGGTGGAAAGCAGAACCGCCATCCTCGCCGGAACCCTAACTTCGCCGGTGACCGTACGCCGGAGAATTCGGAACTCAGAAACAGAGAGACTCTTCGAGCTGATGAGCTTCGGAGAGTGAGTAAGATAAGAAGATGGAGAGCCTTTCGCGAAGGCTCAAGTGGATTTTATATTCGGAGAAATGTGAAAGATCAAAAATTCGAGGAGCATGTGGGCATTGATAACATAATGTCGCGGTTGCGTGGTATTATGTAGCGTCAGGGATCTGGACCGTTGCTTAAAATTCTGTTGTTTGATTGGACGGTGAGGATTGAGGAATGTGGGACGAACGGTGGATGATAAAGCGGGAACGGTAGATAAAAAAAGCTTATCGCATATTTTCGACGCATAGATGTCGGAATCACTTTTATTTTACTCAATTCTTTTCAAGTGATGAGTTGTTGTTTGCATCTCTTTGGGAAGGTATGCCCTACTTTGCAATTTTAGGCCTCATGATGCATCCAAGTGTGATTTGATCATATCCCATCAAATTTGTTTTAGTGTGAGATTAACATTACGCACACGAAGAGACAGTTTAAATAATGTTATACTATCATACTTATAGTTAATTTTATATTGATACATAGTTCGATGAGAAAGATCGTTTTTCTGAATAATTATTCGTTTACGTTCTATTGCGCAAAAAATTTATCTTCATCGCACAAATAAATCGAGTAAATGTAACAAAGTAATGAGTAAATGCCCTAGATCAAAATGGTCATTTAAAAACCTAAGATTTAGATGCTACAAGATCTAAAATGTACATGTGATTTTAGTAGGTGGTACATTCATTGTCCATAAAATCATAGGTGGAGGAGAGTGCCTGCAATTGTGGTCCCCACCCCACAGTGGAATGAAGTGGGCCCGTTCCTAAACTGATGATAGATTATTTTTCTTCGTTTGTCAATTGGAGTATGCTACACCGAATCGGGAAATTTGCCATCTCGCATGTGAAATGCGATGTGCTGATCTGTCATTAAGTTGTTTTGTTGGGGAGCGAAGCAGAGGATCAGTGCCCATCCCAGCTGCATTTAAGTAGGTTGAGGATATTGTGGGGTGGGTTTTCGATCGGTTGCAGAAACTCCTGACGTAGCGTGCGTTGAATGGCGTGCAAAGCATCCTATCGGATAATTCTAATTTTCCATCCTTTTTTTTTTCTATTTTTTAAATCCTCTTTCCTTCTATATCCACACAAACGTTACACTCCAACAATATGGCGGTTTAGATTAACAGCTGACGCATTACAAGATAAATTATCCAAATATCTGTTGTGTTTGTTGCTTTAGATAAGATGTTTAGATATTTTTATTTGAGTGATGTTATTTGTACTACATTTACTGATGACAGCTTGGTGTAAAGAAATGTTCTAAATCAGTGGGGTTACAAAATTCCACAATTTGTACGTTAACTCGTTATGTCGTTTTAATTTAATCCAATATAATTGAGTGCGCACCTTCTGTGGGGACATAATATTTGTTGATATTTTACAGAACACTTTTTAATCGTATGGACTTCATAACTAAATAGTTGATGATACTTAGACATCATGATGCCTCATTATCTGAAACTTAGATCTAATTATTTATTCTTCGACTAATAAATAAAGTAAAGTTTTTAAGAGGCAGAGAATGGTGAAATATTCAAAATACCAGAAAATACCCTTGGTTAATTCAAACATTAAGAATTGAAATTATTAATTAAATGAGAATAATAAGGTGAATTCACATTTTTTCATATTAAAAAAAATATAAAAAAAAACAAAATCAGATAATAAGTCCTACTTTTATGAAACATAACTACCCATATTATTTTTTCTTAATTCAATAAAATAAAATAAAAAACCAATTGGCACATGGGGCTAGTTAGTAATTAAGTAAGTTGTTCCATCCCGAATATACATCACACTCTAAACTTAAAAGATTAAATGGTATAATAATTTAGGATATAGACATCTAACCAAAAGGTAATTAAAATTGCAAACAAAATTGATTCAACCTTACTCCATGCAAATTGTACTCAACTTAAATATTTTTTTTTAATACAAACGATAGTCTTAACTACAAGGAAAAGGAAGGTTAATGTATTATGGGAGTTCAAATTAGAGATCACTCGTATGCAAGTCAATACTATTTTTCACTGAGTTAGATCTCGTTGAACTTAATTGAATCATACTATAAAGAAACATTAAAATAATGATTAGAAGCCATCATAATTCACGCGAAGCCAAACCCTAATAATGCAAAAGAAGACCAATAAAGTGGGGAGTGGCATGAGCAAAAGTGGAAAGGCACGCAATAGGTATGGCAAGAAGGCTTTTGTGACCTTTCTGTAAGCATATACAACCCAAACGAAACAAACAGACAAACAAGTAGTGGGGTGCGGGGTTGGGGAGGAAGGAAGTCGTGTTATTATTATTGTCTTTGTTTTTGCTTCATAAAGAAGTGAAAATTTTGAGAAGAGTGTGGGCCGTACAAAGTAAAAATGAGTTCAAAGACCCTCTACCCACTAAGGAGATAATTGATGGCCTCTCTGGTCCCTGAAATGTACTGTTTTGCTGGTTTGCGATAATTTGATTGGTTTATGATTCTACTCATGTCCAATAATATTCCAGTTATATTCCAAGTTGGCCTTGCTGTTGTTTGGCTGTAATTTAACCTTTAACCTAACCCGGACGGGCCACCATCCATGTACTTCACCTAGCTAGTTGGGGTTGAAGCCTCAACACTAGAGGACACTGTACCTTACTTACAAACAAAACCCACCTAGCAAGGAAAGCGACCACTACTTACACTAATATGGCAATGTTGGAAAAACTTACGTTGGGTTGTTTTAGTTACAGGAAAGTGAATAGTCATAGAATAATTCCGTTGAAAATGAAGGCATGTATGTTTAATAAGTAAGAACAGAACTCATCATTAACTTTGCACGTGTTATATTTTAACGGAAATGTTTCACCATTATGTACGTACTGTCACGTGATAAGAATAATCTTACAGAAGTTTCAAATAGTTTTTATTTGATACTAGTATGTTCTCTTATCAAATGATTTGATATCATATGTATTCAAACCATCAAATTGAATTTCAATGAGCTTTTATTGAATTAAGTCCAAAACTAGATTGGATTGGACTATGATTATGATCTACTAATTGAATTGCAAACTTTCCGAAGATTAATGGTTTACAAACAAGATCATTAGATTTTTTGTTGTAACTTTTACAGAAGTTGAATTGGGTAATTTGAAGATATATCATGATTATTAACCAAATCTAATCCACTTTAGCACAAGTAAAAATAGAGCAAAACACATTCCTTTGCTTTACACAACCTAACTTTATATTTCCTTCCGCTCTCCCTCTCTCTCTCTCTCTTCACACTCTCCTCGCATGCACCTTTTTTTTTTCTCCCTTCCTCCCTCTTTTGTGGACGAAGTTTTTCATGTGCCATGGAAACATTGGAAAGTGTGTGTTGTAGTGTTAAGCCAAATACAAATTTTGGTATATGCCTTTTGATTCTCACCTCAAAACCCACCCCATATCCCGAACTCTTTCCTTTTCAGGACCCACAAAAAACTAACCTTTGATTGTTCAAAATTTCAAACCTCTTATAGGACCCAAATTCAATTTACAAAGAAAGTGAAGTTCCCTCCTCAACTCTTGATCTAGCTAGTCTCTCATAATAAATAGTCATGATCATGAGAGACCCATTATACAATATTGACTGTAGTCTAGGGAAAGTTTCTCCAAACACATCTCAGGTAAACTCCCTCGTCTGTGGCGGACTCAAAATTTTGTCTATATAAGGGCATGGTTTTTTCCATATAGCGAGCTAAGTGGGACTTTGTGAGGCCGAAGCGACAATTATATCTTTATCTCTATCTCTCTAATCATGTGACGTGATCATGTGAGAAGAAAAATAAACACATATGTGCATTACGCTTGTAACATGGAAGTTAAAAATAACAATAATTAGAATTTCAGATTTTGATCACATAATTATCCTTACTAGGGAAGGCTTATCCTGGCACGAAAGAAACAAAATTTCCCGAGAGCTCTGAGCAATAAATTATCAAATTGAAAATTTCCTGAGAATAATCGTAAAATTTTAATAAGAGTACATAGCACGTGTATTAGTGGACTAGATTAAAAAATTCAAACAAACTTGAAGGAAAAAAAAACAAATTATGACATCAACTCTATCTCTTTCTCTCATGGAAGATATTTTGCTTTTCCCACGGAGGATGTTCTTCCTAAGAACGCTTTCAAACAGGTCAATTTTAGGCAAATATTTGTTTCCCAAATTTCGTTTTGTTTTGGAAATGTCATTTTCATTCCTTTAAAGAAGACTCAAAATGAATGAGGGATTCTCATTTCCCTGTTCGAAAATGCTGAAGATTCATTATTTATAAAACTTTTGGAATATAGATGGATGACAAACCCAAAAGGGCTCTTAGGTTTTTCATTCTCAAATTTCATGTAAAAACTAGCTCATTTTCTAAACTATTCATACCAAACATCAAAAAGAAATCTCGTATAAATTCTCACAAAACTAATATTATCTTACGGCTGACGTTTCGATTTGTTGAAAGAATGGGATTATAATCTTCATCACCTATGCTCTAGAAGAAATTATAGACTAGTATAGATACATGTATGTGTTTTCCTTTGGTATTTTATGCTTAGATTTTAGCACATTTAGGAAAAAAAATTGCATTAAACCCCAGTTTTGGAGCCAACGAGGTCTAGCTCAATGCAAAAGGGCATTGACTTGCAGACCAATGGTCTTAGGTTCAAACTCCCAAAACACATTGGCAGTGGCGGATCCAGGAATTTTTTAGGGGAGATGCAATATTTAAAATGCTAAAAATTTACAAAGGACTCAAGCAAGGCACTGGGTTTAAATCGTAACATCCGTGTAGTGTGTTAAAAAAAAAAGGCTAAAAATTCAAAAAAAATTTATACAACCAAATGCCCTTAGAATTTAACCAATACTAATGTCACTCATAATTGAAACAAATAAGAGTTTTACGTCTACAACTAATTGATTATAGTCTATATGGGTATCAATTAATATGAACAAAATCCTTGTCATTGACACAATTTGTTTACCAAAATTCATATCAAATATGAACAAAATCCATTTCTATTACATAATTAATCTAACAAAAGTCAATACCAATTAATCTAACCAAAAGCACATGTAAATTGGAGGTCATGAAATAAAAGTACACATGATTAAAAGTTTGGGGTAATTTTGGGTGAATTTTTTGGCACACATATGAGTTTTAATGAATTTTTTAATTTAGGCCAATTAGAAATAGAAATGTGTCGGCTTGCTATTGGACCATTTTTAAAAAGAATCAAAGTTAGAAGCGCTGACGCAGAGTCTTCTTCTTCCTTGAACCGTGCCTCTGCAACTTTTAACTTCAAATATTCTAGAAAAACTTTGAAAATTCATAACTTTGGTTGTGGTGCTCCGATGGATGAACTGTTTTCTCCTACATGCTCATGAGATCGAGCCCAACAATATAAGGTAAATATTTAGGGTCTCACAATGCAGCAAACAAACACAACGTCTTTAAGGCATTTAGTCAAACAATTGGTGGGAACTAGCAAATGAGCAAATTCTGACATCCCAAGGAAGTTTTTGACGAGGGGAGGTGCAGTTACAACTCCTTGCGTCTCTGTGGATCCGCCAGTGCACATTGGTAGTGTACTAGTGTGTGTGTGAATAAACCCTTCTCCCTTTTAGTTTAGCCAAGTTGGCTAGAGCAGATGTGCTTTCCACTTTACATTCAAATTCGAATCTCTCTCCACGTAGTTTAAATTAGATTAAAGTTGTGAATGCTAAAAATGCTGTATATGTTGGGCCTATTACAAAACATTGGGCTTGACCCGAAGTTATACACTGACAAAAGAAAACCCAAAACCCTTTCTAACTTCACTTCTTTTTTATTCCTTTTTTGTCAGACATTTCGATTATCACTATAACTTGACACCTCTACACTTTTTCGTGGGAAAAGTTAACCACACAAGAAACAAAGGAAGATAAGCCCCAACATAAAATGACTAAAAATTCCTTGACAGCTAATACTATACGTTGCAATTTTATGTGACAAAATGGTTCTGAATATGGACATGAAATTACGTCCTACGCAACAATAACAAAATATAAATATATATATTCGGCAATCGGCATCTTTGCTCTATGAAAGACAACTATTGTGTGCTGCACAAGTTGGCACGTAATTACAAAGTAGCTGCAGAGAAATATAAATCATTTGGAATATCTCTCTTATTTTATGAACTGGTGATATTAATTAGGATTTGCTTAGTGATAGTGATTATGGTGAAGATAACAATTTTTTTTTATTTAAAAAAATTGATTTAACTTCAAATAACTTTGTGCTTGTTTCTTGGGTTTAATATTTGTTGGGGAAGCTTAAGGAGAATATGCTTACTACTGACTTGTAATCTCCTTGGTGTTTTTGTATCTCCCTTTTTAGTCCAATGTTATTGATTTATCCGGGGTAGAGAGAGAGTGAGCAGTATAAGTGGGTGCAACGTGAGACAAACTGCAATTTATTCAGATACACTTATATTATAACACGTATACATTTATCGATATTATACTATAAAATCTAAAGTATAAATAGACTTAACACAATTCTACTTATTTAAAAATTGAGAAATAAGAAATACGATAAATGTAGAGGAGGAAAATGTTTGCTTTAAAAAAAAGAAGAGGAAATGTCCTTTTTTTAATTAAAAAAAAGTCTAAATTTGACGTTAAAAAAAGGGACATTTCCTCTTTTTTTTTAAAGTAGACATTTTCTTAAATAAAAAAATTGACATTAAAAAAAATTAATAAGATGGTAAGAAAGTAGTGAAATTTTTGTAGATAAATTGAATACATTTAATAAGGGTAAACTTGAAAAGCAAAAGTTAGCTTGTATAATATATTAATGACATTGTTTTAAGTGTAAGGAGAATGACACATGTCAAGCAAAAAAATGAAAAGGTTCAAAAGAGAAGGTTAGAGAAAAGGTTGCAGCATTCCCCTCCATGTAGGGATGTGCATATTGAGATAGAATCGACAACTAATTTGGCCCCTTTAATTTCCTCTCTCTTTTTTCTTCTGAAAACTCTGTCAACATCTAATGTCTAGTCTTCCTTCAACTGAAAAAGAGGATTTCACACCAATGGAGGTTGGTCAGAGTGGAAGGGGCTCTGGTCGCTTAAGCAAGTGGTCTCGAGTTCGAGCACTTGTGGATGCAGAAAACTTTCTTGGGAGAGGTCCCCGTATATGCGCCCGACAGTACCTCGGAGGATTAGGCCTGGGCCATGCCTGGGGATACCTTGGGAAAAAAAAAAGGATTTCACAAAAGAAAAGAGGATCATATTAGACAGAACTAAACAACTCATAAAAAGACATTGTTGGCAGCGCAGGTAAGACTATCAAATTTTATGGGAATGTTGCTAAGCTGCTCATTCCTAATTTTCTAGTATTTGGTTGTTAGCCAACTTGGATTTGATTTGAAACACCATCTTAAATGCCTCTCAAAAAGTAGTTTTCCATCAATTGGAATAGATCACATAATGTCGAGTCAAAGTTCAACATCATTTGATCATCAGACACGTGTTTCCTTGACTTTATCCACAAATGATAGAGTAGTCAATTGGGTGACTTTCAAATCATTAATCTTTAATCTACTAATAGTTGTGTATACTTGGTTGGAGGTTTTCGGTCTAACTGGCGTGAATGCGAGGATGCTATATATATTTAATGAATTTGATATCTAATTGTGATTAGTTTAATTACGGTCGTATTTTATATTAAATATATGCAAAAATAGATCTATAATTAAGAAAAGTGATATATTATATAACAATTTTTTTGGTTTGATGTGAATAAACGAGGTCCTTAATGAACTCATATAATAACAATAATAATAATAATGAAATATTGCTACATTAGTTGGATCATATGTTGTATGTATAGTACTGTCCAAATTACGAATTAATATGCAAAATTAATATGTCACATGGTGTATCAAATACATCCAAAATATTTTTCATGTCACATGCATCAACCATTGTCAACCCTCGACTTGTAGCATGACTATATTTGTAAATCATTTTGTGTTGCAGGGCCAAGAAAGTAGTTTCAGTACCAGCATGCAGCGACCGTTGAATTTAAAGTTGCATCATCAGCATGTACCCCCGTGAGAATATGCACGAGGAGGCGGTGCACCAAGTCAAACGGAGAGAGAGAACCTCATAAAAAGTTGCCACGTGGCAATAAATGGCCCCCAAAGTTGTTCAGCGAACCAAGAACTCCGGAGAAATTACATCACAAACTTAAAGCGCAAGGCCCCAAAAACCTGACTCTCTCCGCCAACAAAGGACTCTGTACTAAATCCCAACCAAAAACTAACAAAATTATGTCCCTGAAAAATAAATAAAAAAGTGTGATTTAAATTTATTTCCATAAAACTCCATTATCAAATTCAGAAAAAAATTCAAATATTTGGATTAATTGTCAATCTTATCCAATAAAAATGAGATTTTTTAATAAATATTATGTTAAGAATTGGTTATATATTTCTAATATCGATTGTTGAATTGAATGTATACACATATTAAATCCACCGACATATATAATAAATACAATCAAACGATTGAAATTAAAATATATAACTAGTCCTTAAAACAATTTGGTATTGGATAAATTTGGCCTTTGAAATTTCTGAGTTTGACCAATTTGGTATTTTGTTTGCATTTCTATTTTGGTGATTGGATAAACATTGTCCACAATCCCAAGAACCACTCTCCTACTTAATACCATTTTGTCAGTCGTCTCTTCCTCTGTTTCTCTCTCGCGCTCTCTCTCTCTCTCTCTTCAGAAACCAGAACAAAAAGTTTGGATCTTCAAGACAAGAAACAAAAATGTCGAAGAAACCAGAAGCCTCAAAGAAAACAGATGATGTGTTCGTTGGGTCGATTGACCAAGGAACCACCAGCACCAGATTCATAATCTATGATCGTTCGGCGCGCCCAATTGGCTCTCACCAGGTCGAGTTCACTCAGTTTTACCCTGAAGCAGGGTAAGCAATCAATCAAAGACTCCACCTTTCTTCTCCTTTTTCTTTCTCGTTTTTTTTCCTCTAATTTTGATTTTTGTTGTTGTGTCTGTTGTTTTTGTGTGTTGTGGTTAGATGGGTTGAGCATGATGCAATGGAGATACTGGAGAGTGTGAGAGTGTGCATGGCTAAGGCGCTGGACAAAGCCACGGCTGATGGGCACAACGTGGACAGTGGGCTGAAGGCTATTGGGTTGACTAATCAGAGAGAGACGACTCTGGTTTGGAGCAAATCCACTGGCTGTCCTCTCTACAATGCTATTGTTTGGATGGATGTACGTACTAGCTCTATTTGCAGGTACTGTTTCATTGTTTGTTCATGTTTAGGATTTTGTATATTTGAAATCAGGATCTTCAATGGCTCAGTTTGTGATTTCTCATACATATTCATAGATTGAATTTTATTGATCCTGAATTGGGATTTTGTTATTTTTGGATTTGGATGCATATGATTGGTAGTGTTTTTTTGGTCAAGGTAGGAATATTGATTATTAATATATGTAATTCTGCACTGATTTTCCTGCTAATGATTTGTTTTTGTGTTTTATTTATTTATTTATTTATCAATACCCCTTCTTGGATGATTTGAATGGTAGCTGGATTTCCTTTGTTTTCGAATTTTGATCAATGCCCATTTGATGGAGTATTTATGGTAAATTGGGTTGTCATGTCGGGATTGTTACCATGTTTTGTGTTTTTTTCAAATTTCTATTTGCCTGTTATTATCATCATGTGCGATTTTGGAGTTGTGTTATGATTGTAAATTTTCTGGTTATTTTCTAACAGAAAATTGGAGAAAGAATTATCTGGGGGAAGAACTCATTTTTTGGAAACATGTGGGTTGCCCATAAGCACCTACTTCAGTGCGTTGAAGTTGCTCTGGTTGCTGGAAAATGTGGATAAAGTGAAAGAGGCTGTGAAATCAGGGGATGCTCTCTTTGGAACTATAGACACTTGGTTAATCTGGAATTTAACTGGTGGTGTCAAGGGAGGGATACATGTTACTGATGTCTCAAATGCATCACGGACAATGCTTATGAACCTGAAGACCCTTGAGTGGGATAATCCTACATTGAAAACCTTAGGAATTCCAGCTGAATTTCTTCCCAAAATTGTCAGTAACTCTGAGATTATTGGAAAAATTACCACGGGATGGCCAATAACTGGAGTCCCAATTTCTGGATGTCTTGGTGATCAACATGCAGCAATGTTAGGGCAAGCTTGCAGGAGAGGAGAGGCTAAAAGCACATATGGGACGGGTGCTTTCATACTTCTCAACACGGGTGAGGAGATAATTCGGTCAACGCATGGGCTTCTAAGCACTGTGGCATTCAAACTTGGCCCTAAAGCTCCTACAAACTATGCCATAGAGGGATCAATTGCTATTGCTGGAGCTGCAGTTCAGTGGCTTAGAGACAGTCTTGGGATTATTAAGAGCGCAAAAGAGATCGAGGATTTGGCATTACAGGTTGAGTCCACTGGTGGGGTTTATTTTGTGCCTGCCTTTAATGGATTATTTGCTCCGTGGTGGCGTGATGATGCTCGTGGGGTTTGCATTGGTATTACAAGGTTTACAAATAAGGCTCACATTTGTAGAGCAGTGCTTGAGAGTATGGCCTTCCAGGTGAAAGATGTGTTGGATTCAATGCACAAAGATGCTGGAGAGAAGGGAGAGGTTAAGAATGAGAAGGGGGAGTTCCTGCTCAGAGTGGACGGTGGTGCTACTGTTAATACCCTTCTAATGCAGATTCAGGTTTGGGCATTGTTCTTTTTCTTTTGTTGCTCTAATTTGCACTATGTGGCTCAATTTTTATCAACTTTACCTCCTTTTCATTTTTGTTTTTCTGTTCATAATCTATAAGTCTTCTCTGAGTTCTCTCTTTAGTTTTTGAGTCATCCATAGTGATATATGTTTTTGTAACTTTCTATGATTTACAGCTGTGCTTTCCATGGCATGCTCTTAGGTATGTTGTTCACGTGTCAAAGTGAGCGTTAGTTGTGTAATCTAACAACTAACCAGGAAAATATATGTTTGACCTTTTCTCTAGTATGTGAAAACTTGCCAGATTGTGGTGAGGTTTTATCTAATGAACTTGTTGCTTATGCATCTCTAGCTTTGCATGTCTCAACTAAAAACTGGGCCCTTGAAGGAGACTATTTGGGATGAAATTTGAAACTATCAAACAGTCTACCATGTTTTGTATTATGGTATTATCGATATGAGGCACATTATCAATCCTTTCCCTTTATTCCTGTAACAACAACAAACCATCCTCAGCTTTCCTCAAGAACTATACATATATATTAGTACTACTTGCCCTGCAAACATGCAGTACTGCAAGTTTCTTACAGGAAGTGTTCCATTTTCTTTCGTATTAGAAATGGATAGCCTTTAGTAAAGTGTCTTCCACTCAATTTGATTGCAGATTTTTTATTTATTTTTTCACACCTTTCCTACCTTTTCTTTTTAACAATTTTGTAGAAGACCATTTCTGTTGTTATAACTCTATGCTGTTCTCTTGTTATTGTTGTTCTGTAGGCGGATCTGTTGGGGAGCCCAGTGCTAAGACCAGCTGACATTGAGACAACAGCTCTTGGAGCAGCCTATGCTGCTGGATTAGCTGTTGGCATTTGGACCGAAAAGGAGATTTTTGCTGGTGAAGAAAGGGCTAAGGTTGCCACCACCTTCCATCCAAAATTAGATGAAGGGTTGAGGAAGAAGAAGTTGGATTCATGGTTCAAGGCTATTTCAAGAACTTTCGACTTAGCTGATCTTTCACTTTGATGTACTCTCCTGACTTCTTTTTTATTTTTATTTTTATCCTTAAGTTTTTCTTTTTCTCTTCTGTGTTGTTTAGTTCTGGGATGATGTTTTCTCCCTCGTGCAGATTTTCATAGAATATACGGGAGCAAAATAATCGCTAACTCTGACTGTTGTTGGCACGAGGATCAAATCTTTGTTGGCACCAGCACGAAAGGACCAAAAGTTGGAATGTCTTGCTCCTGACCTTCTGCACTTATCAATGCATAGTTCATCTATTGATGTGTTTCTGCAAGTCCCTATTAGTTGGCGCTTTTGGCGATTTGATTTGCTCAAAGCCATCTGATACTTCCTACAAGTATAGTAATAATGCCATAGTTTGGCTTCAAAGAAATAATGTGATAGTTGCTCAACTGAAGATCTTGATTGTTTGGTATCAAATTGGTGAACTGCTTTTAGTGTTTCCTATTGGAGAATTACACTACAGTACTGTGATATATACAGAAAATTTACACCCCAAGAAAGAGGCACTTCAATCTCGACATTGCCAACATCCATTTCTCATCCATTTCTCATTCTCAATTATCTGATTCCAAATTGTTAGACAAGTGAGTTGGATTCAGTGTTAAGTTGGAAACCTCAGAATGAATATCTGTCTGAGCATATAAACAGTACTTGGACTATGAGTTGGATTCAGAGTGTTAAGAATTAGGTTTTTTTTAACCCTGCCTTGTTCTTGGACCAAGCCATATAAAAGCCCTTATTTCCCCGTAACATGATTTATATTCCACAACAGTACTTGCCTTTTTTTTTTTCGGGTCAACACCCTCTGGTGGCTTATTTAAAGTACGAACCAATCTCCCTTCTCAAGTCACAGAGCAAGGAAATCAACAGCAAAATTATATCCATCCCGATGGAGTCATTCTATAGTGAGGGCCTAATCTAAGGCCCTTAGATGATGACTTATCTCTTATTTGTTGGATCAAACAGTTAAGATATAGAGCCTCATCTAATGACCTTAAATAAGGTCCTCACTATAGAATTCTTGCACCCTAATGTTGCCTTATCCTCAAAGCACTGATTCATAATCCACTGTTGAAAATGAATTCTAGTCCAATTTTAATTACTTCATGATCTTGGGACTATTTTTGTTGGAATCACTTATGCTCATAAACGTTTTTGCTAAAAACGCTTTTATTGAAAGCACGTCGAAATTTTTATTGAAAGTGCTTAGCACCTAGCCTGCACTTCTCAAGAAAACATTTATGCCAATCTTGTCATAATCGCATTTTAAATATTACAAAAGCAATCTCAAACAAACCCTTAATTTTTCTTGTGTAACAACCACTAATTTAATTATTATGTATGTATGTCTAGAATAATCACTTTAATCAAGTGGGTTGATTGGCAAGACCAAACCAATAAATAAATTACCTTTGGTTAGTTACCAACCCACTCAACATTTCTTAGTACACAGTCCACTTTGCAATGATATTGTTTTCAACCCATCAATTACAATTTACACATGGCTCATATGATTAAATTGTTCCCCTGGCAAGCATCCACCATGCTTTCTGGGAATCCAAACAGATGACATATGATTAGTGACTTTTTAACTAATGTAAAAGCATAATGTATTATGTATATGTATATTGTTCTTTGGAAATTGAGAAGGATCAAACTCAAAGTCCCCTCATCAAATCTCCACCGTTCGATCAATTCATCGACAGCCAAAATCTAGACACGTGGTTGGTTGTTATTAAGATAATAGGTAACTTTAGCAATGAATGGTGGGTGGGGACCTTTTAATGGGAATTTTAGGAAACACAAGACATGTTTTCATTTGAATCGAAGCTTTGGTTTAATTAGATTTAGCTAAAGTAATTTATGGCATCCATCCTACTCTAATCATGAGATGCCACTATCCCTCCCTAATTTTTCTTCTTTTCTTTTTGTGTTTTACCTAAAAAAATATGAATTGAATTGAGAGATAGAGGGGTTTATAAACAATCAAATGCCAATCCAATCCATTGACATCATAGGCATATAGCTTAAATTAGTAGCTAGATTGTACAGAAAGAATGGATGCTTAAAGGCGGAGAATCAGCCCTTTTTTGGTTGTCAAATGAACTTACGAAAGCTAAAATGCTATTTCTTGTTTTTGTCTAATTAATAGTTATTAATAATTCTGAGGTTAATCGTTGTAACCCACAATCACAAATGAACTACTTTAAAGTGACACTTGCACTAACTTATGCACATACTATTCGTTTTTAGTACCATTTTTATTGCGGAACCCTTCCATTTTCTTCATTCTCCTTCTCATCCTGCAATGTGGTTTGATGATCGAACCATTTATTTTTAAGGCCGTCTTTTAAAGATCTACAATAAAAGTCAACCAAATCAGAAATGATTTAGCAATCTAACTATTATTAGACAAATAGACGAATAGACGAATATGATGTTTCAATACTAGAGTTTTGACAATGTTAATCAAATGACTAAACAATTTTCAACATGATTGATTTACTTTTCGAGCATTATGCTTGATGAATGACCTAACAAATGGACAACTCGATCATTTGACCACGTTACAGGATGAGAAGGAGATGTAGTTAGCACTCCATTGTTACATGCACGCTAAATATTGTTACTAAAAAAAAGTTCATTACAATATCGAATGGTTTTAGAAGAGCTCAAAGTTAGTTATCGTCAATGCACTATGTTTACTGTTTAGTGTGTTTACATTGGGATATCTGGCATGTTATATTGAGGTTTTTATTCTAAAAGAAAAGAACAGTGTGAATTTTAGCAGATTTACTATGAGGCAAATTCACACTTTAACTAGTAATGATAATGGTCATCATCATGTACTGAGTAATTGTTTTTGTAGTCATACAAAATAGAAAAGTCATCACTATGACACAATATTGGTGCTACCTTCATCCAATTTGTTCATTAAATTTGCTCACAAAATACGTTACACATTATAAGCATGTAAGCTTATAATTTTAACAATAATAAAGTTTCATAGGGATCATGACGTGTATGACACTAACTAATACTAATATATAGACTAAATTATAGCAATAATCTCTTAACTATATCCCGTTTTACATTTCAGTCGGACTTTGGTTTTGTTACTAACAATTTCATACTTGATATAAAAAACAAAAAGTACAACTTAGGAGAGGAATAGCTCAAATGAGGAGGTGGGTGAGAAAGGAAAAAGGGAAGACTTCCAATGAAGCACGAAACTACAAATGTCAAAAAGCACACAAAACAAAACCATCACAGCAAAGCAACGCAACCACCACATAGGGGAGAAGAAGATGAAGGAAGAAGAAGAGTGAAGTAAAGAAATTACGACGAAACCAACCCAAGCCAAGCCAAGCCAAAAAGAGATAGACCTTAAAATGAGAGAGCAGAAAGCTGAAGCAAACTTTCACTGCCAACTTTGTCAAAGGGCAATCCCCTCACGCAAACAACCAAGAAATCTCAGAGACCAAAACAGAAAGAAAATTTACTACTAGGTCAATAATATCCACAGAATCCAATTAAAATCCAAGAAAAATGTAAAAAAGCTTTTCTGCAGAGTCAGACTGTGAAGTCGTCTCGCATCCTCGTTTCTTGTTTCAATGCCCAGCTGACCTCCACGACTCATCATTCAATGCCAGCTAACCGTGATTATTGTTTACCATCTTTTCTCCTCCTCCCATTTTCAAAAGTTCAAAAGCACTTTTTAACTTTTTTAAACAGTGATTTACCAGACCACACAGTTATTATTGCTCTTAATTATTGCGAAGTCAAGTTTTCTTGGTGCTAATTATGAATTGATCACATCAGGGTTATGTATGTTATGCTTCTGCTTCACTTAATGGGAAAGTTCAGTTGAAGTTTCAAAAACGTACACAAAGTGCTTGACTTTCTTTTGAGCCCATAAAGCGAAAACGCGGAATGCTGGAAAATAGATAGAAAATAAGCAGTGGCTTCTCTCTCTCTCTCTCTGCCTAATTCATAAGAAATAAATAAACTTATATTTTGGATTCTGACTCTGCCTTTCGCCGTATTTCTGACACTTTCCACCTCACATCACCCCATAAAGCAAACAACACACAGAGGAAAAAAACCAGAAAAAAATCTCATACAGTATCAAAATAATTCAAAAGCAAACCCAAAAAGAAAAAAAACCCGTCTCTCTCTCTCTCTCTCTCTCTCTCTCTCTAACAAGAATAAAAACCCCACACTTCTCTTCCCGCTTTGTTTCTCATCCTTTCTCTAAGAAGAAAACCTCTTTGGCTCTACAACCATGAACACGCCCGCTGGCGGACCCGACCCGGTTTCACCCAACACCACATACGTCCAAGCAGACCCGGCAACCTTCAGGGCCGTGGTCCAGAAGCTGACCGGAGCACCCGAAGACCCATCAGCCCAAAAGCTCCCTCTCACCCTCCCAGCCCGCTATTCCAACCCAAAACCCACCACCGCCACCGAAATGGGGCCCCGGAGACCAGCTTTCAAGCTCCACGAGCGCAGGCACGCCACCAAGAAGCTGGAGCTCAACCTCAACACCGCGGGCCCGTCCGCCTCATGTGGGCCCCACGGTAGGCCCAGAGGGTTTGTAGGTTTTGGGAGCCATCACGAGATGGTGATGGTTTCGCCCGTTTCGACATTGGACTTTCTCGCACGTGGGAGCCCGAGGACGCCCGCGTCACCGTGTGAAGATGAAGATAGGGCTATTGCTGAGAAGGGGTTCTATTTGCACCCGAGTCCTCCGCTAAGTACACCCAGAGGCTCTGATCCTCCTGAGCTATTGCCTCTGTTTCCCCTCCATTCTCCACGAGATAGCCAGAACTCTTCTTCTGCTACTTAATTAGGAACCCAACCAAATTTTTTTTAAAATTTTAATTTTTGATCAATTTTTATGTTGTTCATGAAGTTATTATTATAGTGGTAATTATGGGTTTGGATATTTTTTAAATTTTCCTTTTAATCTTTGTGTTTTTTATTTTTAAAAACTTTGCGTCCATGATAATAATGTAGGCTAGAATTTTTTTGGGAAGAATGAGGAGCTGTGCTTTTTGGTCTACTGCCAAAAAAAAAAAAAGCTGTAAATGTCAATTTGGAAAACAAAGAAAAAAAGAAGAAGCAAAAGCTGTTAATGTGTGAGGCTATATCTGAATGACGAAATAGAGACGGGACCAAAATGATGTAATGGCATGTTTACTAATCTGGAATTGGAATTCTCATTCGGAATTGAATTCCACTTTTGAGGATTCTTGTGTTTACTTGCATCAAGGAATTGAAAAAGTAAGCGGGGTCCACACAAAATTAGGAATTCAATTCCTGATTTTGGAGGAATTCAATTCCGGAATAGGAGGTGGTATTCTAATTCCTGGAGAATTCACCCATTAGGAATTCATCTTTTTTACCCATTATATCCTCACACAATTTTGAAAATTCCAAATATGTCATCTACTTTAACTCAAAAATATGGACATTTAGTAAATAATACCACTCCTACCCCAATTCCATGTGATTTAGTAAACAACTTCAATAGGAATTCGGAATCTAACTCCCCTCAATCCATATGGTTTAGTAAACAACTTTATTAGGAATCCGGAATCCAATTCTCCTCAATCCAATTCCTCCTCAATTCAATTCCCTTTAATCCAATTTCGGATTAGTAAACATGCCATAAATGTGTGAGGCTTTTTTTTTTCTTTTGTCAGAATATGCGAGGTTCTATCACAATGGAATACTGTGGCCAAAATAAAAGTGGCGTGAGGAGGCATGTTTCCTTCCTTGTCTGCAGCCCTATTTCTCCAATTTTGTCCCCGCACACACAAGAAGCTATATTTGGCCATTTAGTCTTTTAATCAGGCCACTTAGAGCATTTTCAGCAGTTAGCCCCTTGCCATGGCAAGGGGAGCTCTAGGACAGCTACTATTCACGTGAATAGTGGCTGCTCTACCCCCTAGTAAAGTGTGTTTCCAGCAGTGTAAGGCTTGCCATGGCAAATACTATTCATTTTTTTGTTTTTTTTCACAACTTTATTTACTTAAACAATTAATTTGGATAATATTTTCGGATAAGATTTTTGGGTTCCTACATATGAAAAATCATTTTCTCAAGATTTTTAGCGGAGGTGCAATATTGACTAAGTATGAAAAATGATTTTTCGGAATAATCATTTTCTTAAGATAATTTTTGGCGGCTTTTATTTCTTAGACATCAAATAAGAAAACTTGATTTTATGGGATTTTAATATGAAATATATATTGACTTAATGAGCCATCATTTTTAGCCTAAATCGTATTTTGCACTAAAACGGATTTTTCATATTTTGATTTGGTGGGAATTTGATTTTCTAGTATTTTTATTTGAATCCAAATGGGGGGTACTTCCTTATTTACATTGTAAACTTAAGTAAATGGAGTAATATAAAACTAAATAAAAGTAAAAGGACAAAGACATTTACTTAAAAAAGAGTAATTTTTTGGTTTTTTTTTTCAATCTTTTCGGATTTTTTTTCAATTTTTTATTACAAACATATTGGCTACCGTTGGATTGGAGCAAAAATTATGATCGAAGAGCCCAAGACATGACACATGGCACATAAGTGTTGGTGGATACTGTAGCATTGACGTCACGACGACGTCAACAATGGCTTGCCCTGGCTGGAGCTCGGGCCAGCCCGTTTTGCTGGATCCTACCATCTTGCCCGGGCTTGCCTCTACTGCTGGAAATAGGTTTTTAGCCCAAACCCCCCCCCAGCCCTCCCCCAAACCCCACTGCTGGAAATGCTCTTATAGTCCAGTTTTGGTCTGGGCCAAATTTTTTGTGAGCCCAGTACATGTGATTTCTAAGAAGAAAAAGTATCGCGCATGGACAAGAGCATAAAACATCTTGTATAACTGTAGATCCAACAGCCAATATTAAAGGCGTGCAGACATCAACTAGCCATTAGGTTTTTTTAAAATAGCTTTTAAAAATGTATTTAAACTCATTTTATTTAATATATATATATATATATAATTGGTTTCTAATCATTGGATGTTAGAACCATTGAAAAGTTACTTTTTAAAAAAAAATTTAAAACCTTTTAAAATGTTTTAAATTATTATATATATATAATTAGTTATGACCGTTGGAGGTCAGAACAATTGAAATGCAACTTTTTATTTTAATTTTTATTTATTTTTAAAGTTTCCTTTGTTGGCTTTATTATTATTATTTTAATTTTTTTTAAAACCTAAAATATGTCTATAAATACCTCATAATTTCTTCAAAAATTTTCCCACTCATTTCATTCCACATTTCTTACAAATTCTATCACATTCTCTACTTATTCACAACTTTCCACACTCTTTCTTTTTGTCAAATATTTTCCACGCTCATTTCATCCAAACATTTCCTACAAATTTATTTTCTTTACTTATTTTGTTATTCATATTGTTTGAAAAATGTCCTGGACTTTGAAGGGACGAAATTGGTCACGAGTGGAAGATGAACATCTTTGCAAGGCTTTCATAAAAGTCTCCGAAGAAAGCATTGTGGGTACTAACCAAAAAAGCACTGGGCTTTGGCAACACATCTCACAAAAATACACAAAGGCATCATCAATCCTTCCATTTACAAAGGAAGGAGATGAAATTGTGAGATATTGAATCGAAAACACTCCACTTATTGACATTTGAAGATGACAATAAGAGGTGCCACATTGACAAAAATTTAATCGGAAATTTGGGTAGTTGCTCTCGAACTGACACGTGTCACTCAAAAATCATATCCAAAAAATTAATAAGATTCCTTCAGGATAAGATGTGCCACGTTGACACAAAATCTTATCAGAAATCTTGTTAAATGCTTATCAACGTACATGTGTCATATATGAAATATTGTCTCTAAATAAGAGTTTAATTAAATTAAACAGTACATAGTTGTGGAATGTATGAGTGTTGTACCACAATTTTTCTCAAAATAATAAAATATGAAGGGCAATAAAATATAGTCCTACATGACTGGAGATGGAAAATTTTAACCTTACTCTATTCTTTAAAAAATTTATATTTTGGAGGGCTAAATTTATAGCCATGTACTACATTTAACCCTATCACTGGAGATGACCTAATATACAGAAACAAAGGACTATCTTCATAATATTAAGCCACCAAACAACATTATCATCCGTGCATAGATTCAAGGGAATTCGTCGAACTTGTACCCAAAAAGGAACAAGATGGGTATCAATTTCTTCCACTGCCAATGCCAATGGCCATCTTTTAACCGAGAAGCATTGACGCATGACAGACCATGGGCCTAGCTCCAAAATCTTCCCAGACATGTCCTCATCTTGGACAATAATAGCAAATAGGTTCTCTCTTATCCCGGTGATTTTTGCTTTTCCGAACTCTTGCCAAGCTGTCTGATTAAGTATGAGAACCCCAACCAAGCCAGAGGCTTCATGTGCCTCAGAGTAGAAATAGACATCACCCAGCCCTTTCCAGCTGGTTTTTGGCTCCCCAATGTCGACGGCTCTGAAATTTGGCAGAACTGCAATACCAACGTCCCTTTAATTTCTGTTATAATTGTGGAAAACTGGGGCATAGCAACACTGAGTGCCTAGAGGGGAAAGCAGAGAAGGGAGCTGCGGGATATGGTACATGGAGGAGAGCCAAGGTTATTAGAGAGCTGTATGAACAACCCAAACCAATATTGGCGTCGCAAGGTGGGAGAAGGACAACAACAACTCAAAACCAGAGAAGAACAAATGGAAGTAGATGGCGTGTGCACCAAACATATGAGCCCAGAGAGGAGATCGTATCAGAAAAAAGAGATCAAACCAGCGAGATATACAGTCCTCTCATGACATGCGACCCAAGAATCTAGCCATTGCTAACAGATGAGACTGACGATGTAACTCAATTCGAAGGAGACACGACACAACAGCTGGTTTTGAGCAACTTAGTAAATGCCTCGAGCCACGCACTAATGGCAGTCTAGAATCAAGGAGAAACAAACCAAATCTTAGGACAACAGGATAATCCTAGAGGAAATTAATTTGCCCTCCAAGTTTGTTTGGCCTGCAGGCAGAACTGTGCCTATTTCAGAAGAAGAGATAATGGAACTATTGAAGGCCCAAATAACAAAAGGAGCCTATTTTATAACTGATTGGACTAGACTAGGCCCACGCCACAAAGAAGACATAATTGATGATGGGTCTATTGGACGAGATCTCTAGTTGGATCCTCAGTTCGCAAATCCATTTGGACCTCGGCCAAAGCACAACTCCCCCAAATTGGTGGGCCAGATAAACAAATGTTTACTAGCATGAGACTCAAAAGAAGTGCTGAGACAAAAGAGGTTTGCAACTTCAAATCTCCTGATAAGAAGGCAAAGTGTTCCCAATGTGGAGAACACTCGGGGTCGTCAAAAGGAAGGAAAGTCAAGTCTTATGGAAGTGAAAATCGTAGGAGGGGTCAAGTCTGGAGAATAAATCTATTTTCGGAGGATAGTGGTTACGGAAACTGAAGACTGGAGGAAGGTAAGACAACAAGCAATTGATGAAGTGGGAGGAGACTCTTAGGGTGGTGGCTGCTGGCTTGAAACAGTCGCATGGGAGCCATGATTTACCTTATTTGGAATTGTCAAGGCCTAGGGTCTGACCTGACAGTTCGAGCCCTTCATGGGTTTATAAAAGAGTGCAGACCCTCTGCTGTGTTTTTAATGGAAACAAAAATGCAAAGCATCATAATTGATCGTGTTAGGAGTAGTGGGCTTCCAAAATGGTTACAATGCTCCCCCGTATGGATTAGCAGGTGGGCTAAGCCTTTGGTGGGATGAATCGGTAAATGTTAATGTTGTCTTTAGTTTCGAAAACTTGATTGATACAAAGATGCAAATTCTAAGTGATGGTTCTTTCTTCAGAGCGTCATGGATTTATTGCATGCCCTATAGAGAGCAAAAGCTGGCTTTCTGGGGTTGGCTGGGATCGTAGCTTCGTGCTACAAGTGACCAGCAATAGAACTAGTTAAAGTAGGCTGTGCACTCTCTGTCGGTCGGTTTGATCTCAATGAGGGAGCTTAAAGCAACTAGAGTTTCTGCCTCAACTAAACCTGTTTGCTCACGAAGGAATTGGAATCTCGCTACTTCCCCTAACTGTCCTAGAGCAGGAGAGACCCACAAACGTCCCCTTTGTCACACTCACATCATGCATATTATTTGACTGTTATGCAGAAGTTCAAGTCACAAGGATAATTCGTCAACTAAAGAAAGAAACACCAGCTACATACCCCCATGGACACTAGTTTCAGAATTCCCCTTTATTCTGTTGCCACTGCGGGATCCTTGCTCCCCTTTCTTGAAAAAGAACCTGAAAGAGAGTGAGACTCCTTTTGGAAGGAGTCGAACGATACTTCCTAAGAAGGAAAGACAAGCAAGTTGAACGAGTAGGTTGTCCAAGGGAAGCGAGTCAGTTCAGTCTAGAGAAAAGAGAAAGTAGTGGAACCTCTAACCTTATTGCCTGATTTCATAGGTTTCGCACTGAGCTGGTCTCAAGGTTTTCAATGATTTCCCTAGGAGAAGTACCATTTTTTGCCTTCCTCGCCACCAACTCGACATCGTCATCGCATGCAAGATAAGGGCAACTTTACTAAACAAGCGAGAAAAGTGCCGGCTCCCTGCGTTTTGAAAAAGTTGGGGGGCTGCTGTTTCCCACTCAAGACCCCAATATCTTCTTGAGTTTGCTACGAAGGTGGAGCTGATTGATCTAGGGTTTAGTGGACCGATATTTACATGAAGAGGCACGAGGAACACCCGCTTTGTTCAAGAAAGAATCAATTGGGGACTGGTGAATACAACTTGGCAAGCTCGTTGGCCAAACACCATGGTTCTACATTATCCAGTAATTGGTTCGAATCATTGCCCTATTTTCATTTCAATGACACAAAAAAGTAAATATGGTAAAGGCAATTTAAGTTTGAACCTTTATGGGTGGATGATCCAGAATGTGGAGAAGTTATTAAGAGGTGCTGGAGTAGTAGCCTTAATGGTCCATGGGTGTCGAAATGGCGGATAATCTGCATACTTGCCGAACCCAACTTATTAAATGAAGTAAAAGGAAATTCAAGAGTAACAAGATCGAAATTGATAGCCTAGTGGATCACTAAACCTCATGGAACATAGCTGGGAGGAGAATGGCGAAAATATCTCTCGTATCAAAGAGCTATTTACATCGAATAGGAGTAAAGAGTGGAATTCCATCCTGGATTGTGTTGACCCAGTGGTGACTGAAGAGAAAAACAGAGAACTGATTAGGCCCATTACTGCAGGAGAGATTAAAGAAGCTGCTTTTTAAATGGGGGCCTCTAAGGCTCTAGGACTAGATGGTTTGCATGGGACCTTTTATCACAAGTACTTGGGAATTATTCACAATGATATTCAGGGATTCACTGCTGATTTGTTCACCAACCAAGCCATCCCTAAATCATTGAACTCCACACAAATTGTCCTTGTCCCAAAGGGTCCTAGTCCTGAAGCTGTTTCCCAATTCAGGCCAATTAGCCTATGCAAATGAATGTAAATCAACAAATACAAATAGAAATACTTACAACTCTAGCGATTGAGGCTTGCAAGAATTGCAATGTCCTAAAGACAGATTTCGCCCGTACCCTTGTGCTCAGTTCTAGAAGCGTCCATCTCTCATGATTCAACAATATAATCCTATATTGAAGCACTTCAATTTAAGACTTTAATGAACCAATTATATATTTGTACTCTTAAGACAAAATTAGGAGGAATTTAACAATAGAGTACTGGGGAATACTCTTTGTTTTTCAAGGGTAAGAACTCTCTTCTTTTTTTAAGTCGGTGAGGGTGTTTGGTTTATATAAAACTCATTACACCTCTTGTTGAAACATAAGTAGCTTTTCATTTGAGAAGTTACAGGTTATAGACACAGCTCTATGCAAACGAGACCACTTCATCATTTGAATCCCACCGTATAATTATTAACAACTGCACTTTAAAGGATAATTAACCAAGTGCAAAACAAATACTAAGACACACGACACTTTTTTTTTCTTTTTCCATTCACTATAGAAATTAAAAATGATTAAATAATATAAAATTTCCAACGGTACTTCCTTCACCTGAGATGCTTATGGGTGGCTCTCTCAAATGGTTGACCTCCACCCAAAGAAAAGAGGGAGTTTTCTCTCTTACTAAATGCAGACGGCACACCCTACAAATAAGAATAAAATGACTTATACAAATGAGAAAAGATGACTTATATATGAGAACAAATGACTAACTTCACAACCCTAAGTCGCCAAACGAATGGGGCACGTGCCGATTGCATGATATCATAGTTGATTAATATTCTGGTCGTGCCCATGTGTTTAGTTACAGAGTCATCTTTACACATGCATTTTGGTTTGGGTTCGTATTTCTTTGAATTCGTGGTCAAATATAGGCCATGCAGAAAGGGCAAAGGGAAGGGAGCACCCGGACACAGGCTTGGAAGGAAAGGAAGGATAGAGAGATATGCAGTTATTTAGCAGTCTGCCTCACTCAAATTTTTTATTATATATATTTGCATTTCTTACCTTCCAGGAACAACAACGCCAAAAAATAAGAAAAAAAATGAAAGGAGAGAATAATATAAATGGATCCAAGAGCGGAGAAATAAATTGTTAAAGAGGTGGACTATCTAATTTTAAGGGTTGACTGCTAACATGAATTTGAATGACAAATCAATGAAAAACAATTAGAGTGTTTTCTTGCAGATATTCTATTCTTTTTCATTGTTGGCAAGCGAAGATGATGTCTTACTTCTCAACATAGATATAAGATTTACTTATTAGAGTAATCAGTCTTTCACCAAAGAATTGCCCATAAAATGCGTAGGCCCTAACAACCTAACCCGAACCCAGCCCAAGCTAGAACTTTTAGAGCCTTTCCATCGGACAGTCCTTGCCAGGACAATAGGGGGCCCAAGCTCCGTTTGATGATTCCAGGCCAGCCCTCAAGCAAAATGAGCCCGAGCTCAAGCCCGGATTTGCTGATGTAGCAACCAAATTTTTTTTAAAAAAAATCTACAAAAAATTACAAATTTTTATTTTATTTTTAAAATAAGTACTTAGTCATATGTTTCACTTTCCACACCAAAACTCTATACAAATTTCTCTTCTCATATCTCATGTGAATAGATGTTGCCATGACAATGGGTAGAAACACCACAACCTTTTGCAAGGGCTGCCACTATTCACATGAATAGTAACAACTCTTGCCTTACCCTACCTTTTGCCATGACAAATGAATGGAAGTGCTCTTAGAGTCGGGCTAGCCCACTCAAGTTCAATGATGAATTCTATACTAGTTTACAAGTAAAGATCATTTCTCATTGAGCAAGCCAACAAATCAACAAATCATAACAAAAATGCATAAAAGTCAAAGCCGAAGGCGCAATGAAATTTCCCGAAAGTTGACGGTAATTAATGCATATATTTGATAATGCATCTGGCAGCTTGACCAAAAACTCGATCGCCTTTTTCTACCTCTCTCTCTCTCTCTCTTAAGCCGTTACGAGCTGCATAAAGAGTCGAAATATTCAAGTAATAATCAGAATCTATATTGGCGGCAAAATAAATCTCTTCCTTTGATTTAGTCTATTTAATGGAATTGATGGTCAACATTGACTCTTCCTGGTTAGTTGAGCGGGAGAGAGAGAGAGGTCCTCTTCATCTATATAATGTGCCAGGAAGCCATCCCATGCACAAACCGTAGCTTTTTCTTTTACATTATCAATGGCAAAGCTCTTTGGTGTAGCAGTCTCTGCATTACTGTTTGTCATCCTACTGCTTGGCTTGTCTTACTCTCAGGCAGAAACACACGCCCTAATAACAGGTATCCTTTGCTTAACTAATATTCTTGCAACCTTGTTGAATCAGCATCGCCTTTTTTGTTTAAATCATGGGGGATTGAGGTTTGTTTTGCGTGGTATTTCTGTGAAAGTCATCAGAAAAGAAAATCATATATAAATTATTGATGCATCATACCATGGACGCAATGCCTCGAAGTGTCGGGTTAGGTTTCCCATTCGGCCACTTTGAATTTGTACCTAACCAATTTGAACAAAAGGTTTTGGTAGTTTTGAGCAGTATTTGTACTTTTCAGCTTTTGTAAATTTTCGGTAGCTTCAATTTTGTGGTGTATTTTGACAATTCGGTTTCCAATAGTGTCGGTTTATCATTATTTGGGCTAATTAAACACATTTTTAGAACCCTTCTCTTCTTCACCACTACCATAATGACATTGGCTACTACTTTTGCGGGAACAAGTACTTTTAAATTGACTTGGGGCTCGCAGACGTGGGTTTAATTTAACTTGAGACTCTTCATTAATGATGTATATATAGTACCAATATACTAAGAGCATCTCCAACTGTAGTAGCAAATAAAACTCTTTCAATTGAAATTTGTTGACCTACGTAGCAATTTGAAAAGCCTTATTTGCTACGTCAATAATTTTTGCTCCAACATACTCTTCAATTTGATTAATGCAATATCATAGAAAAGAATGAAAAATATGAAAACATGTGAAAAATGTCTTTGTATTTATTATATGAAAAGAAAAAAAATGCATGTTTTTAACATTTTCAAGGTAGGTTTTGTTTTTCCAAAGTAAAATTAAATGTTTGAAGAGCCATAGTCAACTTACCAATCCTGAAGAGAGAGAAAGAGGTTGAAGCTGTGATGACTGAGGTTGAAGACGCTGTTGGAGCGAGTTTTTCTACTGTGGCTCACCTTTTAGAATTTCAATATTGTTGAAGAGACTGTTGGAGATGCTCTAAAATTATACCGACATATTATATATATTTTATTCAACAAGGAAAAAATAAAACTTGGGACTCTTGATATTAAAATGTGCAATGGTAAGTATGAAGTCAATTGTTTCTCATCAGTGATTTTGAATGTGTGCAGAAAGCAAGGAAGCGAATGTAGCAGTTACCAGTGAATATGGGTGTAGGAAAATCAAGTGCCATTGGGACAAGCAGCGATCTTCCCGAATTTTGAGTGCCGGTCGGGATGAGGATGATCCGAGAGAAACTCCGTCTAATCGTGGAGCACCTTATGGCCCACGTCCCTAGTATCATCAATCAAGGATCATGTGTAATCGTTTCAATCTACATATATAAGATGTCATCAGTACTGGCATCATTGAACATAAATAAGGGTTGAGACTTGTTATTATTCTTTACCTGCTGCCCTTTCCCACTCTGGAGGAGAATTGATTGTGGGCTGAAATTCCTAGTATTTGTCTTTTCAATGCTAATAGACATCTCAATCTCGAATTCTCTCGTGATTAATTAATTAAAAAAATGTCACTTGTAAAATAATCTAACCTAAGAAGGCTTAGAATCTGTTCCCCCAGATACATGTTTAGGAAATAAAGAATCTATGAGAAAGGATCCTAAACTGTCTTAACAAGAGGAAGAGGATGAGATTTAGAGAAGAAGGTAGAGAGGAAGCAAGAAGGAAAATAGCTGTATATTATTGTATTTCAGATCTTGATTAATGGAATCGTAAAAGCTCAGCTTTAGTACAATACTTATCTCATAATATTACGCTAACAGACTTAACAAATACAGCTAACTCTCACTAACAGACTTAACAGAGAGCACGTGAGCTGCACATGATGACTTAACAATTTCTTAACTAAAACACATGGTTAACATTTTCCCTATCCAGCTGAACTCCTCAGTCTAAGATGAAGACAATGTTGTAAGAAAATGGGACTGTGTAACCCCTTTGTAAAGACATCTGCTATTTGTTCTTCAGTAGGTATATACTGCACAATAAGATCCTTTCTTTGTACCTTCTCTCTCACAAAGTGGAAGTCTATGTCCAAATGCTTAATTCGAGAATGGTAAACTGGGTTTGAGCTTAAAGCCAGTGCTGATAAGTTGTCACAGTACATAATAGGAGCATCTGGCAGAAACATCTTTAGATCCAAGAGAACTTGTCGAACCCATGACAAGTCAGCAGCTGTGTTTGCTAGGGCCCTGTATTCTGCCTCTGTTAAACTCCTAGACACAGAACCTTGCTTCTTAGACTGCCAGGAGATGGGATTACTACCCAAGAATACTACATATCCGGTTGTAGACCTTCTAGTATTGATATCCCCTGCCCAGTCTGCATCACTGTATGCATTAAGCTGCCAAAGACCCTTTGTAAAACTGATTCCATATTCTAATGTACCCTGTACATATCTGAGAATACACTTCACCAAAAAGTAGTGAACCTCAGTAGGATTATTCATATATTGACACACATGATTCACAGCATAGGCCAGATCAGGTCTTGTAAATGTTAGATACTGTAAAGCACCTACTAGACTGCGAAACATAGTAGGATCTGCCAAGGGCTCACCATCAGTCTGTAACACTTGAGTGTGTGGCTTACAAGGTGTTGCACAAGCTCTACATGAACTCATGCCGGCTTTATGTAGTAGATCCTTGGCATACTTAGTTTGACTCACGAATATGTCACCAGAGGAATTATAGGAAATCTGCAGACCTAAGAAAAAGGTGAGTTGCCCCATATCTTTCATTTCAAACACCTCACTTCAGTCTGTAACCACTCTTTGAATCAACTGATCACTAGAACCTGTTATAATGATATCATCAACATATAGGAGTAGAATGATAATATCATTCCCAGTATGCTGCACAAATAGACTTGGATCTGAATGTGAAGATTTAAAGCCAAGAGTAGGTAAGTAACCTGTGAATTTGGCATTCCATGCCCTTGGAGCCTGTTTAAGACCATACAAAGATTTTTTCAGTTTACATACAAACTGTGGATGATTAGAATCTTCAAAACTAGGAGGCTGTTTCATAAAAACCTATTCTTCAAGATCGCCATGTAGGAAAGCGTTCTTGACATCAAGTTGTCGTAGTTTCCACTTGTTCATAGCAGCTATGCTTAATACTAACCTCACTGTTGTGTGTCTAACAACAGGACTGAAGGTTTCCCCAAAGTCAAAACCAGGCTCTTGACTGAACCCCTGGGCAACAAGTCTGGCCTTATATCTACCCACTGTACTATCTAGATTTCTCTTTATTTTATAAACCCACTTACTGCCAATAATATTTTTATCACCTGGATTAGGAACTAAAAGCCATGTACCTTGCATATGAAGAGCATCAATCTCCTCTTTCATAGCTTGCCTCCATTCAGAAGAAAAAGAAGCCACCTTAAAACTAGAAGGCTCATCTAATACAGGAATAGCATGAAGACAGGTAAAATAACCTTGATAATCTGGAAATTGTTTGTTTTGAACTATACCATTTTTGGCCCGAGTAATCATGGGATGATTATTGATAAGAAATAAAGAAACCGATGAGTCTTGAGTACCGACAGAAGAAGAGGAAGCATTAGAAATTGATGTGTCCAGAGTGCTAACAGAAGAAGAGGAAGCATCGGAGATCTCAAATGGAAACATAACCTGTAATTGTTGTTCATTCAACACAGGTACAGAACCTGTAGAAGCCACCGGAATATCATCCAACGATGCTTGATGTTGGATGGGAGATAAAGACCCATGAGTAGATGAGATAGACTGAGACTGAGAAGTAGATACTTGTGTATCAGAGGCTAGAGACGATGGATCTTGAGCATTAAGAGAAGCTTGATAAGGCCTTAAAGGTAGAGAAACAATGACAGGAGCCACTGATACAGTAGAAGAAAACTGAGAAGACTGCCCACATATACCAGGGTTAATTTGCTTAAAAGGAAATACAGCTTCATCATGAAGAACATGCCTTGAGATTACACATTTTGCAGTAATTCGATTGTAGCAAATAACTCCTTTGTAACCAGGTGAATATCCCAAGAACACGCACTGAGTGGTTCGTGGTTGTAACTTATGCACATTATAATGTCTCAGATACGGATATACCGCAGTACCAAATATTCTCAAAGAAGCAAGATCAGGATGATGGCCAAATAAAGGAAAATAAGGAGACTGATTATGTAAAACATAGCTGGGCATTCGATTTATAAGATACACAGCATGAGCGGTGGAATGAAACCAAAATTGACCCGGCAAGGCTGCTGCAGTTAACAGGGTAATGGCTGTTTCAATAATATGCCTATTTTTCAGCTCTGCCAGTCCATTCTGTTGCGGAGTATAAGGGCAAGACAAATGATGCACAATTCCCTTGGAAGCCAAAAAAATCTGTAAAAACCTTGCTAAGAAACTCAGCACCACCATTACTCTGAAAACACTTAATAGCAACACTGAATTGATTTTGTATCAAAGCATGAAACTGTAGGAATTTGGAGAAAACTTCTGATTTATTGAAGAGGGGATAAACCCACAAATATCCAGTACATTCATCAAGGAAGGAAACAAAATATTTGTAACCCTTAACAGATTTGTAATGGGAAGGTCCCCATACGTCACTATGAACTGTATGAAAAGGATTTTCAGACCTACTATGTCTAACAGGAAATGGAAGCCGATGCATCTTCCCTTGAAGACAAGCTGAACACAAGGGATTCGAATTAGGAGAATCACTTGCACACTGCAAACCAGAGGCTTTAAGCATTGATTGCACCACTTCATTCGTTGGATGGCCAAGTTTGTGATGCCAAATGGAAGACTTAACATGTTGACCAAGCAAAGCTACTTTCTTGGACGGGCAATAAGAGGATACAACAGAGGGAATTGGATACAATCCATTGTTACTCCGACCTTTTAGAAGGATTGTCTTGGTGACTCGATCCTGTATCACAAAACCAGAAGCATCAAAGCTGATAACACAATTATTATCTTTGCACAGCTGATGCACAGACAAAAGATTAGCAGATAACTGTGGAACATGAAATACTGATGGCATTTTAAGAGAAGTAGAAGCACAAGCAATGGCAGTAGTACCAATGTGTTTAATTTGCAAACCTTCTCCATTACCAACAATCACTTGCTCTGTAGATTCACAAGGAGCAACATGATTTAATGAGGAAATATTAGACACCATGTGATGAGAAGCCCCACTATCTGCAATCCAGACTTGATCAGGCACATAGGAAGTTTGGGCAGTCATAGCAGAAAGGTTGGAAGGAGGAGCTTGACCTGGATAGACATAGTTGGATCTATGGAAACAATCCAAGGCTCCATGACCCTTCTTACCACAGATTTGACATTCAATAACCTGAGATCCATGCCTAGAAGAGCTTGCCTCATGGCGAAAATAACAAGTAGCAGCCGTGTAACCCCGTTTGCTGCATATCTGACATTCAGGAACAACTGCAGATTTCTGAGAAGAATTGGAACCAAATCGATTTCCTGAGAAAGATGAAGGAGAGGCTCTGCTTTGAAATCTACCTCTTCCAGAACCAGAATGATTAGGAAAACCAGAAAAACCTCCGTGCTGGCTATAACCACCATTGTTACCAAGAACAGGTCTTGAACCAGAATTGCGATCCAATGAACGCAGAACAGAACGATCATAGGACCCCATATAGGCAACTGGTAAAGAAGATGGAGTAGGCAATAAACCCATACCAGAATTAGAAGGGCCCATAGCATTCATAGAAGCATATGACGAAGACGATGGAGTAACGAACATCGCAGAGTGCGGAACCAATCGAGCTTCTGCAGTTTGCTCTGCAGCCAGCAATTGAGCGCGAAAATCCTTCAAAGAAATTGGAGAATCCCTTGCAATCAAAACCGTCTTGATCATGTCATATTCCTGAGGGAGGCCATTAAGAGTAGCAATCATAAAGTCATCGTCAGACACCTTAACCCCAGCTTGAACTAATTGGTCACAGACCGTTTTCAGACGCAAGAGAAAGCGCTCGATCGAATCTCCACCCTTCTAGGCCGTCTGTAATTCAGTCTTCAAATGATTGATTCGTGCCCTAGAAATCGACGCATAATGATCAGAAAGACTTAACCAGGCGTCACGAGCAGTCTTGGTGCCAATAACATACTCTATGGCCTCATCAGAGAGAGTGGCAATGAGCAAACTGAGTAAAGCCTTATCAGTGCGAATCCATTCCTTGTAAGCCACAGTAACTTCAGATGTAACACCCTCCTCATCAGCAATAGCAAAGCGAGGAGGAGCAATATCAGTTCCGTCAAAATGCCCAAAAAGATCATAACCCTGAAGAACAGATTCCAATATTGAAAACTCCACTTGAGAAAATTATCATCCTTGAGACGAAGAGTAATCATCCCAAGCAAACCGTCAATTTTGACCAAAGAGAAAGAAGAAGAAGTCGCCATTGATGAACAGAAATTAGAGAAAAAAAAAACAGAAAAGAGGAAAGAACAATAGAGACAGAGCAAGAGAAGAGCACATCGAAGAGATAGTTCAGAAAAATCGGAAGCGGATCGAAAGTGTCAAGCCACGATGGGCTTTGATACCATCTTAACAAGAGGAAGAGGATGAGATTTAGAGAAGAAGGTAGAGAGGAAGCAAGAAGGAAAATAGCTGCATATTCTTGTATTTCAGATCTTGATTAATGGAATCGTAAAAGCTCAGCTTTGGTACAGTACTTATCTCCTAATATTACGCTAACAGACTTAACAAATACAGCTAACTCTCACTAACAGACTTAACTCTGAAACTCATGGTTAACAAACTGAAGTCGCTTTTCAATTCGTTTTTCGCGGTGGCAACTGTACAGACGGTCTGAACGACGGCGAGGCCAAGAGCTAAGCATGCACCAAGGGTTGAGATGCCAACTAACCAGCTACTAAAATGGTGGTGCACCAGGAAGGCTCTTACTTTTGCATATCTACTATTATAGTAAGCATCGACATCGCGAACCACCTCGTATAAGTAGGACTGGGACATGTCCGAACCGACTTCCTTGCAAAGGTTGTTGACAAGTTTAGCCACTCTTCTGTTGCTGCCTAGAGAGTGGAAGAGGATGCCGTGGTAGTGCAGAAGCCCGACATCCTTGGCGGAGTTGATGAGGCCGTCAAGAAAAAACAAATATGTTGTAACATCTTGGTGCTGGCAATACCGGTGGCATTTCTCAAATGCAAGCATGTTGCGGAACAAAGTGGCTCTTGTTGAAAGTTGGCTCAAATGTAGAAGAATTGGAGTTGCCCATGTGAGTCAATGTTAGTTGCCCATGTGAGTAAATGTTGGCTAGCTATCTTTGTCAAAAATGGTTGGATTGTTAGGTAGCCATCCATTGTTGAGTTTGGTAGCCAACATATGAATAGTTGAAGCTTGCATTCACACCCTTGCATCTTTGGCTATAAATTGGAAGCAAATGGTTTCATTTGAAGCATCCTACCAAGGTTTCCACCAAGTGTTGAGTAGAAGAGAGAAATAGCAAGAAAGGCATTTTGCCAAAGAGAGAATTTCTCTAGTTGTTCTTTGCTTTGTATCATTGTTTTCTCTTCCTATTGTGAGTGTGTGAGGTTGGGTGTATTTGGGTCTTTGGGAAATTGAGTGGTAAACACTATTGTATTGTTCCCATTGATTATAGTGGAATACTCCGTCGTCTCCAAACTGGATGTAGGCAATTGCCGAACCAGTATAAATCTTGGTGTTCTTGTTGCTGTTATTTTGTTCAATTTTTCCTCATGCCAGTTGTTGTTTATTTTTCACTCGCAATTGGTTGACGCTTCCGCACAACAAGTGGTATCAGAGCTCCAGTTTTCGACTGGGGTTTGTTTGGAGTGAAAAATTCTGCCGGTGCTACAGTGACGGTGAATAGTGCCGTGAATAGTGCTGTGAACAGTGCTCGTGAATAGTGCCAGGCAAATTTGATGGCCGAAGAAAAAGTTGAAGTTTTGAAGGAGAAGGAGTCGACATCGTCATCGTCGGCACCTACATCCAATAGACATCCAATTGCCACTACAAGGTTAGAGGTTGATAAATTTAATGGCTCTAATAATTTTGGTATGTGGCAATGTGAAGTTATGGATGTGTTGTATCAACAAGAGCTGGATATGGTTCTGGAGGATAAACCAGAAGATATGAATGACAAGCAGTGGACGCGAATTAATCTCCATGCTTGTGCCTCTATTCGATCATTCCTTGATAAAGAGTTGAAATACCCATATATGAAGGAAACTTCTGCTAAGAAGTTATGGATGAAATTGGAGGAGAAGTATATGACCAAGAGCGCGGAAAATCGACTCTTCTTGAAGAAACGACTCTTCCGATTTCAATATCGTTCAGGTATTTCTATGCATGAACACCTCAATGATTATAATAAAATACTTGCTGATTTAGCAAACCTTGATGTGATAATTCCTGACGAGGATAAGGCGCTATGTTTGTTAAATTCATTGCCTGATGATTATGATCATTTGACAACTACTTTGTTGTATGGAAAATCCGAGGTGAAACTGGATGAGGTGTCTGCGGCATTGGTGAATCATGAGTGTCGAAAGAAGGAACAGAAGACTCAAAATTCACAAACCGAGGCACTTGTTGCAAGGGGTCGAACAGAGGAAAGAAAATCTGGGAAGCGGGGAAAATCTCGTTCAAAGTCACGAGGGAAGTTTCCTGCTAAAGATGAATGTGCCTTTTGTCGCCAAAAGGGTCATTGGAAGAAAGACTGCCCCAAATTGAAGAACAAAGAGAAGGAGAAAGCGGGTTCTGAAGCAAATGTTGCAAAATCTGGAGGTGAGGATTTCGAGTTTGCTTTGGTTAGTTCATCTGCTAATGATCACTCCAAGGAGTGGATGTTGGATTCAGGTTGCACCTATCATATGTGTCCTATTCGGGAATGGTTTTCTAGCTTCGAGGAGCTGGATGGTGGAGTTGTTTTGATGGGCAATAATAATGCCTGCAAAACACAAGGGATAGGCAAAATCTGTTTGAAGATGCATGATGGAACAATCAGAGAATTGAGTGATGTTCGGTATGTTCCGGATATGAAGAAGAATCTCATCTCATTGGGCGCTTTGGAATCCAAGGGTCTCAAGATCACCATGGAGGGTGGAGTTCTTAAAGCTGTGCACGGGGCACTGGTGGTGATGAAAGGTACAAGACGAAATAACTTGTATTTCTTGCAGGGGAGTACAGTTATTGGTGGAGCAGCTGTCACCGAAGCTGCTGACGCAGAAAGCACAAACACAACAAGGTTATGGCATATGCGTCTTGGGCATGCTGGTGAAAAAGCGTTGCAAGGATTGGTGAAGCAAGGCTTATTGAAAGGTGCAAAGGCATGCAAATTGGAATTCTGTGAACACTGTGTGCTGGGTAAGCAAACTAGAGTGAAATTTGGCACTGCTATTCACCACACTAAAGGCATTCTAGATTATGTTCACACTGATGTTTGGGGACCCTCCAAGAATGCATCTTGGGGAGGTAGCCATTATTTTGTCTCCTTTGTTGATGACTTCTCTAGAAGAATATGGGTGTACACCATGAAGCGTAAAGATGAAGTCTTGAAGATATTCCTGAAGTGGAAAAAGATGATTGAAACGCAAAGCGGTCGAAAGATCAAGACTCTTAGATCAGACAATGGTGGTGAATATAAGTCTGATCCTTTCTTGAAAGTTTGTCAAGATGAGGGTATTGTGAGGCACTTCACGGTTAGGGAGACACCGCAACAGAATGGGGTGGCGGAGCGCATGAACCGTACTTTGCTTGAGAAAGTTCGGTGTATGTTGTCTAATGCTGGTTTAGGCAAGGCGTTTTGGGCTGAGGCGATTACTTATGCAAGTCATCTCATTAATCGGTTGCCTGCTGCTGCGAATGAGGGCAAAACGCCCATGGAGGTATGGTCTGGTAAACCTTGTACTGATTACAAGTATTTACACATATTTGGTTGTCCTGCTTACTATCATGTCAGGGAAAGCAAGTTAGATCCAAGAGCAAAGAAAGCTCTATTTATGGGATTTAGCACTGGCGTGAAGGGATACCGACTCTGGTGTCCAGATGAGAAGAAATTTGTTGTAAGCAGAGATGTGACTTTTGATGAGGATGCTATGGTAAATCAGAACAAGCATGAAGGTGAAATTGAAGCGACCAAGACCATGAGTAGTTCAAAGCAGGTGGAGTTACTGAAGACTCCAGTTGTTCCAGTAAGGTCTGATACTACAGACACTAGTCCTATAGTTGATCCTAATGAAGAGGACGAAGATGATGAAGATGAGGCACCTACCCAAGAGCCTCCACAGCAACAAGATTCTATTGCAATCAGAAGATCGAGAAGGGAGATTCGAAAGCCTGCTCGATTTACTGATATTGTGGCATATGCACTTCCTGTTATTGAAGATGATATTCCATCCGCCTACAAAGAAGCTGTCAGAAGTTCAGAGAGCATGGAGTGGAAGAAATCTATGGATGAGGAGATGAAGTCTCTTCATAAAAATGAGACTTGGGAGCTGGTTCAGTTACCAAAGGGGAAGAAAGCAATTGGTTGCAAATGGGTTTATGCCAAGAAGACGGAATCTTTGGGAAAAGACAATGTGAGATTCAAAGCCAGATTGGTAGCTAAAGGATATGCTCAGAAGGAAGGCATTGACTACAATGAGGTATTTTCTCCTGTAGTAAAACATTCCTCTATTCGTATTTTGTTGGCTTTGGTTGCGCAGTTTGATCTTGAGCTGGCTCAACTTGATGTCAAGACTGCATTCTTACATGGTGATTTGGAGGAAGAAATTTATATGTCTCAGCCAGAAGGTTTTAAGGTTGCTGGAAAAGAAAATTGGGTTTGCAAATTGCAAAAATCATTGTACGGCTTGAAGCAGTCTCCAAGACAATGGTACAAGCGATTTGATCGATTTATGATCGGGCAGAAGTACACAAGAAGTCATTTTGACCATTGTGTATACTTTCGCAAGCTACAAGATGGAACCTTCATCTATCTGCTTTTATATGTTGATGATATGCTTATAGCATGTAAAAGCAAAGTGGAGATTGAAAGGTTGAAGACTCAACTGAGTAATGAATTTGAGATGAAGGATTTGGGAGAAGCTCGGAAGATACTGGGTATGGAAATTGAAAGAGATAGAGCGAAGGGCAAGATTAGTCTGTGTCAGAAGCAGTATTTGAAGAAGGTACTACGGCGTTTCGGGATGAATGAAAATTCAAAACCGGTTAGTATACCTCTTGCCCCTCATTTCAAACTTAGTGCTTCTATGTCTCCTAAAACTGGTGAAGAGAGTCATTACATGGCTCAAATTCCATATGCAAGTGTTGTTGGTAGTTTGATGTATGCTATGGTGTGTACAAGGCCTGATATTTCACAAGCTGTTAGTATTGTCAGTAGATATATGCATAATCCAGGAAAAGGGCATTGGCAAGCTGTGAAATGGATTCTACGGTATATTCTGGGTACCGTGGATGTTGGTTTATTGTTTCAGCAGGATAAAGTTACTGGTCAATGTGTTGTTGGATATGTGGATTCTGATTACGCAGGTGATTTGGACAAGCGTAGGTCCACTACAGGTTTTGTATTCAGTATTGCTGGAGGTCCAGTGAGTTGGAGGTCGATTCTGCAATCTACAGTTGCTCTGTCGACTACGGAGGCTGAATACATGGCGGTAACAGAAGCTATAAAGGAAGCCATCTGGCTTCAAGGATTGCTTGATGACTTGGGGGTTCAACAGGACCATGTGGATGTTCATTGTGACAGTCAGAGTGCTATTTATTTAGCAAAGAATCAAGTTCATCATGCACGTACAAAACACATTGACGTAAGGTTCCATTTTGTTCGTGAGATTATTGACGAGGGAGATATTCTTCTTCAGAAGATTGGGACCGCCGACAATCCTGCGGATATGTTGACAAAGCCAGTTTCGTTGCTCAAGTTTAAGCATTGCTTAGACTTAATTGGCATTTGTAAAGTTTGTTGATTGCCCCATGGGGGATTGGGAGACGACCATTGGGAGTTCTACTTCGAGGTTTTGAGCCAAGGTGGAGATTGTTGAAAGTTGGCTCAAATGTAGAAGAATTGGAGTTGCCCATGTGAGTCAATGTTAGTTGCCCATGTGAGTAAATGTTGGCTAGCTATCTTTGTCAAAAATGGTTGGATTGTTAGGTAGCCATCCATTGTTGAGTTTGGTAGCCAACATATGAATAGTTGAAGCTTGCATTCACACCCTTGCATCTTTGGCTATAAATTGGAAGCAAATGGTTTCATTTGAAGCATCCTACCAAGGTTTCCACCAAGTGTTGAGTAGAAGAGAGAAATAGCAAGAAAGGCATTTTGCCAAAGAGAGAATTTCTCTAGTTGTTCTTTGCTTTGTATCATTGTTTTCTCTTCCTATTGTGAGTGTGTGAGGTTGGGTGTATTTGGGTCTTTGGGAAATTGAGTGGTAAACACTATTGTATTGTTCCCATTGATTATAGTGGAATACTCCGTCGTCTCCAAACTGGATGTAGGCAATTGCCGAACCAGTATAAATCTTGGTGTTCTTGTTGCTGTTATTTTGTTCAATTTTTCCTCATGCCAGTTGTTGTTTATTTTTCACTCGCAATTGGTTGACGCTTCCGCACAACAGCTCTATGATCATTAATATGTATTGCAGGGATTGTAAGTACCCTCCTCCTAATGTCGAAGGTTCCACGGCTGAAACTGATATCTAGTGGCCGACAAGGTTTCTTGTTACTTTTGAACTTAACTCCAGCCTCTTTCAGCTCCCGTATGGAGAGGATTAGCTGGGTCTGCTTCCCTTGTGGCTTGAGATCTTTGTTCCAAAGGGGCAGCTTCCTTTGTGGCTTTAGATGTTTGCGCCAAAAGGTTTGCTTCTCTTGTGGCTTTAGATTGTCTTTTACATCTGTGCGTGGGAGAGTATCGACTTCTTTTTCATTATGTTCAGGACAAATATTATGGTGGAAAAGATCAAGAAAGTGCTTGCCTTGTCCCTCATGTTTTGGTACAAAATGTTGTAAAGGTTTATCAGGATCTACACGTCCTTGTAGTAGTGGCTTGAAGAAGCGAATCGAAAGCGCTTCCAAGTCTGAAGATCTGGGTTGCTGATGATCTGAAGCACTACTAGAGGTTTTTGTGATGATCAGCTTATCGTATAATCTGCGAAGAACAAACAGCGGGAGCTGATTTTCAAGTTTGATCAAATCCTGTCGGATGGTTGGCAACATCCACCTTTCAACGGTGGAAGGTGTATGCTCAAAGCCCTGCTGCGAGGCATCTCTTAGAAAGCCGATGATGAAACAGCCATCCATTAGCATCATCTTCACAAATTCCTCGCTACTTAGCTCGGATTCTTCTGAGTAGCAGCTCCGCGCTTTCTCCTCCAATTCCTGCATTGCCTTCTTCGCATCATCTAGTAATTGCATCATCTCTGCCTTCTCCTTCACCGAAACCACGCTACCATCATCGGCGTTTGGTTTAAAGAGGCGCCGAAAATATATTCGTTTAACCTTTTCCATTTCTTGCAAGCTTGCTACTCCATGGTGATAAGGACCAATGGAGACAATGTTGGGCTCGTACGCCTTGCTCTTCATCTGGCGCATGGCGTTCGGAACCTTGTAAATGCATATAGACCTACTATCTCGCTCTTTCGGAACATTATTGCCCATCTCCAGGTCTTCTATCAGTGACAGCGAAGCTTTCCTCCCATTTGATGATGAGCCATCGCATACTCCATGGAAACCTCTTGCTCTGCTCACTCTGCAGGTTATCTTCTGCAAAAGAAACCGGCTGCTGGTAGAAAGGCTGCCCTTTCCCATTTGCATTTGGATGAAAAACCAATTACAAGGAGAGATTTACAGCTACAGGTACTGCAAGTTTTAGGTAGACGATGAGTACTGGTAAGTTAATCGTCAGTGTTTATAGAAGGGAAATCATGAAATCAATGCTTAAATTATTAATTGAAGTCTTTCTTTATAAGTCAATGCTTCAATAAGAGTAGCGTGTTTCGCATGGCTAGCTACTATTTCATCTGTCAGTCTTTTCAACCCAACCCAACCCAACCCAACCCAAGTCACCTGCTTTTAATTTTCTATGTTCACATGAACTAGAAAAGTCAAGCATCGTACAACTACTGACTTTAAAGTTTAAATTATGGTCTTGGTCCTTGTAATGAATAATGAATTATAAGTTGCAAGTGGGGTTTAAAACTAGTCCACCACCATAGTTAGCTAATTAACTACTTACTGTGGGAACATGACTTCCACCCTCGTGCAAACTAAGTTAATTATTTAATCATTCTTTCTCTGGAATGATAAGAGATTAAAGTGGTGAGCAAAAATACTCCCTCTCCAATAAGAAAGTGTGTTTTAACTTTTATTAAGACCGGCAATTCATTAGATATATGTGTTAGTGGATTAAATATATATATATTTTCAAATATATACATAACATTTAATGGTTGAGATTAGACATTTTTTCATATACATTTCCCTCTTTCTCATATATATTAATATAATAATTTTTTCCACACATCCTAGGTTGTCCTTTTCACACACTAATTATTTGGCTGAGATTAGACATTTTTAACCGATCCTTAATATAAAACCATTAATGAAGACTTTCCCTCCTTTTGGCCAAGTATGTCAATGGAATGATTTTTTGGTCCTTCTGTTGAGATGCGTAGGTGTGCCATTACCAAGCCATTTGATGACTTGGATGGAAAGATTGTGTGAGTGTGTTTGTATTTCTGACTTCTAATTAAATGATTGATCGGCCAAGCAAAGAACCTCCTCTTGGCCTAGTTTCTTTCACTTCCTCGTGGTCAATGATGATTGAGCTTTGTATGACTATTTTTAGGATTTTGGTGATAAGTGCAATCAATGTAAATGCAAGAACGAAATGACAGTAATGTAGATGCGATAAAATAGATTAAAATGATAAAGACTTGAATTAAACTTAAATTTAAAGACAATTGAAAGTAAATTGCAAGAAAATAAGCTTACACTGGAAAATGAAGAACTTGGATAATCTAAAGTGCTTGAAAGATAAAATCCTAGACTAGGAATTGAAAGGTGCAGGATAAAAAGATAGGTTTTATATGTTGAGTCGGAATTCCTCTTTTCTTCTTCTAATGACCTATTTATAGAACTTTCTTCAGCTATCGGGTTTGGCCATTAAATGGTTAGAACTAACTCTTCCTTGAAACTCCTTCCAATATTAATGTCTTTCGGAGCTCTAAGCATTTAATGAGAACTTCCCAACCACCACCAACCCATATGGTTGGTCAATAAAATGAAATTTGTGATTGTGAAACTCTTCTCTTGAGCTGGGATGCAATAAGTCCTGGTAGGTTGGCTACGAGTCTTCCCATCTTTGGATTCCACCACTAGCAAGGAGAATTTTGCTAGAACTTCTGAACTTAGCTTCTTGTGTTGGGTTTGGACTTCTGAGTGTATGATCCAACTTCTAGTGAGACATCGTGCACTCGGAGCTTCTGACTTAGTTGAGAATCCCATCAATGTTAGAGTGACATAAGGCCATCTCCAGTCATATGGCTAAATATAGTACATGGCTATAAATTTAGCCCACCAAAATATTAATTTTTTAAGGAATAGTGTAGAGCTAAAATTTTTCATTTTCAGCCATTCAGAGCTATATTTTAAGGTCCTTCATATTTTATTATTTTGAGAAAAAACTATGGTACAACACTCATACATTCCACAACTATGTATTGTTTAATTAATTAAACTACTATTTAGAGATAATATTCCATATATGACATGTAAATGTTGATAACATTTAAAAAGGCTATTTAAAAAAAATCTTAACAGCTAGTTGACGCCAGTGATGACGTCAACTTGCCTTTAATATTGGTTGTTGGATATACATTTGCACGAGATGTTTCGTGCTCTTGCCCACACTTGATCATTTCTCTTATGGCTGTGACTTTCACTTAATTACATTTTAATGTGTATACCACAAGTCTGCAAAGCCATTTGTAATTCGCTCTCCATCCGGACTAGGAGTTTTGCTACCACCACTACTTGGACTTTGGTTTTCATCCAGACTCCTGAGTGTAAACTCCGACTTGGATTTGGGATTTAAGTCCCGACTTGGGGTTGGTTTCCATCTGAACTTGAACTTGGCTTCCAACCTAACTTGGAAGCTTGGAGGTATCATCTCTTCAATCACACCATTCAACTTTATCAATATATGATTATATTAATTTGGTCGTCTTGACCTTGGAGCATCAGGCCGTAAGTCCTTAGAACTTGCTAGGCCACACTATATAATATTATTATAATAACATATATCCATATGGCTTTTAGCTAGCATGCAATATACAATGCCAAATAGGCCATCTTGGCCTTTTCCTTTTCCTCATGGCTTTTTCAAGGACTATGTCCAATGGCCTTCAGTTAAGTCACCAATAACCCAACCAGCCTCATGTTTTTCTACTTCCACGACAGAACCCACCATGAATACTCACTATGTTTGATGGAATATATTTAGGCTCAAACACAATTACAAGGAGAGATTTACAGCTACAGGTACTGCAAGTTTTAGGTAGACGATGAGTACTGGTAAGTGGTTAATCATCAGTGTTTATAGAAGGGAAATCATGAAATCAATGCTTAAATTATTGCTTGAAGTCTTTCTTTATTAGTCAATGCTTCAATAAGAGTAGCGTGTTTCGTAGCTAGCTGCTACTTCATCTGTCAGTCTTTCTTTATCAGTCAATGCTTCAAAAAGACTCCATCTCTAATAAGGACATGTGTGTTAAGGACTATTACCATGAGCAATTCATTAAATATATGTGTTAGAGCATCCAAGAGAGTCTCTAAATTTTAGTCAAATTCTAGCTAAAATAGCTAGAAAGCTATTATAGCAAACCACTTAAAATGTGTTTCTTCTAGCAATATTCTCTATTTTAACTAATATAAAATATTTTATTATTATTTTCTCTTTCTCTTACAAATCAAATATATTAAAAAGAAAAGTAGAAACCCAACCCCACCAATGTTCCAAATGTCTCTCTCTCTCTCTCTCCCTTTTTCTCTCTTTCTCTTTCTCTTCAATTTGGCAAGCCTCCATTTCTCTCTCCTCCTTGCTAGATGTAGAGAGCCAAAAGTTGGTTTTCCAAAATAGAGAACCAAGTAGGGAGTCTGCTGGAAGGATGATTTTCCTTTTTTTTTTTAATAACCAAAATAGCTAGAGATGAGAAGATAGAGAGTCTATTGGAGATGCTCTTAGTAAATTAAATATATATTATACATGACATTTAATGGCTGAGATTAGACATTTTTTTCAAATATATATTTTCCCCTCTTTCTCATATATATAAATATAATACTTCTTTCCACATCGTAGGTTGTCCTTCTTTTCACACTACACTAATTATTTGAATATGTTTTGTTTGTGCGTTTATCTTCCACATTAAGTTTATAAATATTTAGTGTTTTGTTTGTTCGTACCATGCTAAGCTAACCTATGGGAGTGCATTGGGAACCTACATTATTAAGCTATCAATTTACTAAATAGAATATAGTCAAGCTAGCTAATTTTAATATATATGACTTAGTAGATTTACTAATAAGAAGAAATTGATATCCAATATAATATATATGAAGGTCCATCAACTTGTTCCTAACTTTGATTTTGCTCCTTGAAATTTTTTCATGGACAATTAAGAATATGAACTTTTTTATTTTAGCCAATCTCCCATCCCATCTACCATTGAATTTCCCCATATTCCATCTAATTAATTTCCCGTGAAGTATACTATTACAAGTGTTCAGTTTGGTGTGAGGGTTCCCCCTACGTGGTCTAGTCGCTTATGGGTCTGGTATCATAGTCATCTCCACGTAATAGTGTACTAGCGGTCTTTTCAGCTCGATTAATCACCTATATCAACAAGGGTAATTTGTACTTTGTCATCACAAAATTAAATGCTCGGTAGGATGTGTACTCCTTTGTGAAAATGAGGGCAAACGCCTTGAAACTGCCGATCGATGTAGATGATAGAGTGTGGAACCAGTCTTGAGTTGCTCCTAGCAAAGTCATCGCAAACACCTTGCACATTAGGGTGTCGTCTGCCTTGTACAGGATCATAGCACTCTTGAAGTGATTCAAATGGCTCTCAGGGTCAGAGTCCCCCTTGAAAGGTGTGATGGACGACATTGTGAACCGCTTCAGAGGTGTGGCCTACTCCACCTCGTTGATGAAAGGCGAGGAGTTGACTTGATCAACTTCCTTGCGCAGGGCTTCCTCCATGCTTCCTTTAAGTTGGAGACTCTAGAGTCGGTCATTCACAAGGCTCTGGACATCTTCTGCCTACAAGTTTTGTGGCTCAAGTCAACGTCTTTGGTGCCTCAGACGCCGTCAGTTAACTTCCTCTTCAGCCTCTAAGAGTTGATCCCTTGGTTGTCCTGCTTGTGGGGCAGATTAGTAGATTGAGCTTATGAGGGTTCCTCTACAGCTCGTCGCCATGAGTTGGTTCTCGAGCGGGTTGGTGAGCGTCGGTCATTGCATTCATCACACAACTGTTCAAGAACTCGAGCTCCTTGTGGGTCCAACCTAGAATGGATACTTCCTTGTGGGCCCATGCGAGTGTGGACATCAGACTGTGGGCCTAGCCTCTTGTACACATTGGTCCTTGGACCTAATCTCGAACGAATTGTCGATCGGCTCCGAGTGTAGCTTGCAGATTTCTTCTTCTCGCCTGGGTTCTGAACATCACGTTCTTGTTCTTTCCCCTGCACTTTTGTCACTGTCTGTCCGACCTGGGACCTCTCGAACTGTGCATCAGTATTCCCATGCATCTTTCTCTTCTTGTCCTGGGATCCAAGGTCAGGGCCCTGACTCAAGTTGATCTGCCCGAGCAGTCGGCCAATCAAATTATTTTGGTTGTCGACCCTCTGTACGAGCTGATCAACCCGTAAGCTAAGTTCTACTTGACTGTGTGGATCGTGAAAAGTGGTGTGCATTAGGCCCGAAGGAATATGGGCTAGGGCTTCATTGGACACGTATGTGGGTGCATACGTCAATTGTGATGGCAAATGAGAGAGCTAATAGATTTTCTTCAAGACCTAGACATGGCCCGAGATGGCATTGAGGTAACCTTAAATAGTTGTACTGTCATGGGCGCCGGTGCCTGGCCCTTGTGGCTGCAAGTTGAAGGAGGAAGCCATGGGGCCGTGCTGAAATTCCAGCAAACGTATGGTACGGTTGCTGCTACATTCCAATGGTGGAGTGACGCGGCAAATTGTGGGAGTGATTTTTGTCCCTAGAGAATATTCGTCTCAAGATCCCTTCTTCCTCTTCGCTTCTCTTTCTCCTTGCAAACAACATTGAGTGAAAAGACCATACCCGGGAGATGTTGGCCAAAGGCCCTCCAATGCCTAAGTTAGGTCGATTGTGTATAGAAGAAACAGTAGCTAACAAAATGTACGGAGATTTCTCTCAGGGAGAACCGGGTGGCCGGAGCTGTCTGTGGTGGCCAAAGCCTTGTATGTGTGGGAGAGAGAATGGCGGCTAGGGTTTGTGAAAGGGGATTTCTATAGAGTTTCGAACGTACCTCAAATCTTGTGTGTAGCCATGTATTTATAGGAGTCTCGAAGGTTAGAGCTTTCGGAAGAATAATTAATTCCACACATGGAGAGGAATTATTCTTCCCTAATTTGGAGAGATTGATTTCAAATCCCCAATTATGGTAAGAATTCCTTTGTAAACATCACGGCCCTTTGGCTTGTTGATGATGACACATTGTCTGGGGTTTTCGGCGTCGTGCGCAATGTCATCATGCATGAAAACAATGATGTTCTCATCCTTCAGTCCATCTTTCTTCAGTATCTGGTATGAATGGCATATATCAGCCTGCATGGAAAAACAATTAAATGTACTATTAGTAACATAACATAATCTTTGATGCTAATAATATATGATGAAATTTGGACAAATTTAAACCTGATGCCTATAGTTGCAGTAACCATTTGACCCGGCAATTAGAATTGCCCATCTTTTTCTCTTATCCTTCTTAGTGTTACTTGGAGAGGCATTTTCACCATGAGCACTGAAATCTATTTCTTTTCCATTTTTAGGGAGGCACAAGTTAATTCCAATGCTCAAACTTAGCAAAGCAAGGGATAGCTATACTCCATAACCTGGAATAGTCGTTCTGCAAATTAAGATCACCTGTACAAACATAGAATAGCTAGTGTTAGTAATTAGAAGTCGACAAATTAATGCACACGTATATGTATTGTTTACACCATAATCAACAGAGCATATCCAGCCTCAAAACAACTAGCACCAAGGCAGACACGCCTTCTCCCCTGCCGAAGGAAGACACTCTTCCAAGGTGCCAAACACTTGCCGAAGCTCACAAACTGCCAAACATAATCTCCATGACACGTGTCACCACCATAGCAACTTGCACAAAGTCCCACATCGGAAATCTACACAAACCTCCCACTTTCACTTCCCTATAAATAAGGAACAGTACCCTAATAAAAAGGGTAACTACTTTCTTACCTTTTATTGTTACTCTACTAAAGTTACTACTCTTAGCTGACTTAAGCATCGGAGAGCCTTCGGCCGACATCACACCGATGTCCGAAGCTTAACGACTGTTTCTCCTATTTTGTCTTCCGCAGGCTAGCCCTTTACTGAAGGTCCAGACCTTTTCCCTGCTGAAGACAATCCACATCTACCTAAGTTGACCCTCTCCGAAAAAAACCATCAATAGTTTGGCGTCGTCTGTGGGAATTTGATCCTGACTTGAATCCCATTTTTCTCTACCAGCCCAGCTGGCTCCTTCTCCTATCCAGCCCCGTCGCCTCTTCTTCACTTCCCACTCTGCTATGCCTACCGAGGATAGCCACGATACTCAGCATCATACCCCCCATTGGGGTAGCTCCTGAAGGAAACCTTCGGCAGAGGTCTATCTCCAGGCCGAGGTGGAGCTCCTCCGCGCCAGTGTCACCAAGATGTCCGAGAAGTATGACCATCTTCATGCCAAGAACGTTGAGCTAGAGCATGACTACCGCATGCTGAAGCGTAACTAGGAGATGAATCAGACCCAGAACTCGGAGAACTGGGGGTAGGATTACTCAGAAGACTACGAGTCTTATCACACCGAGGCGTTCGAAGAACGTGAACCTTATCCAGCCTCTGGCCACCCACACCTCAGACCTTCAGCACCCAAGACTCTCCCTCATACCGACCCGGCCATGAGCCTTTTCTTTGAGAAGGTCCGGCACCTAGAGAGCGAGCAGCAGCGTAACCACCAACCCCTCTAGGCGAAGCCACGACCTGAGCCATTTACCGAACGCATCCTTAATTACTACTAGGAGAAAGACATCCAGCCCCTCCGCATCGCCTTCTACACTGGCACAGAGGATCCTCTCACCCACATACATTCTTTCCAGTCTGCCCTGGGGTGCAAAGGCCTCACTGACGAAGGCATGTGCCTCATCTTCCCTTCCACCCTCAGTGACGCGGCCTTGAATTGGTTCTACAGGCTGAAGCAGGCCTCCCTGGACCATTTCATGATCCAGACTGATCGCCTCTACTCCGCGGACGACCTATACATGCTTCGGCAGGGTGAGGACGAGCCACTTCGGGAGTATGCAGCCTGGTTCAGCCACGAATACTCCCGCTGCCTAGAGACTGATGACCGTGCTACCTTCGGTGCTTTCAAGAGTGGCCTTCGAGAGTCCAACTTCCGCTACCTGGTGTACAGCAACCCTTGGAACACATATACTGAGCTAATGAAGCAAGCAGCAGTTCATGCCAAGGTTGAGTAGTTCAACTCCAAGCGTGGCCCAGCCACCCCAGCGCGTAATCCTTTTGGTGATCCTCCACCTGCTTCAATACCCATCCTAGCCCCACCTCAACATTCTGCCCCCACACCAAGTACCTAGGGTGCCCAGCACCCTAAAAGGAAGGACAACTACCAGCATACCTTCAGTAATAACAAGCGGGGCAGACATGGCAACCACCACCAATCCAATGGAAGCAACCCTCCCAGGCCCCACTCCCCTTCTCACCCAAACCCAGGTTCGAGGTCTTCACCACCTTGAACACTACCTACAAGAATGTCATGGTGCACAAGGCACCTATCATACCCAAGCCTCCCCCCTAGAGACCAGGCAGCAAGCTTATGCCCAACACAGGTGTCTTTTGTCGCTTTCATCAGTTCGGTGGCCACGATACCAAATCTTGTGTTGCCTTGCGCAACATCATTAAAGGACTTATTCGTGAGGGGAAGCTGGATAAATACGTGCACAACCTCCCACCCCCACCTAACCCTCACCAACGGCAGATCAACATGATCTCAACCATCAATGGTGGTCCTACCATGGTTGGAACCTCCAACAACTCCATCAAACATTATGTTCACTCCACCTATGCACACCAGGTCTTCAGCACTAAGCAAGGACGCCTATTGAAGACACAAAAATCAGGCTGGGCCCCCATTACCTTCTGCGAGGAGGAGGAACGTGGTGTTATTCTCCCTCATGATGACCCAATCATTATCCGTGCCGACATTTCTAACTTTGACATTGGGCGTATCTTGGTGGACACTGGCAGCTCGGTCAGTGTAATGTTTGCTGAGGCTTTCAACGAGCTCCAGGTCCCATCTCATTTGCTTGACCGAACCATCACACCCCTTGTGAGCTTCTCTGGTGAGGTTGTCCAGCCCATCGGAAGCATTCATCTCCCCATCTCAATTGGAGCAGCACCCCAGCGAGCGACGGTCACTACTCCCTTCCTCATTATTGACTGCCCAACAGCCTACAACATCATCCTTGAGCGCCCTACCACGGCCCAAATGAAGGTCTTCATTTCTACACATATGCTACTGCTGAAATTCCCCACACCCTATGGCACTGGCACAGTGCGTGGCGACCAACTTGGCGCTCGAACCTTCAACAATGAAGTCCACCAATCACCAACACATGGGTGAGGTCCTTGTAGTAACCCAGGCTCCAGCCCCACCTCGAGCTGGTACTAAGCGACCAGAAGACCCTAGGGAGGAATCTGTCACCCAACAGGCCGAACCTGTGGAGGACCTCGAACTGGTTACTCTCCATGAAGACATCCCGGATCGGCAAGTCAGGATCGGCACCTCCCTCTCACAAGAGCTTTGCTCTGATCTTGTCGCTTTTCTCCGCCTTAACTTTGAGGTCTTCGCTTGGTCATACAATGACATGCCTGGCATATCACCAGACATCATCTCTCATTGGCTAAGCATTAATCCTGCCGTCCGACCCATTCGGCAAAAGCGTCGTGTTTATGACCCAGAGCAATATGAGGCCATGAGGGCAGAGGTGGATAAGCTGAGTACCATTGGATTTATCAAGGAAGTGGATTATCCCACTTGGCTGGCTAATGTGATGATGGTCCACAAACCAAAAAAGGGCTAGCGCTTGTGCGTGGACTACACCAATCTTAATTGGGCCTGACCAAAAGATAGCTTCCCCCTACCCCGCATTGACCAGCTGGTTGACACCACAGCTGGCCACGCCCTCCTTAGCTTCATGGATGCTTACTCTGGGTACAACCAGATCTTCATGCACCCTGAGGACCAAGCCCACACCTCCTTCATTACGGATCGTGGCCTATACTGCTATAAGGTGATGCCCTTTGGCTTCAAGAACGCTGAGGCTACTTATCAGCGCCTGGTGAACAGTCTCTTCACCCCACTGATTGGCAACACCATGGAGGTTTATGTTGATGATATGCTGGTCAAGAGTCGCACTGCTGACCAACACATCCCTAACCTCTCTGCGATTTTCACCATCTTGAAGAAGTATAGAATGAGGCTCAACCCCACAAAGTGTGCATTTGGGTTGGCTTCAGGCAAATTCCTTGGCTTCATGATCAGCCAGAGGGGTATTGAGGCCAATCCAAAGAAGATCTAAGCCATCTTAAACATGACGATACCCAAGACAGTCAAGGACATTCAGAGTCTTACCGGGCGTGTCGCAGCCCTGACCAGATTCATCTCCAAGGCTACTGATCGTTGCGCCCCGTTTTTCAAGGCACTTAAAGGTAGCCCCTTACTGAAGGTCCAGACCTTTCCCCTGCTGAAGACAATCCACATCTACCTAAGTTGACCCTCTTCGAAAAAGAGCATCAACACGTATGGTACGTTGTAACGTAGATCAATTTTAATGTACTTTTGATGGTATAGGAGTGCTATACTTAAATTGAAGCGCTTCAAAACTCTCTCTAAAGCTCACTAGCTCAGCCTTGAAGAATATTCATAAAAAGGAAATGAAACTAGGAGAAAGGCCAAAAATCTTACCAAGAGATTTTCAAAGAATTGCTCAAAAAGATTTCACTCAAGCTCTCAGTGAGTACATGCTCTTCCAATGAACAAAGGACTCAATTTATATATGCTTTATGGTTGCAATGAACGGTTGAGATTAAATCTCTCCCACACTTGCTGAAGAAGGAAGTGTCTAAATGTTTAGATGAACAATTGTTTCATCACCCCACTCCAATTAATATTCTTCATCATCTGCTTTGTGATCCTTGACGTGGCCAACCTCACACAAAAACTGATCATAGTGATTAAAAATAAATTAAAAACTGGACCGATGTCGAATTTTTGAAAATCTTGATTCTATAAAAAGTTTAACGTGTTGATAGCACTAAATATTTTGAGCTAATTAAAGTGGAAGTATTATATTGGGTTGCCTCAAGATTATCTCCTACGTGAATCGAACCCAAGTGCACTTGGGGGGGGGGAGGGGGAGAGTTTGACCCACTTTTCCAGTGCGGTGCCACCCCATGTGCTTGTGCACAAATTGCTTGACATGAATGATTTTGGAGTCTATGTATTAATAGCTATGACCGATGAATTAAATCACGCATATTTGGATCAAACTTTTTCCATTCAATTAATGCAGTGATGATTATTTATTGGAATTAATGCCTCTTCAATTGGCACTAAACTATTGTGTGACACATTGAAATTACTATGTAAAGGATAGGCATATAGCGGTCATTCGATTTCTTGTTCTTGAAGAATGATGGAAGTTAGCCCGTTGATAAATTTGCCGGTGTTTGAAATTATTTTCTTAGCACCACATTCCAAATATATCATGCAACACATTGGAATCACATGCAAAATAAAAATAAAAATAATTGGTATGCTGGTATGTCTATTTCAATTTCTATTCTGGAAATTAGCTGTATAGCTAGGGAAAATAGTTGTAGCTAGGGAATCTTTTTAGCAAGGTTTCACATTTTAAGCATGTAGACCAAGATTAGAGGATGGTTTTATAGACTGTAATACACCCAACCTTCCGGCCACTATGATTTAATTAATTTGACTAATTAGTCAATCCTTCTTACTTATATATATTTTTTTTTTATAAAAACCATAGTATTGCCTGGCGGTTATACTTTTTTATTAAAAAATACCCCGAGTACAGCTGTGCGGTGATACTATTTTCTAATTAAAAAAAAAAATTAAACCGGGTATAGCCGGGCGGCTATACTATTTATAATAATTGTAAAAATAGGACCACCTGTTGGGCGCACAGCGCCGGCATGCAGTGTGTCAAACCCCGCGTATACCATTATACGATTTATAATTAAAAAAAAGAGGACCTCCTGCTGGGCGCCTAAAGCCTGCTTTGC